>OX439141.1:144966877-145566877 GCA_949318255.1 Pollenia labialis
AGTAGTTATATTATTGTCATGTTTATTATTATCAGTTACGAAGTAATCATATTATTATCATGTTTATCAAAACAAATTTAAAAGAAATCATATTATGATACAGCAACCGTTTCACAACAATAAAAAAAACAAGTAAGAGTGCTATATTCGGCTATGCCGAATCTTAAATACCCTTCACCATGGTGAGATAAGAACAAGAAGTTTTTAAAAAGAATACCTATGACAAAATCAAAAAATTTATGTATATAACTAAGTCCGTTTCCTCTTCTGCCAAAGTTGATGTTTGAAATTCGTTACATAAGTTTTTATTATATTTAATCTTAAAATCGTGTATAAAAAAATTTAATAAAAATAAAAAAAAAATGTATTTTGGAGACTTGAACTCGGAATCTTACGAGCCTTAGCGAGCGAGAACTTAGACAACTCAGCTACGAACGGTTTTATTGAAGAAGCGTTAAATTAACATATATTGAGAGAATTTAATGAACATACATACATGAGTATGCGTAAAAAACACATTAAAATCCACCACTTGCGGTGAAGATTATTAAAAAAAACAACAAAAAAACCGCAACCAAGAGAAATGCAAGAAGAGATCAACGTAGCAACAGCTTATTAGACGAAACACAATAACAAAAATTACTACAGCAATGCCAAAAGGCATTGCAATAAGAGATAAAAATAAAATGACCAACAACAATTACGAAAGCAATGCCTTTATACATAAATAACTTTTTCTCATTCATACATACTCATGTGCATACATATGTATGGCTTTGCAATAGCTAGGTTAACCTTTTTTTTTTTTTTTTTTTTTTTTTCAAAATTCATTTATTTATTGATCATATAATATAATTTTACAACGTTTTTAATTCTAACCCCGCTAAGCCATTGGCTTGTCAGCAGGAAAAAAAAATAAAACTAGTTGAATAAAATATATATTAGATAATTATGTACATAAGTATGTAGTTTTATAAAGAATTCACAAATTATGAAATTTTCTATGTATTCATTGCGAACTTATAAAGAAGTTTTTGATGAGTTTTTTCCTTTGGTGTTTATTTTTAGTATTTAATATATTTGTTGGAAGTTTATTGAGTATTGAAGGTAGAGTGACTCTAAGGGTATTCCTTCCATATTCGTTATGGAATCTCTCAACCTTATATCGTTTTTGCGCCCGACGTCTTGTGTTATATGCATGATCTATTTCATGCAGATAGTCTTTGTTGTTGAAGAATTCATTTGCCAGAGTAGCATAATATAAACTTTTAACATTTAGAACTTTCAGATCTTTTGCAATGTTTCCAGTGATCAAATGACGTGTTGTTGTGATATTTGTGTTAATTAGTTGGTTGTTATTGATGCTGCTGCTAATTGTGCTGTAAGTGTTGTTCCTATCTTGTGTTCTTGTGTTGTTTGTGTTTACTAATAGATTGTTGTTGTTAATGCTAGTGTTTGTTGTGTTGTTGTTGGTATTAACGTTGTTTGAGTGACGTATTCTGGTGATGTATGTATTTGCTTGTTGATTGTTGTTTGTTATGCTGCGGGTGTTTGTGTAGGTTCGATGATTGTTCCAAAGTAGTTTTAAAATTCGGTTTTGTGTTTTTTGTAGGTTTTTACAATGTGTAGCATTTCCCCATGCAGCAATTCCATGCCTTATATAAGACTCAGCAAGAGCAAAATAAACTTGTCGAAGTACACTGTATGTTGCACAGTTGCTTAGATGATACAAAAAGTATGCTGATTTCCTTAGCTTTTTCTTAACGTTTTCAACTTGAGACTTCCATTTAAAGTTACTATCGACATAAACGCCTAAGTATTTATACGATGGCACAAGTTCGATAGTTGTGTTACATTTTTCGTTGTGACTATTAGGTTTTAAGACTTGATCATGCAGGCACTCCGTGTTATGGAACTTTATGTATATGGGCGATTCTGTTAGATGCCTTGGCTTTATATGCATAATCTTTGTCTTAGATGCGTTGATAATTAACCCATTGTCGTGACACCATTTTGTTGCAATATCTAGTTGACGTTGCATAACTTGAGTGGCGGTGTTGATATTTTTATTAGCAACAATAATTGCAGTGTCGTCTGCGTAAGCGAATGCAGTACTTTCCTTAAGTGTACTGAGCATATCGTTGGCATATATGATATAAAGTATTGGGCCCAGTTTTGATCCTTGTGGGACTCCGTATTGGGATGTCATTATATCGCTCATACTATCTCTGATTTTGACTTGAAAAGTTCTTAGTTCAAGGTAACTTTTGAACCATTTTAGTGTGGTGCCTCTGATGCCATTTCTTTCTAAGATTTGTATTAGGTTTTTGTGGGAAAGTGTGTCAAAAGCTTTGCTAAAATCTATATATAACACTAGGCAATGTAGGTTCTTGCTCAAGCAGTCATTTATATGGTTTGCAAAATTTCCAAGCAGTTTGTTAATGCTTTTTTCTTTTTGAAAACCATACTGGTTATTATTTATGATTTTGTATTTGATTAAGAAATCACTTAACCTCCTTGCAACTATTTCTTCCAATATTTTTTCAACCGACGAAAGCAAGGCTATTGGTCTATAATTGTTATAATCATTTGTAGTACCACTTTTGTACACTGGTCTAATGATAGATGTTTTCAGGATATCTGGCACAATTGCACTTTCTAAACTGCTGTTTATAAGTTTTGTAATAATTGGTGTAATTATTTTAGCATTATATTTTAAATCCTTTGGTCTAATGTTGTCAATACCAGGACCTTTTTTAGCATTTAAGGTTTTTAAAATGTTGTATATTTCTTCTTCAGAAGTTTGAGACAGATATATGGAGTTTTGTTGCGAGGTTTGTGTAATGTTTAGTGTTTTAATATCACAGTTGTGTATTAATTTATTTACATTATTTTTAAGGTTTTGTGCAAACGAATTTGTGATTATATTCATATTTTCGGTTTTAAAATTTTTTATTAACGTTTGATCTATATTTTTGGATTTTTTCCCAACTATTTCGTTTATTATTTGCCACGTGACGCGCATATCATATCTATTTTCAATAAATTTTTGTCTATAATAATTGTTTTTCGAGGTAATAATTGTTTTATTTAAAATATTTCTAAATCTTTTATATTCGAATTCAAGGATTTTGTTGTTTTTATTGTTTCGCCATTTTTTTTGAAGTTTATCCCGTAAGTTACACAATTTTATCAAGTCTTCACTTATCCATGGATTACCTGATCTTTTCTTACATGTTGTTTTTTTTTTATTAGATATTTTATAAATTGCACAAAAACTTTTGTTTATTTCATTATATAACTCATTGGTATTTTGATTTGGTTTTATTAAATTGTTCCAATCTACTCGTTTTATATTTTTGTTCACTAAAAAATTATTCAATTGCGGCCCCTGCATAATGCAGTTTTCCCTTCCCTTATTATTTTCTAGTTTCTTCATACAGCAGAAAAGGCAGTAGTGATCAGATATTGTTGTTGTTATAATGTAAGCATGGGTTTGTGTGCTTGTTTGGTTGCTTTTAATAAACAAGTGGTCAATGCATGTACTTGTGTTTTTGTTTGGATCTTCACGTGTGCTCTCTGTTATCATACATTGTGTACCATTTGACAATAACATATCTAAGTATGTTGTTGTTGTTTTATTTAATTTCTTTATGTCTATGTTCATGTCTCCAACAATGATGATCTCTTGCTTATTGTTTATTTTGGTTATTACTTCCTCAATTTCTTTTATGAATTCTGTGACTTTTAGGTCAGGGGGACGATAGACAGCGATGATTGAAATGTTTTTGTTGTTGATACTTGCATTAATTTGTAATATTTCGAAAGATTTTGTGTTCAAAGAGAGTTGTGTATAATTGATATTTGTGTTAATGAATATAGCAATACCTCCACCTCTTCCTGCTCTATTGAGAAAGATTGAGTTGAAACCTTGTATATTGTAGAAATTGGTCTCATTGTCTGTAATATTAGTTTCAACAAGGACTATAAATTTTAGTTTGTTTATTATTTTATTTATACTAACGAGAAACGGAGTGAAATTCAGGCGTAAAGATCGGATATTCATGTAGATTAATGACACAGGATAACTTAGAAATTCCTTATTGATATCATCAAATAAGGATATTGTTTGTTTATTATTTGTAGTGTTCATGTTTTTATTTATATTTACAAAAAAGAAGTCTATGTGAAATAGTTTTTAAACTGATTTTTATAATTTTATAAGATTATTTTGGTAATTTAATTGTTTGACTTAGGGGTACATAAAAACTTTATTTAAATTGTTTTAGTTATGGATTCAATATCAGCTGCATTATTAATAACGATAGATGGACTGTTTTCATTCTTACGGGCGAATATACAGCCATTTCGAACCCAGACGAATTTCCAATTTTCTTCACGAGCTTTCGTTTTTGCTATCCACAATAAGTGCCTATAGTTGTAAGTCAGTTCATCATTTATATAAACGTACTTGTTGCTGCTATTATTATCATCATCACTGTCGTTTATAATATTTGCATTTACTCTGTGCCTTTTTATTTTACTCATAAGTTCCATCTTCTTGTTAAGAGAAGAGAATTCAACTATTATTTTGTTATCTTGTCTCTTAACACGATATGCTTTATTTATATCGGGTTCGTTGACCTCAACATTTAGCGAAGCAGCAATTTTTTTTACAGCATCGAGAGCCGATATTTGTTTGTTTTCAATGTTTTTTATTTCAATATTTCTTACTATCATCTGTTGCTCCAGTTTGTTTATACGTACATCCATGGCATTAATTTGTTTTTCTCTTAATTTATCCTTTTGGTGGAGTTCGCTTACTTGACCTACTAGAGTAGTTAATGTGGTTGAGATTGTTGTTAGTGCTGATTGTATTTCTTCTTTTATTTGAAGATGTGATGCATTGACATTTATTGCTAAATTTTCTATTTGTGTTTTAATTTGTTTCATATCGGATTTTAGTTCAGAGACATCAGTTTGAAAAGAGCATAATTTTGTATTAACAGAGTTAAGGGACAGTGACCTTTCGGTCTCTTCAGAACTTTCATAATCACGCACTTGTGTTTGTTGGTTATTTTCGTCGAATACCACAGCCTGATACATGTTATTAGGAGATCTGCTCCTCGGCTTACACACATGGCATCTCCAGTTCACTTTTCTCTCCGTAGCCATAGTAGAGTATGTGAATTCAGATAGGGGAGAGCACGTTGAAAAATGGTATATGGAGTTACAGCCGAAGCATTTTACATATGTTGTTGTAGATATTACTTTTTTACATTGGCTACATATGGTACTCATTTTTGTTGATTTGTTGTTTTGTTGTTTTTTGTTTATTATAGGTTTTAATTTTAAATTTTTAGTTAGTCGTTTAGGTTTAAATTTTTTTTTTTTTTTGCATTTACTATCACCAAATTATTATTTATTTTATTCTTTTTTCTAAGCAACACTTATACTTTATTTTTTGGTATATATGTAAGTTTTTTTCTTTAAATTTTATCTCACTTTTGAGGGAAAAACTGGGCTTAAGCACGAGCACAATAAAAAACACGTCCGTTCGCAACTAAATCTGCTCTGGTTACTACTAGTTAGTATGGATTTATTTAAATTACATACAACTTTTTATGTACATATGTAGGTATGTACCTATATGCTTGCCGAAATAAAATAAAACACTGTGTCATTGCCAATAAAATGAAAATATCGAAAAGTTTTATAGGTAATTTTAAAATCGTTTTTAGGACATAAACAAATTAAATAAAAAATAAAAAACAAATATGTACATAGGTATAGAATATGATTTTTGTTTTACATGTAAGTTAAGCGAACGATTAATATTTACATTGTCAAAAAAATCAAAAATTGCTGAATTATTTTAAAATCGTTTATAGAATATAAAAAAAGTTAAAAAATTTTTTTTTGAAAAGGTGGATGCCGAGATTTGAACCCCGCCAACTACTGACAGCGCTGCTTTGACCAACCGCCCAGACAACTCAGCCATTAACGCTTATGCAAATAAAGAATTAAAGTAGAATATAATCCGTCAATTTGTTTGTTTAATATGTAGGTATGTACGTATTTTTCAATTTAAGCGACCAATCATGTACAAACATGTGTGTGTTTGATACGTTTCAACACGTTCGAATCAAAGCACAAACAAAAAAACAACAACCACAAGGGATTTTTTGGAAATATTAGAGGTAGTCGTGGTTTTTTGCTCATAACTCAGCCATTTTTTAACCGATTTGACAGATTTATATACCGACGTGTTTAAGAAGGAATTTACCATTTACTTGTGTTATAAAGCTTGGACTCGGGGAGATCTATGGTTCCCGAAAGTGGGTATTTAAAAAAAAAAATTTATTTTGGTCATAACTTTTTTGTATCTGAACCGATTTTTCTGAATTTTTTACAAAATATGTTCTACTAAAAATTTTCGATATTTTGGTATATAAGTCATATCCATAGGACATATGGCAGCCCTAAAATTTAGGTTTTTATACAATTTTTAATTTTTTTTGTACGGGAGGTACCACGCCCACTTCTCCAATCCCGCCCATATTTTGTAGGATGGTGTGTATTGGCTACCTTAATGTGTGTACCTAATTTGGCATTTTTGGCTTTTGCCGTTCCCCAGATATACAGCAAAAAGTAATAAAATTACAACAACCACAAGGGATTTTTGGAAAATATTAGAGGTAGTCGTGGTTTTTTGCTCATATTTCAGCCATTTGTGGATCGATCTTGCTGAATTTCAATAGCAACCGATGGTAGACTATATGTGACACAAATGTAAAACAACCTAGCCGCTATCATGTCTGGAGTCTCCGGAAAACACATATCAAACGTAAGACGGACAGACGGACAGACGGACGGATATCGTTAAATCAACTTCTCTCCCAATAAGGACCCAGAATATATATACTTTATAGGGTCTAAGAGGAATATTGTAGAAATTACAAACGGAATGACAAACTTATGTATACCCTTTTCCACCTGAGGTGAAGGGTATAATAAATACTCATTTAAAAAAAAGTGCTAAAAATTGAAAAACTAATAAAGAAATTGTAGTGTACATTAAAAAAAATTGTGCCTCAAAATAAAAAATCGATGCAAAAAAATTTCACTAAGGTAGCCCATACACACGATCCTACAAAATGTGGGCGGGATTGGAGAAGTGGGCGTGGTACATCCCGTACAAAAAAAATTAAAAATTGTATAAAAACCTAAATTTTAGGGCTGCCATATGTCCTATGGATATGGCTTATATACCAAAATATCGAACATATTTTATAAAACATTCAGAAAAATCGGTTCAGATACAAAAAAGTTATGACCAAAATTAATTTTTTTTTTTTAAATACCCACTTTCGGGAACCATAGATCTCCCCGAGTCCAAGCTTTATAACACAAGTAAATGGTAAATTCCTTCTTAAACACGTCGGTATATAAATCTGTCAAATCGGTTAAAAAATGGCTGAGTTATGAGCAAAAAACCACGACTACCTCTAATATTTTCCAAAAATCCTTTGTGGTTGTTGTTTTTTTTGTTTGTGCTTTTATTTGAACGTGTTGAATGTTAGGCATATCAAACACACACATGTTTGTACATGATTGGTCGCTTAAATTGAAAAATACGTACATACCTACATATTAAATATTAAACAAACAAAGTGACGGAATATATTCTACTTTAATTCTTTATTAGCATAAGTGTTAATGGATGAGTTGTCTGGGCGGTTGCTGAAAACAGCGTTGTTAGTAGCTGCCGGGGTTCAAATCCGGCATCCACCTTTTCAAAAAAAAATTTTTTTAACTTTTTTTATATTCTATAAACGATTTTAAAATAATTCAGCAGTTTTTGATTTTTTTTGACAATGTAAATATTAATCGTTCGCTTAACTTACATGTAAAACAAAAATCATATTCTATACCTATTTGTTTTTTATTATACCCTTCACCTCAGGTGGAAAAGGGTATATATAAGTTTGTCATTCCGTTTGTAATTTCTACAATATTGATCTTAGACCCTATAAAGTATATATATTCTGGGTCCTTATGGGGAGAGAAGTTGATTTAACGATATCCGTCCGTCTGTCCGTCTGACCGTCTGTCCGTCTTACGTTTGATATGTGTTTTCCGGAGACTCCAGACATGATAGCGGCTAGGTTGTTTTACATTTGTGTCACATATAGTCTACCATCGGTTGCTATTGAAATTCAGCAAGATCGATCCACAAATGGCTGAGTTATGAGCAAAAAACCACGACTACCTCTAATATTTTCCAAAAATTTTTAGTAGAACATATTTTATAAAAAATTCAGAAAAATCGGTTCAGATACAAAAAAGTTATGACCAAAACTAATTTTTTTTTTAAATACCCACTTTCGGGAACCATAGATCTCCCCGAGTCCAAGCTTTATAACACAAGTAAATGGTAAATTCCTTCTTAAACACGTCGGTATATAAATTAGGTACATACATTTAGGTAGCCAATACACACCATCCTACAAAATGTGGGCGGGATTGGAGAAGTGGGCGTGGTACCTCCCGTACAAAAAAAATTAAAAATTGTATAAAAACCTAAATTTTAGGGCTGCCATATGTTCTATGGATATGACTTATATACCAAAATGATTTCTATATGATTTATATTCTTTGCGAGTACGTTAACCTAGCTATTGAAAAGACATACATATGTATGTATGCACATGAGTATGTATTGTGGGTTCGTTGTGTTGTTGATTTTTTTTTATTTAAACTTTTAAAAAAGCTCACACTCATGCGTGCCTTTAGATTTTATTTTAATTTAAACTTTTAAAAAAGCTCACACTCATGCGTGCCTTTAGATTTTAAAGTTTAGACGAAAACACTCTAAAGCTGCGATAGGCAACATTTTGCTATTGCATGCACTGCATGTATTTTACATATCGTCGCCTTAATATGCAAACCTGCTAAATACATTTTTAAGGTAAACTCAGATTTTGATGCCGTGTGGTAGAGAAACATACCCCTCATTCACCAGCATGCATGCAGATTTTCTTCAATTTGAGTCTTGCAGTGTGTTAAACCAACTATAAAGTTGGCTTTTCTCTTAAGCTGCGCATATGAAAAATACAAAGTTTTTTGTCTCTACTGCAAAATTTACTGTCCCGTACTTTTTGGGTAAAGTTCGGTAAAATGAGAGTAAACAAGAATTTTTCGCACTAACAGACAATAATGTACAAAAGTACGGAAACAATAAAAACCAAATTTTTACCCCAAAAGCAAACGTTACAATGAAAACGTTCAAAAAAATACTTCAATGACACATTAGCATGTACAAAAGAAAAATTAAAAAAACATGTGCCTACATGGTTTAACATTTTCTTTTGTTTATTTTATTAATATTTTTTTTTTTTATTTTATTTCTTTTGGTAGTACTTGGGGATAAGACTAAAAATAAAACTGGAAAGCCTGCACAGAAGCAGCGTTGTTTGATGTGTAGAGTTGACCTCAACTTCTAATGAATTCGCCTTGGTTAGAATGAAACAATTTCATTTAAATGTGTGCTTTTATAATATGAAAGCTCACACTCATGCGTGCCTCAACTTCTAATGAATTCGCCTTGGTCAGAATGAAACAATTTATTTTAAATGTGTGCTTTTATAATATGAAAGCTCACACTCATGCGTGCCTTTGTACACAAAGAGAGTATTACCATTTTTTTTATTTTAATTTACTGAAGTAGTTTATATGCAATAATAAGGTGGGCCCAGTTCTCAGCTGATTCCAGTGCTTATTGCATGTTTTTTTTTTATACCCTTCACCTCAGGTGGAAAAGGGTATACATATATAAGTTTGTCATTCCGTTTGTAATTTCTACAATATTGATCTTAGACCCTATAAAGTATATATATTCTGGGTCCTTATGGGGAGAGAATTTGATTTAACGATATCCGTGCGTCTTACGTTTGATATGTGTTTTCCGGAGACTCCAGACATGATAGCGGCTAGGTTGTTTTACATTTATGTCACATATAGTCTACCATCGGTTGCTATTGAAATTCAGCAAGATCGATCCACAAATGGCTGAAATATGAGCAAAAAACCACGACTACCTCTAATATTTTCCAAAAATCCCTTGTGGTTGTTGTAATTTTATTACTTTTTGCTGTATATCTGGGGAACGGCAAAAGCCAAAAATGCCAAATTAGGTACACACATTAAGGTAGCCAATACACACCATCCTACAAAATATGGGCGGGATTGGAGAAGTGGGCGTGGTACCTCCCGTACAAAAAAAATTAAAAATTGTATAAAAACCTAAATTTTAGGGCTGCCATATGTCCTATGGATATGACTTATATACCAAAATATCGAAAATTTTTAGTAGAACATATTTTATAAAAAATTCAGAAAAATCGGTTCAGATACAAAAAAGTTATGACCAAAATTAATTTTTTTTTTTTAAATACCCACTTTCGGGAACCATAGATCTCCCCGAGTCCAAGCTTTATAACACAAGTAAATGGTAAATTCCTTCTTAAACACGTCGGTATATAAATCTGTCAAATCGGTTAAAAAATGGCTGAGTTATGAGCAAAAAACCACGACTACCTCTAATATTTTCCAAAAATCCCTTGTGGTTGTTGTTTTTTTTGTTTGTGCTTTTATTTGAACGTGTTGAATGTTAGGCATATCAAACACACACATGTTTGTACATGATTGGTCGCTTCCCAGCAAACACAGAAATACACCATATGTATTGCCAAACGTATTGCCAGGATGAAAAATAGTATTGCGGCAATAATCGAATTCGTATTGCGGAAGATACTTCCTTCGGGAAGAAACGTGTCTCGATAGCAATACTCCTACGCAATACGAAAGCGATTCTTCTAGATGATAAACTAGCAATATTGCCAGATAACCACTAATGAGAAAATATAACGATATCGCCAAAATATCATTGGGATGATAAAAAGAAGAGTTTGCATTTTAAAAATATTCATTTATGTAATAATAAAAACAGCTTTTTATTTAAAATTAAATTTTTAATTACATATAAATAATACTTACAAAAAATATATTTTATAATTAAATTAACTGAAATAATTATGTAGTTTCCACCATATCACCCAACTCCTTTAAAATTGCATCCATTATGAGTGTTGCGTAATATCTTGATTAAAGGAAAAAGATTAATATTTAACAGATTTATTTTATTTATATATTTACCTTCTGCAGAATTTTTTAGATTTAATAAATTTTATTTTTTCATTTATGACGTTCAAATATGTTATAATTTTTTTCTGTTTAGAAAATAAAAAATTACTTTGATTATTTTCATTTAGATGACAATTTGGGGATATTGCGAAGCTATTGCCTTAGGGGATATCTTCCATTTGTTTGCAGGGTTAAATTGAAAAATACGTACATACCTACATATTAAATATTAAACAAACAAAGTGACGGAATATATTCTACTTTAATTCTTTATTAGCATAAGTGTTAATGGATGAGTTGTCTGGGCGGTTGCTGAAAACAGCGTTGTTAGTAGCTGCCGGGGTTCAAATCCGGCATCCACCTTTTCAAAAAAAAATTTTTTTAACTTTTTTTATATTCTATAAACGATTTTAAAATAATTCAGCAGTTTTTGATTTTTTTTTGACAATGTAAATATTAATCGTTCGCTTAACTTACATGTAAAACAAAAATCATATTCTATACCTATTTGTTTTTTATTATACCCTTCACCTCAGGTGGAAAAGGGTATACATAAGTTTGTCATTCCGTTTGTAATTTCTACAATATTGATCTTAGACCCTATAAAGTATATATATTCTGGGTCCTTATGGGGAGAGAAGTTGATTTAACGATATCCGTCCGTCTGTCCGTCTTACGTTTGATATGTGTTTTCCGGAGACTCCAGACATGATAGCGGCTAGGTTGTTTTACATTTGTGTCACATATAGTCTACCATCGGTTGCTATTGAAATTCAGCAAGATCGATCCACAAATGGCTGAGTTATGAGCAAAAAACCACGACTACCTCTAATATTTTCCAAAAATCCCTTGTGGTTGTTGTAATTTTATTACTTTTTGCTGTATATCTGGGGAACGGCAAAAGCCAACGCTTCCAAATTAGGTACACACACTAAGGTAGCCCATACACACGATCCTACAAAATGTGGGCGGGATTGGAGAAGTGGGCGTGGTACCTCCCGTACAAAAAAAATTAAAAATTGTATAAAAACCTAAATTTTAGGGCTGCCATATGTCCTATGGATATGACTTATATACCAAAATATCGAAAAATTTTAGTAGAACATATTTTATAAAAAATTCAGAAAAATCGGTTCAGATACAAAAAAGTTATGACCAAAATTAATTTTTTTTTTTTAAATACCCACTTTCGGGAACCATAGATCTCCCCGAGTCCAAGCTTTATAACACAAGTAAATGGTAAATTCCTTCTTAAACACGTCGGTATATAAATCTGTCAAATCGGTTAAAAAATGGCTGAGTTATGAGCAAAAAACCACGACTACCTCTAATATTTTCCAAAAATCCCTTGTGGTTGTTGTTTTTTTTTGTTTGTGCTTTTATTTGAACGTGTTGAATGTTAGGCATATCAAACACACACATGTTTGTACATGATTGGTCGCTTAAATTGAAAAATACGTACATACCTACATATTAAATATTAAACAAACAAAGTGACGGAATATATTCTACTTTAATTCTTTATTAGCATAAGTGTTAATGGATGAGTTGTCTGGGCGGTTGCTGAAAACAGCGTTGTTAGTAGCTGCCGGGGTTCAAGTCCGGCATCCACCTTTTCAAAAAAAAATTTTTTTAACTTTTTTTATATTCTATAAACGATTTTAAAATAATTCAGCAGTTTTTGATTTTTTTGACAATGTAAATATTAATCGTTCGCTTAACTTACATGTAAAACAAAAATCATATTCTATACCTATTTGTTTTTTATTATACCCTTCACCTCAGGTGGAAAAGGGTGTATATAAGTTTGTCATTCCGTTTGTAATTTCTACAATATTGATCTTAGACCCTATAAAGTATATATATTCTGGGTCCTTATGGGGAGAGAAGTTGATTTAACGATATCCGTCCGTCTGTCCGTCTGACCGTCTGTCCGTCTTACGTTTGATATGTGTTTTCCGGAGACTCCAGACATGATAGCGGCTAGGTTGTTTTACATTTGTGTCACATATAGTCTACCATCGGTTGCTATTGAAATTCAGCAAGATCGATCCACAAATGGCTGAGTTATGAGCAAAAAACCACGACTACCTCTAATATTTTCCAAAAATTTTTAGTAGAACATATTTTATAAAAAATTCAGAAAAATCGGTTCAGATACAAAAAAGTTATGACCAAAACTAATTTTTTTTTTAAATACCCACTTTCGGGAACCATAGATCTCCCCGAGTCCAAGCTTTATAACACAAGTAAATGGTAAATTCCTTCTTAAACACGTCGGTATATAAATTAGGTACATACCGTTAGGTAGCCAATACACACCATCCTACAAAATGTGGGCGGGATTGGAGAAGTGGGCGTGGTACCTCCCGTACAAAAAAAATTAAAAATTGTATAAAAACCTAAATTTTAGGGCTGCCATATGTTCTATGGATATGACTTATATACCAAAATGATTTCTATATGATTTATATTCTTTGCGAGTACGTTAACCTAGCTATTGAAAAGACATACATATGTATGTATGCACATGAGTATGTATTGTGGGTTCGTTGTGTTGTTGATTTTTTTTTATTTAAACTTTTAAAAAAGCTCACACTCATGCGTGCCTTTAGATTTTATTTTAATTTAAACTTTTAAAAAAGCTCACACTCATGCGTGCCTTTAGATTTTAAAGTTTAGACGAAAACACTCTAAAGCTGCGATAGGCAACATTTTGCTATTGCATGCACTGCATGTATTTTACATATCGTCGCCTTAATATGCAAACCTGCTAAATACATTTTTAAGGTAAACTCAGATTTTGATGCCGTGTGGTAGAGAAACATACCCCTCATTCACCAGCATGCATGCAGATTTTCTTCAATTTGAGTCTTGCAGTGTGTTAAACCAACTATAAAGTTGGCTTTTCTCTTAAGCTGCGCATATGAAAAATACAAAGTTTTTTGTCTCTACTGCAAAATTTACTGTCCCGTACTTTTTGGGTAAAGTTCGGTAAAATGAGAGTAAACAAGAATTTTTCGCACTAACAGACAATAATGTACAAAAGTACGGAAACAATAAAAACCAAATTTTTACCCCAAAAGCAAACGTTACAATGAAAACGTTCAAAAAAATACTTCAATGACACATTAGCATGTACAAAAGAAAAATTAAAAAAACATGTGCCTACATGGTTTAACATTTTCTTTTGTTTATTTTATTAATATTTTTTTTTTTTATTTTATTTCTTTTGGTAGTACTTGGGGATAAGACTAAAAATAAAACTGGAAAGCCTGCACAGAAGCAGCGTTGTTTGATGTGTAGAGTTGACCTCAACTTCTAATGAATTCGCCTTGGTTAGAATGAAACAATTTCATTTAAATGTGTGCTTTTATAATATGAAAGCTCACACTCATGCGTGCCTCAACTTCTAATGAATTCGCCTTGGTCAGAATGAAACAATTTATTTTAAATGTGTGCTTTTATAATATGAAAGCTCACACTCATGCGTGCCTTTGTACACAAAGAGAGTATTACCATTTTTTTTATTTTAATTTACTGAAGTAGTTTATATGCAATAATAAGGTGGGCCCAGTTCTCAGCTGATTCCAGTGCTTATTGCATGTTTTTTTTTTATACCCTTCACCTCAGGTGGAAAAGGGTATATGTATATAAGTTTGTCATTCCGTTTGTAATTTCTACAATATTGATCTTAGACCCTATAAAGTATATATATTCTGGGTCCTTATGGGGAGAGAATTTGATTTAACGATATCCGTGCGTCTTACGTTTGATATGTGTTTTCCGGAGACTCCAGACATGATAGCGGCTAGGTTGTTTTACATTTATGTCACATATAGTCTACCATCGGTTGCTATTGAAATTCAGCAAGATCGATCCACAAATGGCTGAAATATGAGCAAAAAACCACGACTACCTCTAATATTTTCCAAAAATCCCTTGTGGTTGTTGTAATTTTATTACTTTTTGCTGTATATCTGGGGAACGGCAAAAGCCAAAAATGCCAAATTAGGTACACACATTAAGGTAGCCAATACACACCATCCTACAAAATATGGGCGGGATTGGAGAAGTGGGCGTGGTACCTCCCGTACAAAAAAAATTAAAAATTGTATAAAAACCTAAATTTTAGGGCTGCCATATGTCCTATGGATATGACTTATATACCAAAATATCGAAAATTTTTAGTAGAACATATTTTGTAAAAAATTCAGAAAAATCGGTTCAGATACAAAAAAGTTATGACCAAAATAAATTTTTTTTTTTAAATACCCACTTTCGGGAACCATAGATCTCCCCGAGTCCAAGCTTTATAACACAAGTAAATGGTAAATTCCTTCTTAAACACGTCGGTATATAAATCTGTCAAATCGGTTAAAAAATGGCTGAGTTATGAGCAAAAAACCACGACTACCTCTAATATTTCCAAAAAATCCCTTGTGGTTGTTGTTTTTTTGTTTGTGCTTTGATTCGAACGTGTTGAAACGTATCAAACACACACATGTTTGTACATGATTGGTCGCTTAAATTGAAAAATACGTACATACCTACATATTAAACAAACAAATTGACGGATTATATTCTACTTTAATTCTTTATTTGCATAAGCGTTAATGGCTGAGTTGTCTGGGCGGTTGGTCAAAGCAGCGCTGTCAGTAGTTGGCGGGGTTCAAATCTCGGCATCCACCTTTTCAAAAAAAAATTTTTTAACTTTTTTTATATTCTATAAACGATTTTAAAATAATTCAGCAATTTTTGATTTTTTTGACAATGTAAATATTAATCGTTCGCTTAACTTACATGTAAAACAAAAATCATATTCTATACCTATGTACATATTTGTTTTTTATTTTTTATTTAATTTGTTTATGTCCTAAAAACGATTTTAAAATTACCTATAAAACTTTTCGATATTTTCATTTTATTGGCAATGACACAGTGTTTTATTTTATTTCGGCAAGCATATAGGTACATACCTACATATGTACATAAAAAGTTGTATGTAATTTAAATAAATCCATACTAACTAGTAGGTTAACCTAGCTATTGCAAAGCCATACATATGTATGCACATGAGTATGTATGAATGAGAAAAAGTTATTTATGTATAAAGGCATTGCTTTCGTAATTGTTGTTGGTCATTTTATTTTTATCTCTTATTGCAATGCCTTTAGGCATTGCTGTAGTAATTTTTGTTATTGTGTTTCGTCTAATAAGCTGTTGCTACGTTGATCTCTTCTTGCATTTCTCTTGGTTGCGGTTTTTTTGTTGTTTTTTTTAATAATCTTCACCGCAAGTGGTGGATTTTAATGTGTTTTTTACGCATACTCATGTATGTATGTTCATAAAATTCTCTCAATATATGTTAATTTAACGCTTCTTCAATAAAACCGTTCGTAGCTGAGTTGTCTAAGTTCTCGCTTAAGGCTCGTAAGATTCCGAGTTCAAGTCTCCAAAATACATTTTTTTTTTATTTTTATTAAATTTTTTTATACACGATTTTAAGATTAAATATAATAAAAACTTATGTAACGAATTTCAAACATCAACTTTGGCAGAAGAGGAAACGGACTTAGTTATATACATAAATTTTTTGATTTTGTCATAGGTATTCTTTTTAAAAACTTCTTGTTCTTATCTCACCATGGTGAAGGGTATTTAAGATTCGGCATAGCCGAATATAGCACTCTTACTTGTTTTTAATTGTTTTTTTTTTTTTTTTTTTTTTTTTTTTTAATTCACTTTATTCACTTTAATATTAATTATTCAGTGTACAATTCAGTGTTAGTATAACCTTGCGAAGGCGTTATGGCTTATCTGCAGGTGGGTATAGGAAACATCGAATATACAAAAGAAGTTATAATACTTATTTTACTTTCCTATTAAAATTTTACATAAAACTTATTTTCTATTGCTTTTACTCATTTTCTCATTGTGTATTAATAAAATGTGTTTTAAGGACTTTGTTTCTGGCTCTATTGTTGTTGCTTTTAGAAAGAACATCATTGGGTATTGTATTGAAGATTGTTGGTAACATTACGGGTAGGGTGCTTCTGCTATATTCATTGCGGAATTTTTGAACTTTGAACTTTCCTTGAGTGTTGCTACGTGGTTGGTGGTTGTGGTCAATTTTGCATAAAAATCTGGTGTCATTATAGAATTCTATTGCAAGTGTTGTTCGATATATATTGAAGACGTTTAAGACGTTGCGATCTTTAGCATAGTTGTTATTTTGACTTCTTTGCGTGGTGTTGTTTGTGTGTTGTGGTTGTGTAGAGTTATTGACGACAGTAGATGGTTTTAATAGTTTGATTATTTTATTTTGAATTTGCTGAAGTTTACTGCAGTATGATGAGTTTCCCCATGCTGTGATGCCATGACGTATATGTGACTCTACAAATGAAAAGTAAGCTTGCCTCATTACTTTGTCATTGGAACAGTTGCTTAACTGATACATCATATACGAAGATTTTCGAAGTTTCTTGTGTACTTCTTCTATGTGAGTTTTCCATTTAAAATTATGGTCGATATATATACCGAGATATTTGTAGGTGTTTACGATTTCGATCACCGAACTGCACTGATCTGTGTCATAATTGAAGTTCCGAGTTCCGGTTCTATGTAGACATTGAACATCATGAAATTTTATCTTTATATCGTGTTATCTGATATATGGTGATTTGATATGCATCAGTTTTGTTTTTGTTGCGTTGATAATTAGTCCATGATCATGGCACCACTTTGTTGCAATATCGAGTTGTGTTTGCATTATTTTAACTGCATCTTCTAAGTTCTTATGTGCTACTACTATAGCCGTGTCATCGGCATAAGAGAATGTCTCACAAGTTGTTAACAAACTGGTTAGTTCATTCGTGTATAATATGTACAGTATAGGACCTAATTTCGAACCTTGAGGTACTCCATTATCTGAATTGGCTTCTTTGCTGAGAATATTGCCAACCTTAACGTAAAATTTCCTACAGCTTAGATAGCTTTCAAATAATTTTAAACATTGGCCTCTTACACCAAGACGTTCTAGCGTTATAAGAAGATTTTCATGTGAAAGTGTGTCAAATGCCTTGGTAAAGTCTATATAGAGTGTAAGACAATGATGGTTTTTACCTAGGTTTCTGTTTATATAATTTGAGAAGCTTCCTAATAATTTGTTAATATTTTTCCCCTTTTGAAATCCGTATTGATTTGAATTAATGATTTTGTGTTTTTCGGTGTATTTTGTTAGTCTTTTGCAAATAATTTCTTCTAATACTTTTTCTATAACGGACAAAATTGAGATTGGGCGGTAATTATTAAAATCAGATTTGGTTCCATTTTTGTATATAGGCCTTACGTACGATATTTTTAGAATTTCTGGTATAACTGATGTATCTATAATAAGGTTTATTAATTTTGTTAATCTTGGAGTCATTATTATTGAGTTATTTTTTAAGTCTATGGACCTGATTTCATCAAATCCAGCACTTTTTCTAATATTTAACGAGTTGAGTATATTAAATATTTCTTCATTGAAAGTATTACATAAAAAGAGTGAGTTTAAAACCGAGTTAGAAGATTGGTTACTTGTTTTGATAACACATTTATGAAGCGTATTATTAACGTTCTTATTAAAGTTCTGCGAGAAGTTATCACAAATTTCATTTAAGTTCATAGTGTTGAAATTTTTTATGATAATTTCATCAATACTTTTTGATTTTACACCAATAATTTCATTCATTATTTGCCATGTCATACGCATATTATTTTTATTTTCAAAAAATTTGTTTTTATAATAAAAATTTTTAGCATATTTTATTCTTTTATTTAATGCATTTCGATATATTTTATAATTGTTTTCTAATGTTCTGTTGTTTTTATTATTGCGCCATTTAATATAAAGTTTATCCCTTATTTCACATTCTTTTATTAACGTTTCGGTTATCCACGGTTGAGATATTCTATTTTTCTTTTTTCTTATTGTTGTAGCTGAATTATATATAGTTTTGAATTTCTTTTGTAATGCGTTGAACATGTCGACGGGGTTTGTAAGATCTGTAACTTCTTTCCAATTTGTTGTACGAATTTGTTGGTTTACTTTATTGTTGCATATTATTGCTTGGTGGGTAGTGTTGGTTTGTAATTTGTTGTCTTTGATTTTTTCAAACATAGAAAAAAATAAGGAGAAGTGGTCAGATATTTTGGTTTGAATAATTGATGTGTGGATATGTGTATTTAAATGTTTACATCTAGCGAAAATGTGATCGATGCATGTATGTGAATTTAAATTCAAGTCTTCTCTTGTAGTCTCTTTAAATAAGCATTTCATACCATTATGCGCCAATATATCAAGATAAGAGTTTGTTACCGAAGTCTCTTTTAAGATGTCTATATTGATATCTCCTACTAATATGAGCGTTTTTTCTTTCTTCATTGTTTGTAACATGTCATCCAGTTCTCTTAAAAAATCAAATACGTTCAGGGATGGGGGTCTATATATAGCAACGATCGTAATATTTTCAGATAGTTTTATATTTATTCTTATCGATTCAAATGAAGAAGTAACAATAGTTGTATCTGAAAAGGACAAGTCAGTTTTTACATAAATTGCTATTCCGCCGCCGCTTTTGTTTGTTCTATTTATAAATATGAAATCGAAATCGTCTATTCCATAGAACATATTCTCCTCATCGTTTATATTAGTTTCAACTAGAACAATTATTTTTATATATTCTATTATATTGTTTATTGTTGCTAGAAAAGAATTAAAATTAGTGCGCATAGATCTTATGTTTAAAAATACCATGGGCAAAGGATAACTTAGGAGTTCTGGCTTAATTTGGTTGAATGTTTCAATTGTTTCATTCGTTACGTTATTCATGTTAATTATTGTTTTTGTTAAATTTTTAAGATTCTTTAATTGTTCTATTTATATTTTTTATTTTTTATTTTTTGTAGGTATTATTTAATTATTAATAAGTTCAATATCTCCAATATTTAAAATTTTAATGATTGTTGCGTTTTCATTCTTTTTGGCGTATATGTGCCCATCTCTGACCCATACAAATTTATATACAGTTTCTTTTGCTTTCTGCTTGGCTAGCCAAAGAAGCCGCCGGTTAGTCGATGTTAGTTGTTCATTTACGTAGATAGGTTTGTTATTTGTGACAATGCAAGGGTTATTATTATTGTTGTTGTTGTTTTCATATGGTTTATAAAGATTGTGTTTTAGTAAATCTCCATTAACCTTATGTCCACGTATTTTGGATAACAACTCTTTTTTTTTAAATAGTGAGTTATATTCATCAATAATTTTGTCATGTTTTTGTATTTTATATGCATTGGATAGGTCACTCTCTTTAACTTCAACATTAACAGACGTTGCTATTGTTTTTATTACATCTACAGCAGTAATATTATTATCATTGGCATTTTTTATCTCTATGTTTTTACTTATAATTTTTTGCTCGAGATAATTGACTTTATTTTCCATTTGTTGAAGGCGTATTTCCTTTTCTCTATTTTCTCTTACAAGGTCACTGACCTGTAGAGCAATACTTGACATAGCTTCTGTGAGTTTTTGATAAGAATTTACCATCTCTTCCTTAAGTGAGTTATTAACACTTATTACATTATTGTTCAGTTGCTGTATACTGGTTTTTATATCATTTAAATCGTTGGTAACATATGATTTAAATGACATTAGTTCAGACCTAATGTCGTCTGTGTTTATATTTACAGAGTTTAGAACAGTTGATTCATTAACAATCCCCGCAATTTCTTTTTGCTGTTTTTTATGTTGTTGCTGTGGTTGGCTATTTGTTTGACTTTGTTGTAAAATTTTTTCTGTTGTGTCTTCATAAGTTATTTGCTGGTAAAGATTGTTTGGCGATTTGCTTCTGCTACGGTCACCTCTGCATATGTGACATTTCCATGCAGTTTTCCTATCACTCGTCATGTTATTATAGGTTGATTCAGAAAGTGTAGCGCACAGAGAGTAGTGAAATCTGTTACCGCAGTGCAGACATTTAACGTAATCTCCTGATGAAGGAAAAGATTTTTTGCAGACAAAGCAAACAGCACTTGTTAAATAATCTTGTTGTACACTCATTTTTTATTTATTTTTTTTTTTTTTTTTTTTTTATTTGTTTTAATTTTGTTGTTGGTAGAATTTGAGTTTTGTTTTGTGTAAAGGTATTTTGTTTTTTCAATTTTTCTAATTATTTTTCATATTATAACTTTTTTTCTTATTTTTATTAGTAAAAGTTCTATTAACAAGGATTTGTTTTTCTTTATTTTAATTTTTTTTTTTTTTTATGTTAACCGGATAATGGATATTTATATTATTTTAGAGAGCGCACCACAAAAACACGTCCGTTCGCAATGAGGATTAATTAGTGAACTAACAAATAATTCGATACATGACACAACTGCTTCAAAATTGTTTTACAAATGGCGTTTAAAAATATTATTAGAGTAAAGATATTTTGTTTGCATCTTAAACACACTATGACTACACGTATAGATGTTAGGGCTATTAAATACCAAGATATGGTTGTGAGTAATATAATATGTTTTCAAAGTTATCATTATTTAGTTGTTAGAAAAATAATTATTTTTCGGTCAACAATACTCAAATTTATAATTGCGATAAACATTGATATATATACAGTAACTATAAAATTGCTTATATTTAATAAAAATAATTTTTTTTTGTATGCGGCAACAATATATTATTGCAATGACCATAGTGTAGTTTGCTGGAACAATTCCCAGGCGTATCTATTCTCAGCTTGTGTTAAAACCCTTGTTATGAGCTATCTACTGACTGCAAATTTTGGCCATTAACCTAGTAATTTAGACCTTTATTTCAAAAGAACTTTTTAAATTTCCATGGTAACCCCTCAATATCTTCAGATGTTTTTGCCGTTTAACTTTCACAGCCATTGACGACTGCTGGTAATCAATAGCCAAACATCAATCTTTAAACCGGAATGTATTTAACCTTTGGCATATCGAAATTTTAATGATTATCTATTTTAAGTATAATCATTATTTATATTATAATTATCAATAACTTGTAATTAATTTCATGTTGTAAGATTCCTTTCTTCATAAAAAAAAACTAATTTAATGAACATTTTATGAACTTTAGCCTCATTAAAAATATCAAAATTGGGATTAAAACCATAAACAGTTCAACAATATAACAAAATGCAGAGATAAGAACTTTGTTAATTATGGTTTTAAAACATGAAAAGTTCTGTGTCCAAATTATAAAAATGGATCTATTTAACCTCTATTGAAAAACCACTTTTGTTCAATACTAACAGTATAAAATGATATCTGACTGAAGGCCAAAAACGTTGAACAAATATAAAATATTAAAATTTTTCGAAATTTTAGCAATATTTGCTAAACTTTTAATCAAGCTTAACCGAAATAGGGTCTTGTTAGTTGCCATTTTTACTTCGGGAATTTCCACACGAGAAGGAGTTAGCATTAAATATATTGCATAGTGATATTGACCGATTAAACTGTTCAACGAGGGAAAAATAACAGGGTTCTGACAATGGATTCTGATAGAGGAGGCCTAAAATAATATACGTTTGTCAGCGTTTTGAAAGATCACATCGAAATTTTAATTTAGGGGAGTGGGGGGGAGTTAAGAGTTTCACTATTTTGACCTCTTCCTGCAGCATATCGATATATAAAACCATATTTTATGTACATCTGAGGTAAAAGGTATGCTCCGAAGCTTTGAAGAAAATATGTGAAACATATTAATCTTCTTACTTAGCACCGTTCATAGCGGCTTTATTCTATTGACCATGAAATTTGACCACATATAAAGCCAAAAACTAAGCACTTAATATTCCCTAGTTTATTTCTAATAGGGTCATTATTTCAACTTAGCGTTAGTTAAAATAAGGATTTTGTCCCGCGTATAAAAATTTATTTAAGCTATATGTTAAAGACAAGTTAATGCTATCGGGCAGATGAAAGAAAAGTTTAAATAATAAATAATTTTTTTTTACATTATACAAAATGCTACCTTTACCTAACGCCAAGTTGTAATAATGGGTCGAGTGAATAAAAAGGTAGTTTATGCTGCATAGTACTAAGTACTAGCACTAGCTTTTACTTTTCAGTACTAGCTATGCTGAAAAGTTTAAACTACAAAACGTGTGAATAATTCTTTGCTAGTGCTAGGTAGCTAATGCTTAACAGAGGAAGCAAACGCTGGATAATGCGACCATTCAATTAAATTAATTGCAAAGTGCAAAAATATCAAAAATTAAAATTTTTAAAACATATTTTTAAAAATATAAAACAGAATATAAGAAAAAAATGTTAATTTCCTTTTTTATGTTTTGAATCGTTAAACAAATGTGTATTATTATTATAAAAAAAAATCGCTGTAAATGTCTTAGTTTGTATGCGAACATAAATAAATATATTTTTGTATATTTATCTGTTTTTTATAAATTTTTCTTTTTAACAGATTTTTTTATTTTATTTAAAAAATGCAACACAAACTTTTTATGGCAAAAGTCTGTACCGACCTTTATGCGGTATATCTTAAAACAACTTAGTGGCAACGTCAATGATTATTATTTATTTGAAAAATTAAGTAAAATTGCTTTGGTAAACTGTACATATTTAAATTTAAGTATTTGTTACTTCGGCTTAAGTTCATCAAATTTAATTTTCATTAAATTATTTTTATGAAGAAACATGTAAAATCCATTAAAATGGATAATGATTCAAAAAAAGCAAATTTCGATCTACCAAAGGTTAACATACAATTTGGTTTAAGGATTGATGTTTGACTATTGACGTCAGCAGTCGTCGATGGCTGCGAGCGTGAGACGGCAAATCCATCTGAGGAGATCGAATGGTTGCGATCGAAACATGTCATGGTAACCTGCCACCAGGGTTCGATCCCCGGCCCCGGCCCCGGCCACGGTCAAGAATGAAAGATTATCAATAACAATTTTAATTAATTTTTATGTTGTAAAATTCCATTCTTCATAACAATAATTTAATGAAAATTAAATTTGATGAACTTAAGCCGTATTAAAATATTAAAAATTTGGATTAAAAACCATAAATAGTTCAACAAAATAACCACAATTCTAATTATTGTATTTGTTACATTTACAGAGATCTTACCAATTTAGGTATTTTTCCGAAAAATATACAATTTGAAATAATCTTCAGGATGTTCATAAAACTAAACAAACATACTAATAAATATTAAAAAGAAATTAATTTTTATTTCAATATTGTGACAAAACACAAACTTCAAGCACCCCAATCATAAGCTTAAAAAAAATAAAGCGAAAACTAGTATTTTAAAGCACACATTCGTTTTTATTCACACATTTTTTGAGTCAACACTGGAAGAACTAGTTTCTACTAGTCAGTACAAAGTACTAGCTTTAACTCGAATTTTTATTCACCTCAAAGCTAGTTTAAACTTACAAATTTCAAGTATTAGCTAAAGCTACCTTTTTATTCACGCGGCCCAATGGCTTGTAGTTACCTACATTACGTATGAGTTATATTTATCTATTTCAATATGTATTTCTCATACGCCAAATATATCTAAAAATAAGACTTTAAATAAAAAAGAATAAAAATTGGGAATAAGCTAAGCACTACACAGAAAAAAATAACAAGATTCAGTATGTAATTAATAAAAATTTTTTAAACTTTTCCAAAATTTTCAACAATTTTCTTAATTTAATTGTTTGTAAATTGTCTTATTTACAATGGCCCATAATCATAGTCAAACGCTAAAGTCGGTTCTATTTAAAAACAACTTTAAAACAAAAACCTACTTTAAATTATTTTGCTACCATAGTCAAAATTAAAGTATGTTTTAAATTAAACCGACATTAACTGGGTGCCACCTCAAATGTAGAAAATGTTTTCATAAAACATATAACAAAATATAAGCAAGTGGCAACTCTAAGTGCCGACATTGAAAATTAAAATATAAATAAAACACTGCATATCTTGTAGCGTTGAAAATTTTTAACACTCAAAATGAATTTATGTAGAAAGCAACAACAAAATTAAAAAATATTTTGGCTTTGTTTTTACTTTAAATGTAATAAGGGCCTATACATATGTATTTTGTGTTTCTTTCCCTAAATGTTTTCCTCCATATCATTAATAATTGCAAAAGATCGGCCAATATCTTGTAACATAAACATTTTTAACCTTTTGCAAGTACCTTTTTATTTGGCAAAAAACAGCTGATGCTGTTGTTAAATGAGTTAAAAACAGCTTCATCTAGTTTTATATATAAAGTCAACTTTAACGTCAAAAGTATACTTTAACTTGTTTATGAAAGACCTAAAGTCGGCTCTTAAGTAAAGTCGACTTTAGTTTTCTTAAAGTATACTTTATTTTTGACTATGATTATGGGCCAATATGTTTTAGTTGAAAAAATAAAAAAAATTTCTGTCAAAAATTTTCAATATAAAATTAAAAAAATTTAATTTTTTTAATTTTTTGACCAACACTGTTTTTATTTTTGCGTGTAACTTTTTTTTGCTGCTATGAAAAGATCTCATTTTTTTTGTAATCTCAGTTGATGGTACGCTCTTGCTTATAACGGTCACTTTGCTGCAGTAAGTAATGCTATTTTTGAGTTTTTGAAGTCATGTTAGTCAAAATGAATGAATGGAGCATTTCACAAATGTAAATAAAACTCTAAAAAATATTTTTTTTTGCCTTTTCAGTATTATTTGACATGTTTTCTTAAATTACCAATGAATTAAAAATATTTAATTTTTTTTTTTTACTTATATTTTTCATTAAAAAATTTGTGTTTGCGAAAGTGTTCCTAGAAGAGCACCTTTAATGAAATAAATGCAAAAATTAAATTATTTTGGAAAACTTTCATATTATTGTTTTTTTAGACACTGGACAAAATAAGTTATCAAATTAAAAAAATACTAAAATTATTTCATGTGAAGCTAACAAAAAAAATCGGAGTTATATTCATGTTAGCCGATTTGACTAACAATTAGTATTAATGTAGAAAAAAATCATGTTACTACTCTAGGGTTAATCTCGTAAAATGTGTTACTGAAAACAAATTTTATCTTACGGGTAAGTCAAAAGTAGGCATGGAAACTCCCATATAAATACAGTTGAAATTTCTGCATACCTGTAGAACAGTTACTGTAAAATTATTAAATTTTGGTAGAAGACAAAACAAAGTTAATAATAAACTTATACATTTTTGTTTTACATTTTTTTTTTTGATAGAAATAACTTTTTATTGCCTAGCTTTTTAAAAAAGATTTTCGGCTTTGTCCAACACACTTTAATATCCTGTATATAGTATTGAGTTTATCATTCAACATAAACTTGAAAAAACAAAAAGCAGCTTATTACTGTCGTAGTGAGTTAAGCTTTAGAAATGTTAATACAACTAGAACATATTCGCACATACATAGAAAATAACAAACCCTAAATAGAATATCTATATTCTCTTTACAATATACGTTTATATGTGATTATTGCTGCTTAGTTTTAAACAAACAGCAACGAACCCCATAGGTTGAAGGCTTTTTATTTCAATACTATTGTTGTCTTAGCGTATGCATGCCTACTTTGTTTAAGTGTGTTGAGGTATCTGTGTATAGTATTATTCATTTTAAATGGACGGAATATGAGTTGTAACTGTTAACCAACCAGTTGTTGTATTTTATATACAAATAAACGCCATTGCGGATATCCGCACTAGCTTTAGTTTACAATTGCTGTTACTATTGTTATAATCCATGGTATGTGAATGTAGCAGTTCTAGTATGTCATCGAGTTCACACAAATACACTAACAAAAAAACCCACTACAAAACCAGGGACACAAAACCTGGTCAATTATAAAGTAAACTTAAATAAATTATGCACTTTTTGCATTTAGTTACTGCCATTAGTAAAATATGGAGAAATTTTATATTCTCCATTCTGTTGTTATTTATCAAAATAAAAGTTGTATATCCCATAGATCAAAAGAAAGTTTGTCTGTTGTTAGCTCGATTAAAATTGTCATATACTTAACTATGCTTAAGAGATAAAACTAAAGCTACATATTTTGGTATAATATGACCAACCAAACTGGACAACGATTTAATAGACCTGTACTAATTTAAAATCCGCTCCAACCATTCCAGCCAAGGAGGAAACGGTGGCAACTACTGTGAATAGTTATATTAGTAAAATAAAACTAAGGGGAAATATTTTTTATAAGCTCCAATACAAAATTGGTCAGCTGGAATATTTGTGAGGGGGTTGTAGTACACAGGCTTGTAGCATAAAATCTCCTTGTAAAAAAATGATCGATATTGTCGAATGCTTTAAGGAAATATAATTTTATTAATTTACTAAGAAGAGCTTACATTTCAGTTTTCATTTTTTTATGCATTAAAATTGATTAAAAAACTAATTTTAATGGACGATTTAAAGTTTGTTCAGACCTCAAATATATTTGAAGAAAAAATTTTAAAAAAATCGGGACCAGTATATTGATCAAAATTTAGCTTTTTTTTAATAATTTTTATTGATTTACTTGGTTTTATTCGTATGAAGATAATTGTATAATGTAATTAAGACACTGTTATATCGGGGCATTACCGCAAAAAGAAGCATAAGCGAAATCATTTTCATCACAAGGTACCGTTACGATTATATAGCAAAAACAACAATATCGTAAGCGCCAACCTTCATTCAAAATTCGAACGTTTGAAGGAACATTAGCTTGGTGTATTTTCACAATCTAGTAGTTACTAGAGTGTCCACTCCATTAATCGTTGTTCGTTTAGTCGAGGAATTGTTTCGCCATTATTTAATTGAATAATAAAAATAGCTAATTTGGAATAACGAATAACTCGAACAATTTATGTCAATTAATCGATTAAAATTAATTTTTTTAAAAATACTTATTTTCTAATTTATATGGGGTATTCACAAGCTGTGCAATCATGTTGTATTGTCATAATGTTCTAACATTTTACAATGGTTTAAACATATTGTTGTTGCTTTGTAAACAAAAAAGGTCTTTAATTAATAAAACTTTGCTTGCTACGTTTATTGTGCTGTCGTAATAAATAAGAAGAGACCTGCGCTGAACGGCTGAGCCGAGCGGCTATGTTTTTTCAGCCGCCGCCGTTGATGGTATAGTTTTATGCGGCAAACATCCGGATTAAACCTGCGGCTAGCAATTTTTGCAACAAAACACTTGCGGCGTCAAATTAGACCAGCTTGGGACTCTGATGCTTGGAAAACAAACAAAAAAAAATTATTTGTGATTTGCGTAAAAAAAAGGAAAATAGTCATATAAGATTTAATTTAATTATTAATTCATGGATAAGATTAAAAAAATATGTTGATTAAAGGAAAATATTTATTTATTTATATATGTTTAAAATCTGCTGATTTGAATTCCAAATAGCACGCTAATTAATGAGGGGTTGTTCACAACAGTCTTATTTTTTCATGTTATTATTTTAAGACATATGACTTTATGACACCTTGTGAATCCCCCAATTATATTTTTTAGATTTCTAGCAGATTGAATACCTAAAAACTTAATTATATATTGTTATCTTTTGCATTTATGTGCATTACACATTGGTACATATTTTAGTCCCTTTCCAGATGTAGGTGTGTGTAAGACAAATTACACTGGCTCACAAATTTTTAACATTTTGCCATAGCCTCAAAAATGAGATGGTTTTTAAGATAAATCTGCTGAACTGGAATATGGCATTGATTTATTTTTCTCAAGAATCGTTTTCAAATTAAACTCGAAAAACCAGATTTTTGCAGTTCATAAGGATGTTTCCAAAAATCTTGAAACTGATTTCTTTAATTACGTAAGCAGATATCTAAACTGTGTTAATCGAACAAAAATTCACTAATTTTTTCCGCTGTACACTCTGGTCATGTAGATATAGCAATCAGTCATGTGATAAATTGGATCGCTTCATTCAAGTAGCTCGATGACAATTTTTTTTTGTTTGTTTTAAATTTTCTCTACTCCAAGCCATTGTTAATAACAAAAAAAAATAATTTGCATTACGCTGGGTCTTCACGTATCAATTTTTATTGCTAAGTATAAGCAAAAACGTCGGCAGAACAGTGACAGAACAATGAAGCAATAATTGCTAATAATATTGCTGGAGAACACTTGAAATTGCTTTGCCATAAATTTGCAATTTTCACCACGAGTAGTTGTGTATTTATAACAAGTATTTTATGTTGTGTTTTGATGTGGTTGTTAAATTTTCTTTGCGTTTGAAGAAATACCTAAAATTTAATTGTGCTCTTGAAAAAATAAAAAATTCGCTGTTTGCTTTTGTTGATATTGGCGTTAATTTAAAAGTATACATATATAAAATTGTTCTAAAATGTCCGCTTGGCGGCTTTTTCTTGATTGATTTTTTAATAAATAAACACACAAAAAAATTAACAAACGTACACAGAAATAAAATGTCATAAAATGTCAGATAAATGAAAACTGATTTGACAGCAAATTGCTCAGCAATAATTGCTGAAGCAGTCAGAAGAGCAATAATTGCGCAATGGATTGCCACTCATGGCAATATGCGGTCTTTACGTCGCAAATTTAATGGAGCAATCAAATTTGACGTTTGCCGCAATAAATATTCAATTTTACTGATCAGTGGTCTAACAACTTTATAAGCAGCTGCTCTTGGAGGAATGAGACCAATGGTATTTATAATATAATTATGCTAATGGGGCCTCAGTTTTAATTTTTCATCTCTGCCTTAACAATATAAAATACAAGAAAACATTATATTCTTGTAAATAGACAACACTGTATGTACATCGACTAGTATATGAAAAACTTTCTCTTTGTATTTAACTTACTTTTGTGTTTGTAATACTACTGCAACAACTACAAATGCTATAACTGTACTTTGTGCACGCAAATAAAAAACATAGTTGTGGTAAACATATTCTAAGACCAATATATTATGATAAGATTATTGACTGTAGTCATCATATTATGATTGTAATTGAATTATATTATGACCAAATAAATTCGTAATATTCGAGCCCTTTGTGCACTGAAAGAAAAATGCTTCATATATTTAATGAATCATTTTCATAAAAAAATTTTCATTGGTTAAATGAAAATTTCCAATGTCTAAATGGAATTTCATATGTGTAATGAAGTATTTTCCTTTAAATCGCTATATGGGATTTGGAATTTTCATTGGATATATGAAAACTTAACTTAAACTTAAACTTGTCGAAGGTAAACAAAAATTTTCATTGGGAACTTAATAAAACAATATACAAAAAAATGGTTAATTGTTAATAAAAAAATGTAAGATTTAATAATTTCATACATCTAATGTAATATGCCATTAAATTTATGAAATCAAACATTTTTTTTTATAAAAGCAACATATTTTAATAATTGAAAAAAAAATTATTTTTATCTTTCAAATAACTCTTAAGTCTCAATAATTAAGAGTATAAAAATATTTCGATAAAGCATGCCTTCATATATTTAAATTTTCATTATGACAATAAAAATGTCCTTATAGTAATGAAACAAAAACTTTCAATCAATAAATATCTATGCTTTTAGTTTTCTTTAACATGTACAAACGTATCTACATATAGTTGGGTAATGGCAAAAACATAGTTTTTATATTTAAAAGCTACACTGCCCCGGTAGGCTAGCTGGTAGTGAGCTAGTCTGTCGGCCTCGAGGTTGCGGGATCGATTCCCGCCAGAGACAGAAAAAAAATTAGATAGAAAAAAAATGTTAAAAAGAAAAAAAATAATTAAAAAGAAAAAAACAAAACAAATTTCTTTTACTTATTGAAGTATTCATCCAATGAAAAATATTCATAGATCTAATGTAAGGTTTCATTAAATACATTTTAATGAAACAGGTTTAATTGATCCAACGAAGCGCTGCATAGGTTCCTTTTTAATGAAATTTTTCATGGGATTAATGTCAAAGTTCATTGGGATTGCGAAGTAAATTCTTTCAGTGAGCCAAGTTATCGTCAACGAAATTTGCTCAAAATTTTTATTATTGATAAAATTAAAATTTTACGGACCTTTTGATATTTTACAATTGGCAGAATAAAAACAAAGTTAATAATAAACTTTTACATATTTCTTTTACATTTTTTTTGTATATATAGAATATAAATCTTGTTCTGATTGAACATTCTAAATTTAAAAAAATAAAGGTAACTTATTGTTTATGTTTGTCTCGTTAACGTGACTCAATCTAAACACATAAATCCAGATTGACGCTAACTTTTTAACAATTTTCCTTACAAGCACTTGAAACCTAAAGGAAGCTGTATTAAAGTAAAACACACGTATAATTACTAAAAACCCGACTGAGTTATCTTAATTGTTTACTTTCTTTTATATAAAAATGACTTAATAATAAAATGCTTAGCTTAAATAATAATAATTGAATGAGGAAGTAAAAATGTTTAAGTTGCAGAAAACAAATGACCTAATTCTGAATGGTTTATTTGACACAAAATTAATAAAGAAGTTAATAAACAATGACCTCATTATAAATGGTTTATTTAACACAAAATTAATAAACAATTACAGAACAATGAAAATGCGGTGTATGCAGTTTGTAAATTAAAATAAATATTGTGTAAAGTTAATGCGCTAAAATTATGTACGAATGTATGTTCTTATTGATTACTAAATTATGTCACTATAATACAACGAATGTATGTTATTAACACTTATTTTAGGTTTCCCTTCTTACTTTTTATAATGATAGGGAAATAAGTATACAAACATTTTATTAAATATCTAGTTATGGTTTAAATTCAACTGAGGTAAAACTTTTAAATAAAGTGAAATTTGTATATTGAGTGGGGATTTTGGAATGTAAATAAACCAGCATCGAACTCCTACGGCAATAGTAAAGTTGGTAGATTATACTGATTCGGAACATGAAGATTCTAGAGATGATTTAGAAAAAAATTGCGTTGGGGATAAAAAACGTAAAATAAAACCAATGTATCTAGGAAGAAAATTAAATTCATAGTAATATTGTCAGTGGTACCCTTCTTTTTGAGAACTTCAGTTTTCGTTCGGAACTTATAAGTAACATGTTTGCTACCAGGACATACAATGATGACCGTTTATTCTATATATTCAACTATTTAGTATTTTATTAAAGGAAGAACAATTTGGGCACCCTCTGAGTGGCCTTCACAAATATCAAACTCGCCCACATCTCTACACACAGAAAAAAATACCAATGTAAAATTAACATGGAAAAATGTTGATTGAGAATCATGTTAAATTTCTGCAAAAGTATGCCCATTATTTTAAATATACCATTATTTCATATTAATTTTAAATGAACAATATTAAAATAATCTTTAATCACGCTTATTAAATATTATTCACTGTTAAAAAAAAATAAAAAAAAAATATTAAAATATACATAAATATGGATTCAATATTGAATCCATAAAAACCTGTTTTATATTAAAATCAAAAGTGTATCTTGTTAAATTAACATGCATACATAGTTAAGTATGTTATTTTTTTTATTTTCATTCTTAAAATATGTTATAAAAAGAAGACAATTCCCGTATTCTTTTAATTAAAATTATTTAGTTAAATAGTACATCAAGTTTCCAAAGTACAATGATGACGAAAACCATATGGGGCCATTCTGCTGATTGATCTGTTGACAAAGGAGACTACAAAATAAGTGAAACATGTGTTACAGGGGTAAGTGTTTTGAACTATTCTTAAATAAATGCATATGTTGTCTCTGAAGCTTCTTCACACCAATTAGTTTCTACATGAAATTCACGTTGTTTCAACATGAAATAACTTTCATTCAACGTGATTCGGATTGTTTTTTCAATATAAATGACATTTTGCTCTAACTTTACTGCAATGTTAAATTAACATGAATTATAGTTATTTTAAAAGAAAAAAATGTTGTTCGCAAGCAATTATAAAATCAGGTTGAATTAACATGAAACACGTATGAAGCAAAAACACCACCGAAAAATTTTAAATCAACCTTGTTTTCGACGTTTTTAACTTGATTTTTTTCTGTGTGTAAAAAGCTATGAGTTCATTGTATTAAGACATACCGATTTTATTAATTGATTGTCGTATTCTAAAACATTTTTCCCTATTAATATTAAAATAAAATTTAATAGTTTGAGAACTGTGAATTTCCATAAGCAGATACTTAGAGCTCAGTTTATTTATAGATACAGCGGGAATAGTAGGAAGAATTAAATATAAACTAAAAAGGCGTTCCACAAAAAATTTCAATATCGTTAAGAATTGACTAGGGCTTTGTTATCCACAACACAGAAAAAAATTACGACAAATCAATTGTCATATTGAATACCATATTCGTCAATACAATTAACTTTTTAATTGAAAAAGCACCAACAACTGAGTTTGTAAATACAAAAAACTATTTTGTTAATGCAAATTGTTAAAATTCAACAAATATTTTTAACAATGAGTTTGTTATATTGAATTAAATATTTGTTAACAATTAAATATTCATTTTTATTACTAAATTGTCATATTAACAAAATACTTTGTTACTAACTACACACAGAAAAAAATCAAGTTAAAAACGTCGAAAAGAAGGTTGATTTAAAATTTTTCGGTGGTGATTTTGCTTCATACGTGTTTCATGTTATTTCAACCTGATTTTATAATTACTTGTGAATAACATTTTTTTCTTTTAAAATAACTATAATTCATGTTAATTTAACATTGCAGTAAAGTTAGAGCAAAATGTCATTTATATTAAAATAACAATCCAAATCACGTTGAATGAAAGTTATTTCATGTTGAAACAACGTGAATTTCATGTAGAAACTAATTGGTGTGAAGAAGCTTCAGAGACAACATATGCATTTATTTAAGAATAGTTCAAAACACTTACCCCTGTAACACATGTTTCACTTATTTTGTAGTCGGCTTTGTTAACAGATCAATCAGCAGAATGGCCCGAAATGGTTTTCGTCATCATTCTACTTTGAAAACTTGATGTACTATTTAACTAAATAATTTTCATTAAAAGAATACGAGAATAGTCTTCTTTTTATAACATATTTTAGGAATGAAAACAAAAAAATTAACACACTTAACTACTTATGTATGCATGTTAATTTAACAAGATAAACTTTTGATTTTAATATAAAACAGGTTTTTAATGGATTCAATATTGAATCCATATTTATTTAAATTTTAATATTTTTTTTTTATTTATTTTAACAGTGAATAATATTAAATAAGCTTGATTTAGGATTATTTTAATATTTTTAATTTAAAATTAATATGAAATAATGATAAATTTAAAAAAGGGCAGACGTATGCAGAAATTTAACATGATTCTCAATCAACATTTTTCCATGGTAATTTTACATTGGTATTTTTTTCTGTGTGTAAATTGAAATTAAAGATGCAATTAAAAGTTGTTTTTATTAACGTTTTAGTAAAATTCTTAAAAAATTATATCACAAAAACCATTATAAATGATTAAGGAACAAATACAGTCCTGCATGCAATGCACTATGAGTTTCTGACATCAACACAAAACGGAATCTTGCCATCATTATTAGTATTATTTGGAAAGCTAGAATTTATAGAAAACCCGTTAAAATTTTTTTATGAATAATTAAATAATAAGTTAACTGACCGTATAGATTGGTAAGATTTCATAAAACTCGCCACATCGTTCATTCTTTAAACGATTTAAAATGGAAAATACAGAATATTTTTTTTTTATGGCTTTTCCTTTTTGACACAAAATATTTTTTATATGATATACACATTTATTTTCTAAAAAAAACAAATTGTTAATATATTAAAAAGATTTAAAAAATGTTCTTTAATTACTTAATAAATTTTTTTATTTTTTTCTGTGAATAACTAAAACTTTCAATAAAAAAATGTATAGACTCAAGAAATTTGTGAGAAAAGGATATAATTCCTCGACGATATTATCAGGAGTAGTATACCAGTATGTAATGCGAAAATAAAATAAAGGACACCCCGGCAGAAGGCTACGAAGATCCTGATGGATACTAAAATATGACAAATAAAATTAATTTTGCTTCCTTAATGAAATCTAATTTGTTTATATTTTTTAACTCAATAATATTTACATAATTTAATTAATAATTTAAAACAACATAAATACATCGATCCCTATTTGCGATTATATTGTAAGCAACAAAATTTGTCAGAAGGGTTTTAATAATTTTTTCTTTAGCAATGCAATTCTTTATTTGGATTTAGATAGGCCTTTTCTCCGCAACGGTACAAATTCAAAATGTATGAATTTGTTAGTCATTTCATATTACCTATTAGCAAAAAAAAAAAAAAAAATTTCGATAAATTATCGCTGATGATGTAATCGCAAAAAGGACTCGATATATAGAATTCAACTTATTTCTAGCTTTAAATCAAAATAAACCAGAAAAATAAAAATATCGAAAGCGACAGAGTTTTGTCCACCAAAGTAGTATAATGCAAAAAAAATATATCGTAAACGCCATAATCAGTGCAAAATGTAAGCAAGCTATAATTCTTTTGTAGTCAGTGGCGAAATTGGATGAAATTATAATCTGTCCAATCAAACAATTTTTAAGTTTATGTATACAGTTTAAAATAATCTAAAAAAGTCTTCTCCTGTTAAATTTGTGTTTTGTCGCTTGCGATAAATTGGCTCTTAGGGCTCGATATAATATAATATTTTTCTCTTAATCATATTCTTATAATGTTAATCATAATAAGTTAAAAAGTAATCGTTTTATTATCATGGTAATCATAATTAGTTTAGAAGTAATCATATAACTATCATGTTATTCATAATAAGTTCACAATCGTAAAAAAAATTAAAATTTTTTTGCATCGATTTTTTATTTTGTGGCACTTTACAATTTTTTTTTATGCCCTAGTTCTGTAAAACGCAACCGCAACGCCAAAAATAACATTAAAAGCAAAAACAATGTCAAAAATTTGTCATAAATTAGTTGTTGCTTTCAATAGAAATTCATACTGCGTTTTAAAATTGTCAAAGCCACAAGATAAATAGCGTTTGAAATTTAAAAATTCAATATAAATTTCTGTGTAAAACATGCAACAACAAAATAATGAAATATTTTTTATTTTGTTTTTGCTTTCAATGTAATTTTTGGCGTTGCGGTTGCGTTTTACAGAATTAGGACCTTAATAAACATAAATACAATTTCTTTCTTTGTTAATTTAACTTGTTTTTTAATTGTGGTTCAACAACTCACTAACAAATAATTCGATATTTAAAACAAACGACGCAACTGATTCAAAATTATTTTACAAATGGCGCTAACATAATATTATTACAGTAAACATATTTTGTTTGCTTTTTAAGCATACTATGACTACACGCATAGAAAGTTATCATGTCATGGTTGTAAGAAATATAATATATTATTAAAGTTATCATTATTTAGTTGTTAGACAAATAATTATTTTCCAGACAACAATACTCAAATTTATAATTGCGATAAACATTTAAATGTTTACAGTATTATGCTGAAATTAAATACAAATAACAATTATTTGTGAGCGACAACAAAATATTGTTACAATAACCAGAGTGCTGTTGCCGTAACCATGACCAACCCTGTTTTTTCTCTGCGTGTATTACTGCATAATGTAGTATTTCGAAATTTATTTATTTAACTTTATTTCCATTCTTTGCTTCGTACCTACAGTTAAATACAAGAAGTGAGGAAAGCTGAAAAACAACAGAAAACTACAAAAAAGGATTAACATTGTAAGCGTTACATTCATTAATCATATAAATAAAGCTGTTATTTTGAATTTTTTGCTGCCGCACTGTATGCCTCCCGTTTTTTGTTTTTATCTTTGAGTTGGCAAAAAGGATTTAAGTTTAAAGAGATTGTGAAAAATTATGCTTGTTACAAACAATTTTTCATTAAAGCTATTAAAAAGTTTAATATTTTTTTTCATGTATGTATTTTATTTTTAAAAACAAAGATAAACAGAGATATTTAAAACACTGGCATTAAATAACTATAATGTAAATTATTTGGATGCAGTTTTCTGTTATTATTTGCCACTCGTTAGTTTTAAAAGGTTAAATAATAAAACGGTTGGTTAATAAGCGTAAGAGTAAAAATAAAAAGTGTTTTAAAAGAGTAAAATATGAGATGTTGAAATACTATACAAAAGTAAAGAAGAACTATGCAGGGATTCTTTAAGATTTGTAAAATAACGGTAATAATAAAGTGACAAACTCCAAAAATTTTTCAATAGATTCTAACTGGATGATCGTTCTTTATTTTAAACATTGCCATTCAAAAAATTTATTTTTCAATAAATGTTTAGTTTTTTATGCTCAAAAGTAATCATTAATTTTTTCACAATTTAGTTATTATGCCATATGAAAGCTTTGAAAACATCTAAGTAAAAGGTTTTACTTAAAGCGCAATAACATTTACTAAAGGGCTATTTTTTTTTTTTTTTTATTTATATTTCACCTTTATTTACATTCACCTTTATTTACATATACTTAGTATACAAATATTTACAATTTTCGAGATTTTATCTAAAGATACTACAACGAGTGATTATAATGTCGAAATAATCCTGATAATACTAAAGGGCTAGTAGGTTTCATACTGCGCTCAAAATTTGAAATTTGCTATCAGCATACTCTGTCAAATCATCATAACAAATTTGAACTTCAAATTCTATTTCTGTACTCTGCCACCGAATCGCGTAACGGGCGGCATCGTGATTTTTATGGCACATGGCTTATTTTTGGCTTGATGTGATTAAGCAAACAGTTTGTTAATTTTGCACTTATTAACAAAATTATTACATATATGGATTACAAAAACATGTACAAATTTAAAATTTGTAATTTTTTTTTAATAAATGTATTCAATTAAATTTGCTCAGGATTTGCAATTCTTAAAAACAATTCTACAAGTTGTAATTATTTTATTTTAAACGAAAAAATCAATTAAGATTTTTTGTTATTTTATTATTATTTTAATTAAAAAATTTATTTAAAAACAACTAAAATGTTCCTTAAATCAAAATTAATTATTTAATTTCCTTAAAATTATTGATTCATTTATCACATTAATTAAATTGAAATACGTTTTAAACAATTTTTTTAATTAATAAAAAACTACTGATAATTTTTTCTGCGTGCATTTGATTTATGTTTTATAGATATAGTCTCTGCAGCATTTATCCATATTATTTAAATAACCACTCAGTTAAATTAATTAAGTTTTTCAAATAAATTTCAGCCAATTAATTTTTCTTAAGACGTAGATTTACTTTTTATATAATTTTATTTCAAATAAAGTTAAGAAAATAATAAAAATATGTTTTGTAAATTAATTTCATTTACACCACCAGAAAAATTTATTGCTTTTACCGGTACGATTTACTTTTTCAAATGGCAGTCAACAAACAAACATACACAAATGCCTTTTAATATATTTTCATACATTTTTTGCCGTTCTGTGCCACTACTATGAGAAATTCCATAACAAACCGATAAAATACAACTTTTTAAGTTTTCTTGTTTTTTTATTTATTTATTTATTTACATGAGTTTTTAAGCCCTTATTGGCCAATAAACCAGAAAAATATAAAAAGTGGCATATATAACATAAATTAAAAATTATCCTATTACTATTCCATTAAGGATAACAAAATTACTATCTGAAAGAAAGAAAGAAAGAAATATTTAATAGGTAAAAACCCCCCATTGCACAAAAGTTGAAAGCAATCAAAAATATACATTAATATGGAAACCGATTGACAACAGAATTATACAGCAAAAAAAAAAAAAAATAATTTACATCTGCTTTAAAATCAAATGCTTAAACCTCTTAAAGGAATATGAAAATTTTCGCTCTGAATAAGGAATTAAAGAGTTCCATAAACTAATAGATTTAACCACAAACGATCTTTTCATTATAAGTGTATCATATCGTGGAGAAACAAGAACTTGAGTTCTTATAGAGGTTCCGAATAAGTACACTCACAATATTATTACAGTAACGGACTGTAGTTTATTTAAGAAATATTCCGTTCAGTCATTTTTAAATACATAAACATTTAAAATTCCAAGCAAATTTATTTTTAACTGATTCTTACAGTTATTTAAAAAACTAAGTGCATATTAATACGGATTTTCAGTTGCAGTTAATATTGTACGTTGATTGAGTTAAATTCTTCTTTATGTTAAAGTAAATAAAAATGTAATTTAAAGCAACGAAAAGTTCATTTAATTTTTACTGTCAAAAATTCAACCGCGAATTCCGTAAAAACAAATCAATATTCAGTTATCTTTTATAAATTAATTGTCAAAAAATTAACTACATATTCCTTAAAAACAAATAAATATGCAGTTATTTTATAAAATTTTACTGTCAAAAATTCAACACCATATTCAGTAAAAACAATTAAATATTTAGTTATTTTAATAATTTTACTACCAAAAATTAATTTTTACTTATCTATAAAAAATGAATTGCTTGTTTTGTGTAAGCAATACCCATTTTCTATTTGTTAAAATAATTTAGTTAAATACATCAAATTTTAAAAGTTAAATAATTGCAAAGCCATATCGGTCATGCTGCTGGTGTCTTATAATTGAGAGTTCTTCTGTAAACAACGTGGTCAGTACAACAAAAGTAAAACAAACGTGTGTAACAGGGTAAGTAAATTAAAATATTCTCCCTCTCTCGCTTATAAGAAAAACTAGCGGACAGAAATTCGGCTCTTTTGTGGAGTAAACGAAAATTTAATAAAATAACTGAATATTTAATTGTTTTTACTGAATATGGGGTCAATTTGACAGTAAAAAATTGACAGTAAAATTTTAATAAATAACTGAATATTTAATCGTTTTTACTGAATATGGTGTTGAATATTTGACAGTAAAAATTAAATGATCTTTTTGTTAAAAATAAATGAAAAATAGGTAGACCGGTTTTTAATTGAACTTTCATTTATTTTATATTACAATTTCAGTTAATTTTACATACAGAATATTGTGAGTGTACCTGCGTCTCAGATATGGTGGCCAATTAGTCCTAATTATCTTATACAACATAAGCAAAATTCTCATGTTTATAAAACATGGAAAGTTACAGCCAAGAAGTGATATTATGTATGATGTTATATGGGTTCTATATTTAAGCCCATATACATATCTTACCATCCTTCTAAAACAATGCTCTAGTCTTTCCAGGTTGTGCTGCGAAGTACCAGAATATATTTTCATTCCATAAAGGAAAACGGGCATGCAGACAGAAAAAGCCAATTTTTTCTTGACACTAACTGGTAGATAACAACCTAGCGCATATAAGCGTTTCAGTGAAAAACATATCGAAGCAATGATATGACTGATATGAACATCAAAATTTAAACGACTATCAAGGTATATGCCAAGCGACTTAACATATGATACAAACTCAATGGGGCCTCCTGCCAAGTTAAGGTAAATATTTGTAATTGAGTTATTGGAAAACAAAACTGCTCTTGTTTTTATGGGGTTGAGATTTAAAAAATTTAGTTCAGACCAATGCAGAACACGTTGTAAATCTTCATTTACATTCAAAGATAAATAATTAACACCATTTCCTTTATCCGATGCAATAAGCTATATATCATCGGCGTAAGCAAAGCATGTACAGAAATGTATTTGTGAAAAAATATCATTAACGTACATCATAAAAAGTAGCGGGCCAAGTATTGAGCCCTGCGGTACGCCCCTATGAGTTATTAAAGTAGACGATTTTATACCCTGGACTTCGGTAAATTGACTACGTGATGAAAGAAAAGAATTTATAAGCTTACAAGAAGTGTTTCCAAACTGAAATATATTCAACAACTTTTGCACTAACATTTTATGGCTTATAGAGTCAAAAGCCTTGGAATAATCTAAAAATATTGCCACCGATTCATATTTTTTATCCATATTATTCCTTAAAATTTCCACCGCCTCTAACGTTAAATACACTAATTAACATTAAATTTTGTTCAAATTGGTATTATTTAACTAGAAATTATACCATTAATAAACCAGATCAGTCCATAACTTCCTAAGGTAAACCCAGCTTTTACCTTTAAAAAACAGCTTTTTACGCCTAGAACCATAACAAATTATGTTTTCGTCTTATTTAGTTGTAGCTTTGTATAGATCCCTCCATAAATTACCATATGCCTTATATAAGCTCACTTTTATAAATTCCTTTAATATGCCCAAGACCTTAAGGAATAAATATTTTAAAGTGAAATTCAGTCTACTTTAGTTTTATATGACTAAAATGCTCGCCATCAAAATTTATGAAAATCGGTCTAGGGATGGGCAAGTTGAAAAAATATATCGATATATATCGAATCGATATTTTTTTAGAGTATCGATATTTATTATTTCAAAAATATCGATATATCGAACGTATTTTGCTGAAACTATTACCAAATTAAAAAATTCAGTATACCTTTGCACTAACATATTATGTATGTATGAACAAATTAACATTGTTTCTTTTTATTGTTTCATTTATTTAAAAAAATTAATAAAAACAAAAAAATTTAATCAAAACAAAAAATTCAATTATAACAGAAACAAAAGGGAAGAATACAAAAAAACCATAAGAAAAAAAAATAAATTACGAACAATTTAAATGGAAGTAAATAAGTCATGGAAGTACCAACTTTCCTTAAAATTTGAATTGCACCCCAATAGTACCAACTAGTTTTAGTCAAACCAGTAATCATCAGATATGGACATCAGGAGCACTCTTTGTTTTATGTGCACTCCAGACAATCTGCTTCTTGTATCCGGCACTGCTTCTTATAAATGCTTAAAAAAAACATATGATGCATGCAATGATTCCAATTCTTAAAAAACATATTGTTTAAAAAACGGCTAAAATTTTGAGTTCTTAATAAAGACTAACTTTAAAAAATATCGAATTCGATAGTCGTATTTCAATAGCGATACATCGATATATATCGATATGTTTTGCCCATTCCTTGATCGGTCTGTAAGTTATCATAAATCGAACATAAAACCCTCTGCGGAAAATCCCTTTAATACGCTTTCAATCCAAACGAACAATGGCATTTTATTGAAAATAGGTTCTTTAATTTTATTTATGACTTAATGAAATTATAAGACTAAATGTTAATCGGCCCACCCCGAAATAAATATCTCATTGAAATATTTAACAACATAGAAAAAATTTATCAAATTTACACCTTGCAAAATAGCACTCAATAAAACATTTTCAATAATGAAATAGTTATATATTTCTTCATATTCAATAAAAAAAAATATTAGAATCAAAGTAAATACAGCATTTTACAACTCTTTTTCCATTTGTAATTCTCATTCGCTTTACAGTTTTATTTGTATAATTTATTTAGTTTTGCCAAAGTATTTGGAAAAAGGTTTCCTGATGATCTGACTAAAGCAACCAGCGAAATACTCATAGGAACTGGCTTATCCGCTCATAATAGATTTTAGTGTATTTATCTCAAAGCAAAAATTGGGAATTTAGCACATCATTAATAAATGAAGATTCGATAAGCATTTTGTTTGATTTATTCAACATTTCCAAAAATTTATTTTAACAAATCACGTAAAGATTTTACGTGATTTTTTGGCAACAACTTTATTTATTGACTCAATAAACTTGGCTTTTGACTAAAAATTCAATAAGTTTAGCTACAAAATTTTTCATCAATACCGCAAAAATCGTCATCGCGGAAAATTCCAAAATTTTTTTTTTTATTAAATATGGGCATTTCCATTTAGACGTGTCGTGATACCACAAAATGTAAAAAATTAAATGAAGAAGTCAAATTTGTAAAAAGGTTTTTCATATATACAGAGTAATGAAGAAGCACTATATTCACAGAAAAAGAACATTACAGTTATCGACGCTAAGGATTTGCAGATATAAGCAAAAATCTGAGCTGGCGTGACGTTAAAAAACGGAAGTGGATTTTGACTTGCATTACAAAACTGAATAAGACTTCGAATTGAGCAAGATGTTTTGTATAAAAACTTTCTTAGTAAACTTTGGACTAATACAGATTTATTTTTCAAGCTATAAAATTTATAAATCTTTGCTCGTTTAAAGGTAAAAATGGGCATTTTCAGTTAGAAGTCTACCTTTTTAAATGTAACGGCAGATTGCAATTATGGTTGTATTTTCGGACCATGTTGTTCAATCGATATCCGTTTTGTTACTATTTGTAGAGCTAGTTGCGCTTTACACCAAAATATAAAAAAGATAACTATACATATACAATTTTTTGTGCAACAATTTAAAACACTTCTGGCGTTACGTTACAAAAAGTAGACTTTTCGCTGGAAATGTCCATATGCGATTTTCGTATTCAAATATAAAAATTTTTTTTTTCTGTGCATAATTTAATTTTAGTTTCCATTAAAAGCGGGTTCACAGAATTTCAAATTATACTGAAAGTTATCGTCTCGACTTGCAATTTTTGTTGCTGCAATTTTTTTTTAAATTGTGCTTGGATTGGAAACTAATCCAGATTATGAAATTCTAATTTTGAAATTTTTGTATTTTTTTTGTGGAGTGCGTGGAGTGTACCAAGCAATTTACCAGCTCCGATACTGCAATCCCAGAAAAACGGCGGTTATTAAAGATGCTGACGGTAGCGAGTTGAATTCAACAAATGATAAAATACCTAGATGGCGCGATTTCGATAGAAACTTTTGCCCATGCTCTTGACCATCTCAACTTCTCCTCCCACTCTTGATAAAGTAACAAATATTCTACCGTACTTAAAAAACAACAAGTCACCTAGACCAGGCAATGTGCCTGCTGAACTTTTAAAGTACGGTGCAGAATCAATAGCATACGTGCTAACACCAATCCTACGTCATATCTGGGAAACCAACACTATACCAACTGAATGGAATAAAGGAACCATTGTGACGATACCCAAGAAAGGCGATATTAGCCTGTGCAAAAACTGGCATGGTATAACACTTCTGAATACCATTAATAAAGATAATTGCCCTAATAATCTTAAAAAGCATTACACCGTATGTGGTGACAATCTAACGCAAAGAATAAGCAGGATTCAGGCCACGCTCTTGCGCAGACCATGTAACAACCCTACGAATTATTATAGAACAATCCGATGAATTCAATAGCCCTCACTACCCAATGTTTGTAGAATTTGAGCGTGCTTTTGATACGGCGTTAAGAGAATCTCTATGGGCCTAACTCATATGTGGAGGATTTACAAAGAAAATTTTCAGCTTGCCACGTGAACTCTACACTGATGATCTATGCATAGTACGCTACAAGGATGAGGAAAACGATTCTTTCAGGATTAAAACTGGTGTATGTAAAACTGGTGTAAGTTTAGACAAACAACTGAAATATATAACGAAATATGGCGATCAAACGATATCACCACAGCAACAAAGATTGGGATCTTCAACATTAGTGTTACTGGCTGTTACTGTGTTACTTCTCTACTGTTGTACCACCTGGAGATTAACCCAAGAAAGCCTAAGAAAATTACAAGCTTTTACTAATCGTAGTCATCTGGCCTTATTGGGTCACTAATGAACAGCTGCTTGAAACAGCAACCTCAACTAAATTTAAATCGAAATAAAAATGCAAAAATAAATTGGTCACACACTAAGAAAACCCACTTTTTCAAATAAAGGAATAAAAAAAAAATTTAATTTGATACAAAGTAATTTTATAAGTAATTTTATTACAATTGAAACCATCTCACCAAATTTTATTGTAATCGGTCCATATTCGATCATTGCTCCCATACAAATACCATCAATTTACATAGCTTTTAGTATCATAAATTCCCTAAAAATTTTATAATTTAACTACATAAAAATTTACGACAAAAACTCATATAAATCCCTTTCCTTAAATCTCTTAAAGGCAAACAAATCTCATAAAGATGAAGATATCCCTTTCGGTTATTCTATGCCATATGGCATAGTGCTTTTTGCAAGCCCCAGTTTGAGGCAAAACAGTTAGAAATTAATTTTTTTGATATTTTCGTATTTTTCTTCATTGATATTGTTAATATGATAAAGGGTAAAATATTGTGTGCCTATCCCATGAAACTTGATAAATTCAACCTAATTTTTTCCAACAAAACAAATGACGTTCATCAACATAAAAAATGGAATTATATAGTTTTATTATAGAACTCCTCAAATTTCTAGGTATGACTGTATATACCCAGTTGGCCATATCTTCAAGACAACTTCGACGACGCGAACAAAGTCGTTAATGCCCGATTAGCGACATTTCCGACGGTCACTGTACATGTGGACAGCTCTTAGGGCCTTGATGGGCTGTGAATTCCAGGGTCTTGATGGGTTGTGAATTCCAACTACTGATTTCCAAACTGGTAAATGATTGTAGAAGAGCTCTATGAAGTGAGTGTATGCTATGTACCTGGTCAATGCAACATCACCGCTAATGAAATGGTCCATGATTTTGGGAGACTCGGCTCGAAAATAAAGGATACTGGATATGTGGAAGCAGTCATACCTCCAATGGCAATGGAGAATGAACATTAATTTTGTTGTGCTTCTCGGCCCATCTTGTGTTCAATTTCACAATTGAAGTACAGCCGTGAATAACGTTGTAAGTTACAAAATAATTATTTTTCAGGAGAGCAAAAACACGTTTATAACAGCCAGGATTATTTATTTTTTAATTTTTTTTATTATCAAAAATAATGATAATAAAAGCAAAATATCAAGAAATTTTAATTTTTAATTACATACAAATTTACAGTTTTTTAGTAGAGAACAACGTTAGCGACAACTACATGCATTTTGTCATCAAAGTGGATTGAAACACGACAAAATTCATGCAATTGAAGACAAAATAAACGACAATTGCATGCATTTTGCTGTAAAAGTGAAACACGATAAAAAGCATGCACTGGTCACTTATGTTGTCCTCAGTAAATTATTTTACAAGACAAATTTTAAAAATGTCTCCAAAAATGTCGAAATACGACTTTACCTAAGTTATCGGTATCAATGTTATATAGGCGAAAAATTTAAAATTTATTGAAGACATCGTAGAAGACATTTGCGTCTATGACCATTTTTCCAACTGGGTATGTATGGTAAGTGTGTAATTGTCAGAATATAAAATTTCTATTAAACAAATATTCTAAACAACTGTTGCATAAGTAATGCGTAAATAACATTTTTTGTCTATGAAAATGCGTTAATCCCCTAATAAATATCAAACTAAAAAGGAGCAAAACAAAACTAAAAAATTCTACAAAATATTCATTCATATTAAAAGAAATTTCTATCAAATATTTTTAAAGCAACAACAAACAAACAAAAAAAAATTAAGGATCGAATTGAAAAGAAGAATAAATGGCTGAATAAATGAAAATAGATGGCAGAAATATTTACAAACACAAGACCATATTTCATGCCGGGTCTTTATTTAAGCCAAACAATTGTTATATTTATGTTCGTTTGTATGGATGTTGATGTGTACCAAAGATTTGAGGTATATTTATATGGTAGTGCTCGTCAGAATCACTGTAGTAGTAAATGTTACTATGTTAATAAAACTGGTATGCCAACAATGTGTTTTGACAAGAAATATCTGAAAAGGGAAAACACAAAAATCCTTATTTATGCTACTGACAGAAAACTTGTGTGTATTTAGAAAATGGGAACTCTATAAGGGGTATTTTCTAATATAAGTATGTTTAAATTTCTCATTTCTGCTTAAAAGCATTACGACTTCTAAAATACAAAAGTTTTGTTAAGTAATAATTTAAAAATTAAAGTGGCTTTTCCTTTGGGGCTTTTGTCACTAAATTAAATGGTTTTTAGGCTTTTTTGTTTAAGTTTGGCAATTTTTTTAATTCTATAAATTTCGTATTTTCTTTTAATTTTTTTTTTATCTAGGTAGGATGAAAAGAAAACAACCGCTTTTATTTTAGTGTATGGAGACACACTTTAAAATATGAAGCTTTAAAACGTTTCGAACATAAATAGATTACACTGCTCTAAAAAAAGTGTCGATACCTGACTCCATTTGAGCTGATTTTTAAGCAAAATTACCTACGAATTATTTTTGTTACCCCACCACTTGCTAGATAGCCCCCTTTTTTTTATCATTTGTGATAATTTTATAATTTTTAAATTAATTAAAATCTACTTTTTTAAATTTTTCAAATATTTCCACAACAATATTTCCAAACTTTTTCACCAAATGCGAAAGAACTCTTGTTTCGCAGAACTACATTTAAGCAAAAACAAGTTCTTAAAACTTTGTTTGTCATTTTCATAACACATTGCATTCACACTATCACAATTTAGCATATTATTAGTGTAAACTACCTTAAGTGAAAAATTACGGTCGATAATACACTGTATATACAACAATTTAAACCATATAGCTCATTTTCGCAACCCTGTTCTACCTGTATAAACATTATAAAAATCTTATCAACAGATTTTGTACGGCTACGATCATTGATGATATGTTATTGAAGTGGTGATAGTGTAGCCAGATCACATCTGCATAATCGATATCTTCCAGCCTTCTCGGAAATTCCCACAAAATTGGGTTGCTCCTTTCATAATGTTGTCTAAAACTATGATGAAGAGCAGGGGTGGTAGAGTACAGGCTTGACTTACGCCAGTAACTACAGAAAATTTATCACTTACACGCAGAGAAAAAATATGGTTGGGGATGGTTACGGCAACTGCACAATGTCTATTATAACAATATATTGTTGTTGTACACAAATAATTGTAATTCTTATTTAATATCAACAATATTATAGTTACTGTAAACATATTAATGTGCATCGCAATTATAAATTTAATTATTTTTCTAACAACTAAATAATGATAACTTTGGAAACATATTAAAATTCTTACAACTATAACACGTTAAGATTCTATACGTGTAAACATAGTATGCTTAAGAAGCAAACTAAATATCTTTACTCTAATAATATTATGTTAGCGCCATTTGTAAAACAATTTTGAATCAGTTGTGTTGTTTGTTTTTAATATGCTATCGTATTATTTGTTAGTGAGCGGTTAAAAAATTTCAAGAAAAATTTCCATAAAAAAAAAATTTTAAAGAAATTAAAAAAAATGAATGAATATGCAATAGAGCAAATTCAATATATCATAGCTCTTTTGTAAAATCCAACAACAAAACACACAAAATCTTCGTTAGATTTCATAAAAGTGTTGCGATTTCTTGCATTTGCTCTTTTGCAAGCCTAATATTGAACTGCGCTATTGTATTTACATTAAGAAAACTGTAAAGTGACACAAAATAAAAAAATCGATGCAAAAAAAATTTTAATTTATTTTTTATTGCTATGAAAGTTTTGAAAGGCGCTGTATCATAATATGATTACTTCTAAATTTAATCTGATTAACATGATAACACTATGGCTTAGGGAAACATATTATGATGTAATATTACGAATATATTTGGTCATAATATGATTCTAAAGTAATCGTAGTATGGTGACTTCAATTATGAATCTTATCATAATATGTTGTTCATAGAATATGTTTACCACAACCATGTTTTTTCTTTACGTGTACGCAGTCTTCATCCAAAGCCCTGCAACTTCCATAATCGTGGAAGGCTTTTATTGCAATAGGCAATGAATAAAGCTCAGAAAAATAGAGCTGGTAATGCTAGTAAATTATAGCAAATTAACAAAATATTAATGTGTAGATAATGATAACAGTTGACCAAGAAATAAACTTTAAAAAGAAAATTATAACACCTCCAAATCGAATACTCCTTGTGCTTTAATCCATGCGTACCTAGATCGACATTGTGTTTGTGAATAAAATACTTAAAGACACAAGAGGCATGCAAAAGTAAATTACCTGTTCGTTCAAATCTACTTTTTTGTTTTGTTTTTGTGAATAAGAAATATGACAAGCCCAGGGGATAATTTAAAAGTATTCACTTTGCTAACATACCAGTAAAGGAACAGAAAACAATCTCTTAATCACAAAAACCCACAAAAAAATTGGAATGGAATGTAAAAGCATAAAAGCTGATTTACGTATTTATAAAGGAAGTTATAAATAATGATTTCTTTAATTTTTCTCTTTATCTTTGAGTTACACGTGAACCGCTAAGTATGTGTTTGATTAAATTAAATTTATGAAGTTCAAGTCTATTATATAATAAACATTAAATATGACATTCGAAAACAGAATAAAAAAAATCACATAACTAAAGAAAAAAAATTGTATAAATGTTTGTGTGTATGCGTAAATAATTTCAAGAACTGAGAAAATACTCAGTTCTTTCTGCACATGATTATTTATATAGAAATTAAAAGGGAAATGAAAATATTTCAATTAATTTATTCCCATTACAATTTTTTTTGTCGTTGTTTTTATAAATAAATCTCTTTAAATGACAAGCAAAATAAAAGTGGTATAGAAATTTGTAAATGAAAAAAGTTAATAATAATTTATTTATAAGATAAATATTTAATGAAACACATACATTCATTTTTTGATTTGCTAACAACAATAAAAACAATCAGTATGATTGCTATATTTGGCCGTTCCGGATGTTAAATACCCTCCATCGAGAATTCTAATATTTAAATAAAACCAGGCCTCACAGCATTAAGATTCGTTGTCATATTAAAATAAAATATAATGATTTGTATCAGAAATATTATCAAGCGTATCAAAGAGATTTTCAGGAGTAGATTTCATATTGGAGCTACCGTAAATTACACTGTGTGTAGTTTTTTAAGTCATGGAAAAATAACCATATACCGACAATAAATAACCATAAAGGACCAAAAAAAAAACAGTACCAGTGTCTCCCAGTTTTGCCCAAAGTCATGCACTTTTTTTTATGAGCCCTTAAAGATTTGGGGCCTCGGTGTAATTTATGCAAAAAAGTGATAATTTTCTCAGGCTCATACCTTGCAAGCCGTTAGACAAAGTTGTAGCTCTTGCCATAAAGAACATTTAAAATCAAAAAAACTTAAACTAAAAAAAAACGATTTTTTACCTTTTTCCCCTGTTCAGGTCCATAGGTAGCAACCCGTTCAAAATTCAAGGAAACAATAAACCACAAAAATGTACCTAAGGTCTCATTTCTATAGTTCACGCGATCACGCACCGACCGAAACCTCACAGGCAAAGCAGTAAGCACAGCATACATATCAAGGGACGCAGCCCTAAATATAAAAGCAACACGACGCTCACATCATATCACCAAGGCCGCCAACTCCAGATCGTAGTACAGAATTTACGGGAATGACTACAGCAAGTATTGTTACTTATGAAGATCCATTTGGTACCGATTACGAGCCCGAACAGGTAAGAAATATACCACAACTAATAACACAAATGGAAAAGATTTCATTGTGGCCATATTCGGGCTATCGCAGCGACTTATTTTTGACAGCGTTTTTAAAGAAAAGAAAACTCACACATGCTTATGTGAACTCTACGGCGTACCGCAAACGGCAAGCTGAATTTCAGTGTGTGGAGGTTATTTATTGATGGTTCTGTTTCAAGCTTGAAAGCAGTGTTGTTGGATGTGTCGAACCGAAAACCTTCTATCCGCTAGCAATGTGTATTAACATGAGAGAAAGCTATGAAAGCATGGACACTGGACATTATGATATGCCACCTTACTCTCATCCTGTTTAATCCGATTGTGCTTAGGAGAACAGGAACGAATTTGACACAAATTTGTTCTTTTCTGTTGAAAAGAGTTCTTACAACAGACGGACAGACATATGGACATAACTAAATCGACTTAGAATTAATAAAGGGCCCAGAATATATAAAAGTTATGTGGTCTAACTTGAATATTAAGAAAGTTTCTTACTGACTGACAAACTTAGTATACCCTCATTCACTACTAGTGATGGTGGAGAGTTTGAATTTATATTTAACTAAAATGAACACAAAAAATGTTGTGATCTTAAATAAATATTTTCCATCCAAGTTAAAATTTCTTAATTTAAAATTTAGGATAGACAAAGAAACCATTCCTTCATTCACAAGAATATTAAATCCACAAAATATTTGATGTTTACAGATAAATCGCAATACTTGCAGAATACCACCTGACGTGGTCGGAAGTGACATAGCGATGAAACCGTTTGCTTAAATTTGAATTGTTATTGGAATTTTTTTTTGAATTTCATGCTTTTATTATTGGAAAATATGCGCATAAAACATTATTAAAAAAAATTAAAACATGCTTTCAAAAATTATAAAATATACAGTTATTATTTAAAAAAAAAATCCAGATACAGTGTGTTTTCTGTAATTCTTATTTTTTTTATTTTTTATTTTACGTTAAGCGAATTGATGGTACTTTTACTAACAGACACCAAATTTTCTCTTTCTGGAATAGATTGTAGATTGTGTGTTGGACACTAAAATAAATTTAGACGCCAATTTTTTTGTCCAGCACAAGATATTTTCCAAATCATTTAAAATAACACAGTAGGTTAACATCTTAAATTTCGCTTTAAGCATAAAAATAACTTTAATTCCTAATTTCAACAAATCCATTCATTGCCTCCGACTACAAAAAAAAAATAATGCAATTCGAAGTGCACTGTTGTGTCATATTGATTGTATTTGCTATATATTTATTCAGAACGTTACATTCATAATATTATAGCGACGTTAATTGTGAGTCACAACTTAACGCCAAGTTTTTTGCCCAACTTTTTTAACTTGACATTTCTTTCTTTTAGTTTTTGAAAATTTAACCATGAAGAGGTAAACAATTGAGCAGCGCGTTAAGATTGTTAAAGCTTTTTACGAAAATGGACGTTCAAATCAAGTGCATTTTGGGGCACACTTTCAGCTCAGTGGATTCGTTAACAAGCATAATTGCCGCATTTGGGCAAATGATAATCCACGAGTGATTGTTCAAAAGCCAACAGTTTGATGTGGTTTATGGGCTGACGGCGTCAACTGGTCGTACTTCTTCGAAAATATGGTCAGCCAAAAACAATTTAAGAGCTACATTGAACCTCAATTATTTCTCAGAGTCACTAGAAATGTGGACCTTAGAATGGAGTTGGCCGTGGCGGGAATTTGACCTTTATTTTGTTTCACACATAATTGTCATAGATCTTTCTATCATAATACAAAATATAATTCTCTGAAAACTTTTTGCTTTATTTACAATGAACATCGTGCGTTTTTGTTGGTCCAACTTTAATATTCATAAATTCAATATAATTTCTAATTCAGTGAATTGAAAAAAAAAAACCGGAAAAAACCGCCAATTTACTTTTTTTAAAGGCCTGTCTAAGCCATTATCAATCTCGTTCAAAACACGGTAAGTTATGCGCAATTTCTGATAAAATAAACAATACTCCTAAAAAAAACTCCCTGTATGGTTAGCGGCTTAGCGGTGTTTACAAGTGGACTACTCAATTAATGAAAACTCTTAATGAGAATAAATGTATTTCGCCATCAATTTTATGTTAATTTTTCTTATTTCGTCGCGTAAATTCAGGAAATCAAAAGTTGTGTAATGTAGCGCTTTCCTTAACCTTTATGTGAATGGCAGGGTACGCGGGTTTCAGATAAATTTTTTATAATAACAGATGGTCCACATAGTTGAAACTTCTTGAGAACTTCTAACTATTAATAAATTTTACATTATTACTATTTTTTAGATTAAGGGTATAAGGTGTACCTTAACGTACATTAAATAGCAAAAAGCGATTATTGCACGCATATTTTTAGAGAAATTTTACTTAAATAAAATTGAAGAAAATCGCTATGAATATTGTAGATTACAATTTTTATTTGGTGAAAGTAAAATAAGCCAAAAATTAATTTTATAATTCATACAAAAGTGAAAAACAACTAGAAATGAATACTTAAGTTTGGACAATTTATTGAATGCCTATTACAAATTAGTTTGGAATAAGTTTTACGTGTTTTTTTTTCTTCATACTTAGTTACGAGCACACTTCGTGACAGCTTCCTACTTACGGGCCCTTTTATTATTTTTTTGCAAGCCGGATATGTTCGCCGCTAAAACTTCAAAAGCACAGTCTGTATTGCAGATTTGGTTCGTGATTGGAAAATAAGAAAAAGACTGTCGGTAGTTAAATTTCTTGCCGAGTTTGTGTATGAGAAAAAAACAGACCTAAAGTTGTTCTTTCGCGTACATTTCTTTGACGCTCTCCTTCTACTGGTTTACCAGTGCAGCACTTTCCATGCAGGTCTATAACTTTGACGTAAATTCTCATTCACTATCGTCCAAATATCTCAAAGATAAGCATAATTATCAAATCGTATGCACTTAAGCAGTATTTTGATTTGTGGACGCCAGCGGAAAGAAGAGTTTCTATAATAGCATCTAATTCTAATACACGGAATGGCTTAGATGTTTTTATTTTTTTTTCTGTTCTGTCTTTTTTTGTGTTGTAGTCGTTTTTTATTTGTTTCTCCATACAGCTACAATCAAGGCGAAGTCACTAGAAGGTGAGGTCAACACTGCTTTTGTGGTCCGATTGCCGAAAATATTGCTAGTAAAAAACGGGTTCTTTACAATAATGGAAATCAATGCAATAATATTTATAAGTAATTATAAGTGTTGATCGACTTTTTTCGATTACTATGAATAGTTTCCTATATGCAGGCTTTCAACGTCATTAATTTAATGTAAATAAAACATTATTTATTTCATTCTCTATAAAATCCGACGTTTCGTTGGTAATCTTTCCAACTTCGTAAGGTATTTTGTTTCACACTACCAACTTTGATATGCATAAAGAAATATAAATCTTAAATATCAAGCTATTTAGCATATCTAAGTAGTAATACTTTGCATAACCCAGGGCGTTTACAAAATATTGAAATTTTACTGAAAACCAACATCTATTGTAAGACTCAGAGTTTTTTTCCGTGATTATGCACATAGTTTCAAATACTGTTTCCATATAGGTTCCTGGGTACCTTGCAATGCTGTTAACCGCCAAAAATGGCGCTGCGAAATATGACCCCAGGAAAAATGGTCCCAAAAAATAAATGAAAATTTACCCCAAATTTGGGGTAAACTTCTTTTATAAGGCCTTTTGTTAGGCCTTCCTAGATCTTTTTTTTAATATCCAGTACTCATCCCGATTGCCTGCTCAGGGAGATCTTATGGAAGGCCTACCTACTCTCTTCTACATACATAGACCTACAATAAGACATGCTGAAGAAGGCCTCAAATCAGGCCTGCTGAAGAAGGGACAGCAGAATGGGTTGGCTGGCTAGGGCATCGTGTGTAAAAAATTTATGAGAGTGGAATGGGTAGCAAGGCCGGTGTCAAGGAAATATGACACTGCATAACGCTAGGTGAAGGGTACATAAGATTCGGCACAACCGAATATAGCACTCTTACATGCTATACCAAAATACTGGAGAGTATATTGTGCGTTTGTGTTGATGTCTGTAACACCTTAAAATATTGGTCTTAGCTAATCGACTTTAAACAACTTTTCGAATCGAACAATCACATTCTATTCTTCAGGCTGGCTAGCTGTCGATGTAAACCTTGTGCACAAAGTACAGGTCGCAGTTATGTCAACAATGTGATGAAATTTCCTTCTTGGTTTCGAATTGTCATAACGACCAAGCTTATTGAAAAGTTTGTCGATGGGTCCAACATTATGTCTACTCTCCAACATGTTTTCAGTATTGTGGTATATGGTATCATATGGTCGGGCTTGGCTTAAAAAATCTAAGCTCTGGCAGCATGCTTTATTTTTGCGAGAGCGAAAAAGCAAGTTGTTTTTGTTTTCATTTTGTTTTTTCTTAACCTACTTACAACTACAAATAATACTGGAAGAATTACAACCAATTGTAGTGGAAATGAAAGAAAAGATAAACAAACTTTTTATTGCTGTCGTTTTTGTTAAACCTTTGATATGGTTACAAGTAAGACTTTTGCTTATCGATAATTCTAATTCGCTTAACAGTTTTATTTGTTAAATATCTTTAGCTTTTCTAAAATCTTTGGATGAAGTTTCCTGACGATATGGCCTAAGCAACCAGTGAAATGCGCATAACAATAAATTTCAGTGTTTTTATCAATAATAAAATTTGGGAATTAAGCATGACTTACAAAATCTTGAAAATAAATATATAATAACTTTTCGTATTCTCTACTCAAGATAACAGTCGTTTGCGGATACCACTGAATCTTTTTTGATTCACCCAAAATTTTGTGTTTGTTAGTTTGTTTAGGTATTTGCATATTTTTTTTAATGTAATCCTTAAAACCGAAAACATTGTATGATTTCTAGTTCCATGCGATGATAAGTTTGTCCACATGTGAAATATGTTTGTGAAAACGACTGCAGGGTGTTATTACCATGAGAAAGAGATTTTAAATGTTCTACTTTTTTTAGATTTTAAACTTCTGAATTTCCACAACCGAAAGCTTCTAAAAAAGAATAGATTAATAGCTTTAAAATTTACTTACTTTTAGTAAAACTTCATCCATCTAATTGTTTTTAATAAAAACACATTTCATTTATTTCTAATTTTATAGTTTTTATTTTTTCATATATATTTCATGTTTTTTTTATTTTATATTTAAATTTCTTAATTATAATCAGGAAAATAGTGTTAACATTTGCTTTAAAGGTCTTAAAACAACCGAGCTGTTTTACTTTAATCTAAAACATAAATTTCAATAAATATTTTTACATAGATCTTTTTAATGGCTGCTTATAATACTTAAAAATACCAGTACTTACAGGTAATGCATACGGAAGTGATTCTATAACTAGACAATTATTATTAAGTACTATTTTTATTAGTTTAAAAAGATATGTACGTATTAGCCCTCGTCTACCGAAATGGGTACAATTTAGAGTTTTTCTTTTCCCGGGAAAGCGGGATTTATTTTTCAATTGCCCGAGATACCGGGAATTCCCGCTCAGTACAAATCTATGTAAAATATTATTAAATTAAAATTATTTGAACAAATAGCATATGCAGAGATCAAATAAATAAGACTTTAAATGCATTCAACCTTTATATTTCTGTGGCAAAAAGGAAAAAGTTTACAAAATATTTTTTTTTAAATAGGATTTTAGTTCAGAATATGCATTTACAGAATCCTTTGAAAACCTATTCCTAATTTTTATCAAGAAGATTTCAATTAGAAAACACGTTTACTTTCTAGGGATGTTTGCCTTTATAGAAAAAGGAATATTATATAATCTCGAGACACTTTCAGTTTTCTTAGAATTTCCTTTAAAACTTGTAATTCCGTTTAAAAAAAATTATTTTCTTTGAATCGAAAAAGCGTTTTCTTACAGGATCTAATCCGAAAAATATTTTATGCAGCTGCTCTGCATATAAAATTATTAAATTTTTTCAAGCAATTGGGAACAACTTTTTCGTTTTTATAAACAAATTAAAAATTCTGTAAATTTTTACTCCTCTTCTTTCAAAATTACAGAGCATTAAACATTGCTTTACCTTTCGGATATAAATTGGCATCTCTTTAGCGTTTGCCAAAACTATCTTAAGTCAGAAACTGTAGTTTTTCGTTATGTTAAATTGAAAAATATTTATTTGGTGTTTTTCATAGAGTATTTTCCTAAGAGAAAATGCAAAGGATTTGAAGCATTTGTCTAAAGTAATTTAAGCCAAACAAAAGAGAAAAACATTAATTAAAGCCAATTAAAAACTCAAAAACTTATTTTCAATTATATCAGCAGTAAAGTTGCTATAATTGAATTATAAAAATCACGGGAATTCCCGCACGAATTTCCCGGTATTTGTTCCCCGAAAATGTACGGGATCCCGGGATTTTTGTCAGGGGAAATCCCGTACGAAAAAGACTAGTACAATCGTAACTTTTGTATTTTGAAGCTGTGTTAACATTTTTGTCTTAATCAATAGAATGATTAGGTTTTAGTTAAAAAAATTGTTAGCTGCCATCTATACCTGAAAGGGCCTTTAATAACCAAAACCCTAACGGGGCTATATGAGTACATTTGGAATGGCATGAATTTTTATTAAAATATAAACAATTGTATAATATATAGATTAAGATAATTGAATGATTAAAAGTTATATATCGTCGTATGATTCCAAAAAAGTCCTAAGCAACTTTGAACAATTTTTCCAGTTGCAGCAAAAAATTCTCTACATTAAAAATATTTTTTTTTAACGGATAGTTATAAAAACACAGCAAAAAAAACTAGATTTTGATAAACAAAAATAAACATACAAAACTTAATTTTTTTTGAGCGTTATTTTTTATTTATCGTTGATAAGAAATTTATTTTTAATTCCAGGAGGGTACAATGTACAGTGCATCATAATTTATCAAAAAGTCGATTTTGAACTTTTTAACTTGGGGCTTTTTTGAAATCATATGACGATATGTGAAGGTAAAGGTGGATTCATCCATGCGTTCTTAACAATATATTTATCTGGAGGAAATTTTTTTTACTGAGAGTGTTCTGCATAACGATTCATCCATTTCGGAAAATTATTCCGGAAAAACAAAGCTACCATATTGGTTTACAGATGTAAGCAATTATGCAAAATGGCAGCACAACTAGCAAACTAAATACTTATATTGAATTGTTTTCTAAGAGTGTTTTAAAGAAAAGGGACGAAAAAAGGAGAGTAATTGTATTATTTTAATTTATATTTATATTTTTATTTAATTATTCAGTAAAAAAAAAACAAGAAAATGCGGCAGCTCTGTTCAACTTTTATGTGCAAATTAAAAAAAATGGCATCTCAGTTCATTTTATTTTGAACAAGAATTAAAATTAAACCAATTCAAGAAAAAACTTGCCGAACAAAATAATTTCTCTCTCTATCTCTCTCAAAAGTAAGACGTCTACTCAATATAAAAAAAAATTTGTGCAAAAAAAAATTTTTGTTCGGAACGCATGGGTGATTTTAGCTTAAGAATATGAAGTTGTACGTACCACTTGACTAGGGTTAAATAGAGATTTATGTACATAAATTGTATGAGTGTATGTTTATTAAAAAATTCTTTTGATTTTTTTATTATTCGATATTTTTTATTGGCAATAGTAGTAGTGAAAATAATAGTACACAGAAAAAATTGAAAAGTGTCTCTAATCACCAATTTTAGTCCAAATTCAGAGAATCAAGCAACCCATTTGTTGATTTTGCACCAATTACAAAAATTTGTATATTGATTACTAAAAATTGTAAAAATTTAAATTTTTAATATTTTTTTTTTCAATAAATGATATTTTTAATATTAATTAAAAAAAATGATCAAACAACTTTTTTTTTGTTTTGGTGATTAGAGAAAATTTTTCATTTTTTCTTAATTAAGAATTAAAAAATGTGCCTCATTTCAAACTTTTCCAATAAGAACGTTTCTTAAAATAAACATTATGTTTTCTTTAAAATTTCTCTCTCTCTCTTCTATTATTTCCGCCACTGCTGTTAAATATATGTACATGTATTTCTGCATATTTCTCTGGTTGTCGTTTTGAGTTCAGATTTTTTATTATTTTTTCCAATAATTTAAACTTCAATATATGTATGTGAATACTTTTGTCCAGGAACAATTTTTCTAACATTTTTATATTTCTTTCTTTTTTATAATAAACGAATTATTTTGTTTGTATTATTGTTATTTGTTGGTATTGAATAAATTTTGAAGAAAACCATTTAATTATAAATTAAAATAAAAATGTAAGTTTTTATTTTTGTTAAAAGACTTCTCTATTAATTTTATAATACAATAAAATATTACAATAAAATAATAATAATAAAAAGCATAAACTGAATAAAAATATAGGGAGTTTTTTTGCAAGGCCAACAGGACTTTTTTTTGACATTTATGATCAGTATAATTTGCTAATCACGCTTGAATTATCTAATATCGCTTTGAAAATTAATGATCGATATATCAGGATAGCGCTACGACTACCGCAACCGTCGGCACATTAAATTTGGCGTCCAGATGATTTCGAGCAATGAACCAGTCAATTGGCCTCCAAGGTGATGTGATTTGATAACTCCTATTAGCCAGCAATAATTAACACCTTGGAGGCCAACATTGTTTATATTATTTTAACATACAGGTCGCGCTGCTCAAAAAAGTGGCCTAAAGTTGGACATGCAGAAGGCGTTTCGTCAGAACAGCCGCGGTGCGGTGCTGAACTTTTGAATAAAAATATTTCTTGATTAAAATTTAAATTTTTTTACGAATTTTGTTTTCAATTGTCTTAATTTATTTAATAATTAAGCAAAATGTATAGAATCTTTTGGCCGTTAGTCTAATGTGAATATTAATTTAAAGCGGGAAGCGTCCAAATATTAGCTAAAAAGTTATTTTTATATACATACATATTCTACATGAAAGTTCTTTTACTCACATGTTTGCAACTTTCCAAGAGAAGGTCAAAATAAAAAGAAATTGTTGTATCAAAATGTAAAATTGCTTGTTTATTTGAGTGAAAAATATTGGAATCCCTAAAAACTGAATTTCAGCAAAAAAACAAAAACAAGTCAGGGTTTCTAAATTATACCAATGATATATTTATATTTCTTCAACTCCCACTAAAGCATAGAGTGTTGAATTGGAAAGTATAGCGAATACACACTGCCTTATTAAAATGTACAAAGAGAATCCTTAACAAATTTTTTCTTTACCCTCCGTCGAAAAAAGCACTGGTGTCATATGTCTGAGACTATCAAGGTTATGGCAACCGATCTTTGAGGGTATAACCTTCCTATCGACGTAAAGGGTCAGATTATCAGTGAACTTTGAATGGCCTAAGAGCTTTTTAGAAATAAGGAGCACTGGCTCCAAAACCCACATTATGTTTGGATGATAAGATAGCAGCCCCATCACTAAACTTGGGAATGAAGGATTGCAATCTCGAAATAAAATTGTAGTGTCCAAATTACGGCATTTGATATTTGTCGAAATTACAATGCAATTATAATGGGAAATTTTATACAGCAACAACACATCAAATCTTTTTGGATAAGATGTCAAGCTAATTTTATAATTAACATGATAAACGTCATTATATAAAACTAAATTTCAGTTAAATATTTAACATAATCACTAATAAACTTAAACGTCCTACCATAAAAATTTTAAAATTTCTTATAAATTCAATTCTGAAGTAAAATTAGTAATCTTTGCAATTTAAGCTAAATGATTATTAACTTTTATTTGCCTTACTTTTCCCTTTATTTTTATAATTTTTTTTATTTTTGAAATTTATTGTTTATAGTTAATGTTACCTTTTTGATTATGAGTACACTTTAATTTCATTATAAAATTTGATTTAATTATTAATTTTAATTAGGTTTATATACAAACATTTAAAGAATAAAATAATAAATCGATTGTAGCAATTAACTTACATTTAGTTGTTAACTTAAATTGTGGCCTTAATTAAACAAGTCTAAAAATAATACTGCAATTCAGTCTGTACTGTAGGATAATTTTTTGTAATTTGCTAAAGATTTGTAGGATGTAGAAGTTTTTGCGGCAGCTTTTTGCTTTTCTGAAATGAAAAAGAAATGCCAAACAATTATAAAATAAATTTTAGATTAACTAATTAAATATTTACGGCTTTATGCAAAAAAAATGAATGCAAACTTGAAGGACTTTCTTTCTCTCCCAACAAAGCGAATTTAACCCTTGTCTCTCAATTTTTGATACTCGTTCTCTGTTTAAATGCATTGCAGAAGGGGAAAAGAGAGTAAAGAACAACAAGAGATTTCAAGATCAACGCTAGTATCGTTAATAGATGGCCACTTAAGCAAGACAAAACTAAACTTAAGAGATACATTTTTTTGAAAAAAGTGGGACACACGGAGAAATATTTGGACAAAAAGAGAGATATATTAATATTGACTGCGGATAAGGGAAACAAAACTGTTGCATTAAATAAAAAGGACTATGATTTGAAAATGAAAACCATATTAGGAAATATGTGCACGTACAGGAGAATGAAAAAATATCCCACATCTATTTTACAGAATAAGAACAATACTTTAATATAAAAACGTTTTAATTTGAATCTGATCAACCAAACAGAAAAGAATAAATTAATTACAAAAGTAACTATTGCGCCAAGGTTATAAGGACAAAACGTAATTAGAATTAACAATATATTGGGTATGAATGACTTTCCGAGAAAAACGATTAAGAATTTGATTAAACACGTAAGACCTAAGAACATGTTAAAACCTCAGGATGGGCCACAAAAAGTTTACAAGTCCATGACATACGTTCCTGGTTTTTCGGAAAGATTGAAACATTCGGATATTTATGATAAAGATAATTATGAGTTAGCTCTACGAACAAATGACACAATTTAAAAACTATTTAGCAATACTAAATCGACATTAGCAAAAGAAGACAAATCCAAAATAACGTGAAAGGTGACAAGTCCAATGTATGCCAAAAGGCATATGTTGGCACAACAAAATCAAAATTGAAAACTAGGATGGCATCACATAAATCGGATTTAAAGGCAGTAAATAAACCACTAGAACAAAAAAAAAAGCACTTGCAGCCCACTGTGCATTGAGTGGACATCAACCATATTTTGAAAATGTGGTTGTATTAGTACAAGAGAATAATTTTAACAGAATGCTGCACATTCTAAACTTACCAGAAGAGAAGAAATTAAACTACAAAAGAAACACTGAGAACGTAGCTCAGATTTTTAAACATACCATAAACAAATATAAAAATAATTGACTTTTAAAAACGACAGTTGCAATTTGGCAGAAATTTGGCTAAATCAAAACGGTTAAGCAAATGGCCAATTATTTTTTTATGGCTTAAGATTATTTGGCCACTTAATGGCAGCACTGCGCAATACAGATTTTTTTATTTCTATTTAACTACGGTTTAAAAAATTAAGAGCAGACGAGCAAAAGTTTAAATTTGTTTGCTGTAGCTTTAAAGTAACTTTTTTTATTCAAAGAGTAAACTCTTGCTTTCACTTCTGCTGTGAAAGTAAATATCAACTGTTAAAAGGTAGTTTATTGTCTTTGCGTCCGTCAGTTTTGGTTTGATTTGGAGTATGGCATGAAGCTTCAGCTTCTACCAAATAACTTTGTGTATATCATTCCTTAAATAAAGAGAAGACAAGTTTGATTCTTAATACAAACATTTATTAAAGCCAATTTTAGTTGAATTAGTTTACTTAGTTTTAAAAAAATCACCTTTTCCTTATTTAAACTTTTTGCCACACAAAAACAAAATTCTAATAGTGTTTTCACACCTAAAGTTAAAACCTGATTTAAGCATTAAATCTATTAACAGCTGATTTTTCGTTCACATTACAAGTTTTATTAAATCAGGTTTTAAATCACAGTTTGGCTAATTATTTTCTCCAAAATAAAATTAATTTCTAGTAGGAATAAGAAAATTTGTAAAAGAAGTGAATGAATTGAATGCTTGGAAATCAAACATTTTTGTATAAATAATTAATTTTAGAATATTTCATCAGTTTGACGTTTTTTATTGTTTTAAATTTATTTATTTTTATTAAGCGCCATCCCAGCTAGCATTTGGGTGATAATATCTTGTAAATATTACCTAAATGAGTCTTCTTAGATCCTATTTGATGATTACAACCTGATTTATTACTTGAACGATTGCGAGTTCATATATCGTTATCTAAAATGCAAAAGGCCTTATTGACCAAAAATTAAAAATGGTTGATTCTGATGTATTGCATTAACACAAATGTACTCATAGAAATTTATTTGTATTTTATTTATTTATATACAAGAGATTAACTGCCTTATTTATAAAAAATAAAACATATTAATAAAGGGTTTATGAAACAGATTTTGTATGAAAATCCAATTTATAAACTCTTTATTAACCTGTTTTATTTTTTATAAATTAGGCCGTAAATGATTAGATGAAAAATTAATTATAAATTTATTATTATTTCTTTATATTTTGTATTTTTGTTCATTCGTCTTGTCAAATTAAAAGAGACAAATATGGTTTCTTATTTCCTTTTCGAGAACCCAGTAACATTTGTTTGGCTCAAAATAAAATTTGTTAAAAAAATCAGGGGGTACTTTTAACAAAGAAATTAAAAAAAATTAAAAACATGACATTTAAAAATTTTTTTAAAATATAATTATAAGCTTTATAATTTACGATTAAAAACTGTGACGAAAAATACTACCTAATGATTAAGTATAAAACCTACCATTAATTTGATCAAAAAAGAATCAGATAATTGCATCACGAATAATTCTTTGAGATGATTCATCGGCAGTGTAGCCTTTTCTCCCAACAAGAGTATCATTTATGATCGAAATATGAGCTCATTCCTAAAAGATTCGATTGTGATATAAAATGCTAGCTGGGATTAAACATTATCAGCAGTTTTCAATCTTTTTAACTTGGTAGCACTGAATTTAGTACAACTAAAACATGGTTGTATTTCATAAAATCTACTTAAAACCAAATCAAAAGAGGTTTTAAGATGGTTTTAACAAAATTATTTTGTATGGTAAACCTGGTTTAATGATTGGTTTTATCGTTGAAACCAAAATTTGTGGTAAAACCTTAAGTGTGAAAACACTATAAAATTTGTTTTGGTTTTAAATGTAATTTTCAATACGAACTTTAAAGTTCGAAAGCTTGAAGAGGCCGTGAGTGTTTTTCATATTGAACAAATTGCATTTGTACATTTAAACTAAATTTTTGAATGTTTATATTTTTTTAAAAAAAATCCCTTTATCGTTCTAAGATTATACTACCAAATAATGAATTAAAACCTGAAGTATGGTAATTAACTATGTATCCGTTAATATTTAAATCTTTTTATGAATTTTACTCACCAAGAATAAAATCGCAAATTTGATATGATTTGCAGGCACTGCAAGGCTTAGACACGTCTCAAATTTTCCAATTGTCAACTGTAGCGAACTTTCGTTAACTTCAAGCTGGTGTAGCTTACATTCGGTTTTGTAACCAGTTTTTATCGTTTTTAAACAGCGAAGCGAGCAACACATCAACTATCCAGCAGTGTGAGCAACTTACCTTAAATCTACGGTTTTTTGAACTTGGTATACTGTACACCCAAAACCTATTTGTATATTTTTTAATTAAAGTGAACTCTGAATTTTAATAATCCAATGCATAACTGAAAAAAATTACTAAAATTCTGTTTTTACTCTCTTCCCGTAAAATACTCCATTATAATTACTCCTTTGTAGCAATTATAATCATAAGCTTCATCTTGATAGCCCCACCGTTTACATCTCAACGGCCATCCCTTTTCTCTTTGTACACGAAGATCATTTTCCATTGGTGCCCAACCCAGCCATCAATACACATATACATTTTCTATGCGAACGTTAACGTTCGAGACCGTTAAACAGACAGTAACATTTCTTTTCCTTTATTGCAAAATAAAATCTAAAGTAAATTTTTACTTTTTCTTATAATTCAGTGCATTTTCAAATTGTCCAGTTATTTTTTTTTTTAATTCCAGGTGAGTTTTTGCTGTTGTCCAGTTACTTGGCTTTTGGTATCTGGCAACCCTAAGTGCACTGGATTTCACAATAAGCAAACGCTTGACGTATACTTATTAGAACACTTAAATATTAATCATACGCTACCATATTAAAAGAAAAGATTAATACATGTTTGATTAGGTATTAAAAGAAATAATATAAATTATCTTTTAAAGTCAGTCAAAAAAACTTAAAAAAGCAACTAAAACTAAAGCTCTTGAATATTCTTCTACAAAGTTCGTTACATAATTTTTGAACCCGCCATAAAAAGTATTTGGGGATGTCTTTCCATTTGTAACACATTGAAATAATCATCAAAGATTTGAGAAAATATGAAATAAATGTATATTTTTGGTACTTTTTGAGTTTAAATTGACTAAGCGATGTCCGTCACTTTAGTTCTTTAAAAAACTGCAAATTTGACATAAACTATTTTTCTTTTGATATTCAATATTTAATTTATATTTTTATATCATACTTCAAAAATGCTTTTTTTATATATACAAATTCTTTTATCATAAAATGTTTGTTTGGAACAGAGAATGGCTTAAATTTATCAATTGTTTTATAAAACCCTGTTGCTATTACAAGCACCAGTAACCCTATTTTGTATCTATCAATGAATAGATTGTAACTCTTACCTTCTAAGGATTTATTTACAAATCGTTATTTCGGCAGTACCATTCCTCGGGGTTTTAAAACTGGTATTCTTTAATTATTTTTACTTTCAACACTTTTCTCATTACTTTAACAGTAGACTGTAAAAATTTTGGCGACACACTGCAATTAAAGATATAACAAATATTTTACTTTTTAGAAGAAAAAAAAACAAAGTTATGGTATAAACTAAATGAAATTTTAGACATAAATCGCATTCCTTTGCAAAGTTCATCCCTTATGTTTTTTTTTGTACCATATTCCAATATACATACATATATTTATTCATATTTTCACTGACATCTCTTGATATACTCGTATTTAATTCAATAATTTCAACATTTTTCTCGTATCTCAAGTCAATCTAATACTCCTGACAGTCATATAGTTTACATACCATGGTATGCATACTACAATTCTTTCTGAACACAGCTAAAAAGCTGAGTTAAATAAGATACCAGATTTATACTACGTATATTTTGGTAGTATAAAAACCAAAAATATATGTACAACTTTTTCGAGGTTTAACTGTAGTTTAGGTAGACACACATGTAGTATACTATGCTAGTATAGTATACAAATCCTATGTCTGTCAAAGGTATATCCTGTAGACTGATTTTTGTTTTCATACCAAGATTCAATGACAAAAATTTTACTTAAAATAGACATTGCATGTCAAGTAATAGAAAGACATTAAATTTGTGTACTTTAATGATAATAGACAATTTAAGAAATAAATAAGAAAAAATATCTATATCTTCCGGTCGGCAAGGTGCTCTTTGTTTGTTCTTTGTACCGAATTTTATCTGTCATTATTCAGGGACGTATTTCAATATTTTTACAAATGGCTTAAAAACTTTTTTTAAAAGCTCAATTTGTCTTCTCTATGTCCACGATTAAAAATTAATAAACCTAAGTTGACAACTACAGATGTAGTTAATCTTAAAACAGACCTTAAACGATTCTCTCGGTGGTCTAAATTTAATGGCTTACCATTTAATAAAAATAAATTTGATGTTATGCCATATCAAAGATGTCGACAAAAGTTTATCGCTCAATATGAATGGAATGCAGTTGTTTCAACAAACATTAACCAGGTGTTAGTTTTTAAAGTAACTTAAAATATAAATATATAATATATAAAATATATTAAAATATATTATTCCCAAGGCTAGGAACATATTGAGTTTCATAAAATTTTAGTGTGATAAAAATTAGCATCACTACACCAAAAAGTACATTTAACTTATATTGTTAGATCTTAACTAAAAAATGTGTAAGTTTTTCATGATCCAACACAGAAAAAATAAAAAATTGATTTCAATTAAAAAATTTGTGTTATTCATTAAAAAAATAATTAAATTTATAGTATCAATTTAATATCTTTTGATATTTACAACGTTTTCTGAAGTAATTTTGTTGATTTAAGTAAACGTTTCATATTGATAGGATAGGTTCTTAACCAGCGTTTAAAAAGCTGCAGTTGAGATAGTAAAAGTCATAAGATTGTTCTGTAACTTCGACATCTTCATTTGTCATTGGACAGAAATAAACTGTTGCCTTTACTTCTGATTCATTAAATGAAAACAGTCGCAGTAAAGGCAAAAGCAAAAAACAAAAAGTTGAACACAACAAAGAACATCGGCAGTCGACATGTCCGAAAGTGTTTGGTTTGACAGAGTGAAACTTTTAAAAAATCCTGTAGTTACCGAAGATGGGACGTTGTGTTTCATTCCGATTTTTTTTTTAACTAATACATGTGTACATAAATACATACATATGTATGTATTTTAATGCTTAACAATCTTTTTCATTTTTTGAAATTAAATAAAACGTATGTATTTATGTACACATGTATTAAAAAAAAAAATGCGGAAAAAAACACAACGTCCCATCTTCGTTGACTTCGGTATTTATTAAAAGTTTCAGTCTGTCAAATGTGCCGATGTTCTTTGTTGTTTTCAACTTTTCGTTTTTTGCTTTTGCCTTCACTACGACTGTTTTCATTTAACGAATCAGAATTAAAGGCAACGGTTTATTTTCGTCCAATGAAAATTCAGAAAGTGGAAGAAAAAGCAATTTTTTGATTTTGACTGCAGCTTTTTAAACCCTGTTCTTAACTGTTTGCCCTAAGTTCACTCTACACACAAACATTTTTAAAAACAATAGAAATATAAATAATTTTGGCACTCGTAACTTTAATGTTAATAACTCCATCAAAATTCATTCATATAAGTCTATGACTACTCATATCACTCATAAACAGTGTTGCCAAAACTTGGTGACCAAAATGTCTTAATTTACGAAAAAAATGGCTAAAAGCTTTTTAAAATAAAAACACAATAAAATTTAATAACAAACAGAAATAATTCATTTAAATTTGTTTGCGATGAAATTGTAAGTTAAGTTTGTTAAATAAGAATAAACGTTAATTTATAATTTGATAGATATTTAAAAAATTAAATCATCCATAAATTCGATGTCGTTATTGTTCATCTCATAGGAATCACTCGTGCCTATTCGTTCTAAATAATTTAATTTAAGTCATAATCACGACATAATTTACCCAACCTTTTGAGTCCAGATCTACAATAAAAACCAAGTAAGAAAGTATAGTCGGTCAACCCTGACCACATTAAAAGCTACGTACCAAATTTTTTCAAATAATCTCCAAAATTGCGACTTGTACTTTGCGCACAAGGCTTATATGTACAGCTTGTCAGACAGCCGGACAAACATCGTTAATTCGACTTAGAAAATTATTCTTAGTCAATCGGTATACTTAAAGGTGGGTCTAAAACCAATATTTGAAGATGTTACAAACATCAGCACAAACGTATAGTACCCTCTCCACTATTGTGGTCGATGGAAGTAAGATCAACTTTATAGTCAATTCTGAAATTTCTAAAAAAGAAACACCGATGTTTGTGTTGTTCCATTTTATAAATTTAATATTGGAAAACTGTTCCTTTATTTTGAAAGATGTTTCATCAACATCGTTTATAGCGATTTTCAACATTTATAACAGTTTTGATTTAAATTAAAGGCGTTTTTTTAAAATGTTTATTTTACCTTTATACGTTTTTATAATAAAATAAAAATTATTCATTTAAAAGAAAAACGGCTATTTTATGGATTGATAAGTTGATAAATGGCTAAAAAAAAAATGGCTAATGGCTTAACTTATTTTTTAATGGCTAAATCTAGACACTAAATGGCTAAATTGGCAACACTGCTCATAAAGAAACTAATTCGGTATCATACTAAATTATTTAAAGAAATGAATCTAAATTTGTAACTGGTGATCATTCATAGATATACTTTTGCATGAAAATAGGTGCATAACACCCGTGTACGTATAATCATTCAAACTGATACAAAAATATATTTGCTTATTCTTGTATGTATGCATTTCTATACAATGTACATACCACAAACAACTAAAGGCCACGCACAATGAATAAATGATTAAATGAAAATACCCAGCGGGAAAAAGAAGGAGTACGGATGCCTTCTAGAAGGCCTCTGTACTCCTTCTTTTGGATATACAAGGCCTGCTTGCTCCATTCCATACTCATATCATTTTTACACACGTTGTCATTGCAGAGAAGGCCTTCCGCTCTCGCATCTTTAGCAGGTACATAAGAATGGCAACGGGATAAAAAAAATAATTGTTTTGCTTTTGCTTGTGCAAAAAAAAACAATACAAAAAATGTTACTCCTTCTCTACTCCCTTCTCATAGAAGCGAGTGTGTATTTTATCTTTTACACCAAAGAGCCGAGGCCTTTTAAGAGGCATTCTTTAGCAGTTAGATAAGAACAGGAATTTAATCAAAACAATTTTTAAGCAGGCCTTTTAAAAGGCCTGAAGTAAGAAAGTCTTCTGAGTTTTACCGCTGGGTAGAAGAAAAAACATTAGAAACTACAAAGGCAATTTTACGTGGAGTGTGTTAACGTTGCGGGCATTTGTAAATGTGTGAATAGACAAAAATACATGTGTAAACACGTTAACAACAATACAAAAATGACATAGAAAGTGTGGCATGCTGGGAACATTGTTTTATACACAGTTTAACAAGTAGTATGTTGTTTTAAGTTTTTTCTCTAAACAATATTTTAAAACGCACTTACGCACGTCAACACACACAACTCTACTTAGAAATATATAGAAAAAGTTGTATGTATGCCCAAGAGTTCTAAAATTGGACAATTTATTCATCCCTCGACTTTCATTTATTACTATTTATATATACTTTAAGCAACAGGAAGAATCTTTGAAAAATTTCAAGTAGATTTCAGTGCTGTGGAGTAGTGTTGGAAAACTATCGATAGTCTTAAAATATCGATATTAAAAATATCAATAGCGATATTATTATTATTATTTAAAATACAGCTACGAAGACATGTAACAATTTGTACATGTTACATAGCAACTGAAATGTTAAATAGTTTTGTAATATTATCAAAAAGTAATTTCAATTTTTGGGAATACAAAATTTAAATTTCAAAAGATTTTGTTATTCGTGCTAAATTCCCAGTTTTTATTATTGATAAAAACACTTGAAATTTATTGCTGATGGGATAAGCTATTCCTATGCGCATTTCACTGGTTGCTTAGGCCAGATCATCAGGAAACTTCATCCATAAAGAATTTAGAAAAACTAAAGATATTAAACCAAATAAAATGTTAAACGTATAAGACTTATAGCAACAGTTCTACTTGTAATAATATCAAAGTTTAAACAAAACAACATCAACAATAAACAGTGCGTTCATCTCATCTTAGTGCCGGTTCACACACGTCAAGTTTGACTCGTCAAGTCTTGAGCTTTTAGGAGAGAAGGGAAAAGAGAATGCCATTTCTTTTCCCCTCTCTCCTAAAAACTCAAGACTTGACGAGTCAAACTTGACGTGTGTGAACCGGCACTTACATTCCCCGCTACAATTAGTTGAAATTCTCTCAACATTATTTGTAATATTCCAAAAAAAAAAATGCAAATACAAATACAATTGTGAGCGTAGGACAAAACAATAAACGACTATTAGGCCAGCCACTCACGTACAGTCTAAAATGTCAGTTTCAACTGTTCAGTTAAAACTGTACGTATGTGGGAAATAACTGACAGTTCAACTCAACGGTTCAGTGTAACTGAGAAATATAAAATTATAAAATATTAGTGAGTGGCCGAGCTTAGAGGATAAACCAGCGAAATTAATAAGAGAAAATTATCTAAAGTTGCAATAAAATATCTTAGTCCCTGCTTCTTCGGTTCCTTCACTTTTTCAAAAACTGTCATCTAAAAAAACGTGCGTACATACATGCGTCTCATACTTTCAATAAAGTGGTAAAAACAATGAACTGTAGCCTGATTAAAAACCAGTTAAAGTTTTCCTGCACAAGTACAAACATTCAGTCGATAGTAATATCGATAGTATCGATAGTGAAACCTGAACAATAGATAAATATCGATAGTACAAAATATCGATATCGCAGCACTACTGTGGAGACAAACATTTTTCGGTTTAAATAAAATTCAAAGGATTTTCTATTGTTATTATTATTTAATTAATTTAACCAATATTTCGGCACTCCGTTGTGTGCCTTCTTAAGGGTTTTTTTGGAATGTTTGAAAATTAACAATTTTTAACAAAATATCAAATAACAATTTTCAATTAAATACAAAAAAATAATTAAATAATAATAATAAAAAAAATTTCCTACAGTTAAAAAAAAGTCAATTAATTTATTTAGAGGATCTTTTTAAATATTTTCCAAAATTTAAATTCTTCGAAATTTGCGACGTAATTTTTTACAGTTCACTAAGAATAAGTAGATTTTCCAAGTCAAATCGACCAACAGTTTGGGTGAAATTTGCACAGAAGTTTTCTTTTCTCCCATACATACTATGTATTTCAACGGAAAAATATTTTTTTTTCAAAAGTTGTGTCATATTGAAAATTTCAATATTTTGCCAAATTTTCACACTTTAGTTGGAGTAATTTTTTGTGCGAGCTCAATATGGGTACTTTCACAGATAAGACCACTGTAGTCCCAAGTATGTATACGAATCAGTATGGTTTATTAATTAGCTTTCGGGATATTGATATAAATTAACTCAACAAATTTTGAATATGACACTACTTTTAAAAATATTTATTTTTAATTTTTTTTTCTATTGACATGCATAAGTTCGTTATTCGATGAAAGAAATTTTGCGACAAAATTGCATCCAAATAGAAACGGGCCAGATACAACTGTTGGTCGATTTGACATAGAACTACCAATAAAAACAAAATAAATTTACACTAATTCGGTTTAAAAGGGGTCTGTCCACGTCAACCCTGCAAAGAATATTGGACTACCTGATCCATTTTGATCAAATGGACTACTCCCTGGACTGGTCCAATGTAATGCAAGCATTGACTATGTCATTGTTAAAAATTGTTTGTAGCGCGACGACATGTATTCGTTTTTCAACGACTTAAAAACTTATCCTCTTTAGTAAGCAATGGAGAAGTTTTAAGACTACTCTTTGTAATCCAAAGCTGGGTTATATTGTCCTGCCGTAGGACATTGTTATGTTAAATAGTCCACGTTTTTCAATACCTTTTGGTTACTTTTAGACTAGTCCTAGTCCCACGCTTGTTTGGACTAGTTCTATTATTTGAAGGGAAGTATTTCTTATCAAGCTCCATGGTTTTATTAGTGAACATGTAATTGTATGTGTTACACCGATGATGCTGGATGGAAAATCAAAAAAATTTAAATATAACAGCGAATATAACGTCCAGCACACGTGCATACACGAGTGAATTTGCCTGCTGGACAAGCATTTGAAATGTGTATTTGGCCCTTAATAGACAAAACAAAGTATAGTACAGTTATGTTTATTAGCAGGCGGGAGTCAATAATTTTTTTCAGTTAATAATTTGCAATTGTGTCCCACCTAGTCAACTTAATGCGGGTATTAAATATAGGCTTGAGCTCATATTTTTTGAGACTATTTTTTATATACTTCTTATATTTTTATTTTTTTAGTTCCGGCATATTTTGGGAGAGTTATTATTATTTCTAGAAATCGATTGAAATTGAAATCACTTGATTTTTTTATATTCTTAAGTTTTTAAAATTACTTTGATTTCAATTTCACAGATAACTTATTAAATTTTTGTAATCTCCTTTAATTTACATACGATAAATGTTAAACTTTATGTGAAGAATGTGCTATTAAAGTTCCAAATATCTAACGTATGGAATTTGACGCTTATAATGATATACTCTACTCTTAAATAAAGTGTTTTCTTTATATTTAATATAAAGAAAATTCCCGAAAAAAACAACTAATTTTTCTAAAAACTCCCGTAAAAAGTATAATGGGGTTTTAAAAACGACAAGTGTTTGATGAAAATAGCTCTTAAGTATTTTTAGTAAATGAATATTTTGTAAATTTCACTCAAATTGCTTGTGGTCTTATTTAAAAGAACTGCTGGGTAAATAACCTTCAGCAATGCACACATTCTGTATCTATATTTTTAACTATTTTAATATTCGCATTGCTAGGTTCTCTTGTTTATCCACTTCAACATTAAATTGAATAACAAATAAACTCTCTACATTGGCCGCGACACTTTTTATGTAGACCACAACAAGCATACCAGCATTAGGTAACAACAATTAAATAATTAAAGGCAAATTATGCAAGTAACCCTCCACTGAGAGTAAGAATATTTCAGGAGTGTACTTTACATCGGATCTATTTATCTTTGTAAAATCTGGTCTGACAGTTTTAAAATTTTTCACAGTTTGAGATTTTTGATTAACTATGAGTCAACCATCAAAATGTTTTAAGAATTTTTTCTAAAGTAATAACCCAAATAATTGGACCTAATTTTAGTGAAATATCACAACTTGTATCAGTTTAAAGTGATTTCGGGCGCGAATTTCATATTGGAGGTATGGTTTATTATGGATCGATTACAAAAAACTTGGTAGAGTGATTTCTGGTATAAAAACAACTTAATTGGACCAAATTTCAATGCAGTACAGATAAAAAAAAATGGAAATTTTTTTTTTTCTATTAAACCATTAATCAAAAATAAAATCAGTTTTGGTTAAAAATTTTATTAAGTAATAACACGTTTACTTATATCAACAACATTGATGCAGAAAATGTTGTTAATATTAAAAAATAATTAATTGCAACTATTTAGTTTAGTTTGTTCACTAGTGCAAATGCAATTGATTTTTAAAATAAAAGCACAAATTGTTTTATTTCAATTGATTTTTCTTTTTTTTCTTTTTAGTCCATTTTTAAACGTTTAATGCGCTAAACGAAACCTGAGGTAAATTAAGGGATCTGCCAAAAATTTATTTTCTTATGAAACTATAACAGGCATACATTTAACAACGAAAGCGGATCCATTTAGTACCAATGTTTCGCTGGTTCGCCAAGTTTTTACCCATTCCTATAGAGATCCATTATTGGTTTATTCTGTGATATATTGCTTCATCCTTATTCCCTCTCTAATATTCCACTCAAAAGTAATTCACAAGACGTAAACGTACAGCACCGGAGGAATATTTTCAAGGACTGTTTGTAAATTTTTAAATTTCTTTTACCACCATAAATAAAATTTGTTTCTCTTTTTATCGCACTTATCTAATGTAGAGTATATGAACATGTTAACATGAATTAGCAAAAACTGCACTTTACACTTCATCGTTCGCAAGTTATTGTGTTCTATACCGCAAAATATAAAAAATTTAGATAAGATTGATAAACTTTTAGAGATCTGTCGATCTGTGTTATCAGTTTGCTCGTACCATTTATAGTTTTCGAAATATGAGACATTGACTTTGTTCTATTCAACACTTCAGTGACAATCTTCGTAACCTATTGTGTTCTATATGCAAAAAACCGTGCATATAGAACAAAAACGAAGCAAAAATACTAAATAAAAAAAATAATGTTTGACTTTGTTCTATATGAAAGTGTAAATAAAGTTTGTAGTACTTTGGAACTCTTTGCATTGTCTGTTTTTGTTATTTCTTTTTTGTGACTTCACAATGCAGTTGGCAAATAAAATGAAACAAAAAAAAAAAACAAAAAAAAAAAAAAAAAAAAAAGATAACAAGCAAACAAACAGTATAAAAAGTTTTTGATTTTTAATTAGGTCCGCGTGTTTTCTAATCGATGATATCAATGAAATGTTATTGTTACTTGTTGTGTTGCAAAATAGGAAAGCTGTTAATTCCCTGCGGGAAATTTGTGTCAATTGGTCCAACAGACCGGCCCTGGGATTTGTGAAAATAGAACAAGTACAAAAAGAAAGGACTCATGACCAGTGAAAGAAGAACCAATCCCTTAACTGGTTTATAAAGAACAAAAGGGTAGAAAAAGTAATGATCATTAATGATCATTCGAATTACAGTACAGTCTTAACTAGTGCTGGGACACATTTTTTGGTAATTTCTAAAAATTGGCTCTTAAATTTAATTCTTGGACTAGTTTTACTGAAATAATACTACATTGTACTAAAATAATACTACATTTTAGTAACTGACACTAAGCACGTTCATTGAGAATTGACCTGTGATTGGTCAAATGGTGTCAATTGACCCCCTCCAATGACAACCCCATGTAAAAGTGATAGGTCTTATTCATATAAAGTGTAAGAACAGGAACCGGTCTCTGCCACCAAAGACCTATTACGGGACTACTTTGGTGTCAGTTCGCTTCCCTCTAGGGTTAACCTTCGCTCAAGGCTAGTTTACACTATTAAACTTTGTATTAATACATGTCAAAAACTGAAGTAATATGTAAAAGTTGCTGTATATTGACTTTAACCTTAATTGTAAAATTTACTAAAATAGAAAATATAAGGTATAGTTAAACTTATGCATGTATGTATATTTAATAGATTTCAGAATTCAGCTATTAAATAGGTATCGTCGAAAAAAATTAATGTTGTGAGTAGTTTATATAACTTTTTATCGCTAGATGATGTGGCATTCTACAATAATTTGTTGAATACAACTTTACAACTTTTTCCCCGTATTCACATACGATTATTAAGTTTTACAAACGTTCATTAAGGGAAATTTTCATACAAAATTTGTTTTGTAAACCTTAATTAAATTTAAAATATTTTTATGAATACGGCAGTGTGTGTTTGTTTTTTTTTACCAAGCTTAAATTAAAATTGAAGTCAAATGAATTTGAATAATTCTTTTCTTATTTTATAGACGAAACTTACCTTGTTTAAAGAAATTACCCAGTATTGCCTAAGAGGATTTCTAAAAACATGACTATAAGATTTAGTTTAAAATGAAGTCAACATTATATGAAATAAAGTGTTTGTTTCGTGAAAACACATTGCTTTTCCTTTCTTTTCATTTTGTTCTATATGCTATAAAACAATAAGAGTTTCGTAAATAAGTGCATATAGAACAAAGCTTTTATTTTTAAAACACTTATTACTCTTTGAAGCTTTTCCAATAGCTGAAATTTGTTTTACCAAAAAAAAAAACCTGAAACTCTAGAAGTTTCCTTGGTAAGAAGGTTGCGACATCTTTTTCGGTTCAATTTTTTGTAATTAACAACTAAACTTTAACAGCGATTTACCAAAAAAAAATATTTTTGTCATATAGAACACAATAACTTGCGAACGACGATTTAACTACCATATCTATTGTCAATTGACTTGATTGGATACAAATTTTGTGGTCTCACTCATAAGAGCTTAGTTCTTTTTTCGTCATATTTTGTTTAGTTTTTGTGGCCTTTTGTTAATATTAAATCCCTTACATGTAACCTCATGTCGCTATAATTAAAATATTACCCATGTACTCTCCACACTCCAAAGCCAGTGTAGCCACTTCTAAAGCCTCACGACCGACTATTTTAGGTTCATAGTAACGCAGATTCAAACGACTTGCAAGGACACCATTAGTCAACCAACTGAGACGACAGATGGGCTTTGATGGCGATGACGTACAGTTAACGGATACCTTCTCACCGATTCAATAACGTGGTTGACCGCCAGTAATTCGTGGTCCTTTTAATGGTGTAGCTGTAAATATAAAAATAAATTTATTTTTTAAGTGGTATGTTAGTACATTGGTATGTGTACTCGTACATGAATGCATGTAGTAGTTGGTGTTTTTTGCAATTGTGTCAATGTCAGTATAGAATTTGTTGAAATTGCGTTACAGCTGCATAATGAGTTAAGTTAATAATACATGAATTGTCTTGATATATATTAGTGGAGTATATTCAATATTGGTGGTCAGTGGTATTGGCATGGTATTTTAAGCATATTTTTCTGCACCATTATCCCTGCTAAATAAATAAACAAATATGCATGCATCTAAGCCAAATGGACAATGAACATATGCGTATTAGAGTTGTCCATGTGCGAGAAGGAAAAAATGAAGTACTTAAGCATTGTTGTATTTTTACAAATATTTTTTTGTTTCAAAAACAATGTTTCTCTTAAGTGTTCATACAGAACTGAGTCTTCAACATCAGGCGAAATATTCACAAGCTTATAATTAAAGCGTCGCCAGTAACTTTAAATTCCTTCCTTTTTTATTGTTTGAATATAATTATTTTCTTTTGCTTTTCATTTGTTGTATACAAAATAAAATTAAAAAAGTATTGTTGCACTGTTGCGAGATTAAGTGTCTTTGCTGCTCTATAAAAATAACCGAGTTGAAGCGAGTTGTCATAATTGTCGTCATATAAATTAAACGCACACATGTAAAAATTTTGGCTCATATACACGAAATTTGACGTTTGGGTTCCAACTTAGGTAAATAGCTGACAAACATATGGGCCAACGAGTTTAACTTGTGTTAATATACCTTGGTTTATACATGTGTGTCTGCAAGTGCAAAATGAGTGCAAAAACATTATGCGCCCTGAAAATTTAATTGGACCATGGACTGGTCCGATGTAATGCAAGCATGGTCCATGTCATTGTAGAAAAGTGTTTGTAGTGATACAACATGTTTTCGTTTTTTAACGTGAAATGTCAGCAAACATTAGTTTCGTCTTAATATTGGCTATATTTTTCAAAGAGAATGTAAATATATTCAGTTCTGAAATGCTTTATTTCGGAAAGATCCGCTAGATCACGGTATTGAAAATTGATATTATTATAGTTTTCTTTATCGTTTGCAAATAACATTAATAACAATATTATTATGCTTTTGGTTTTTTTGTAAACAACATTTTCATTTTACAGGTATTTTTTTTAAAAAAAAAAAAATAATTCTTAATGTTTCGAAAATTGTCAAATTAAATTTTTCGCAGTTTCTTGAACTTTATAAACCATTTCCTAAACATTGCATGTTTCTATAAATATTGTTTTCATTGAAATTTTAAATTTTCCTCTAACACATCATCTAATGTATCCCGTTTTATAAATGTTTTTTCCACTTCTTTACCCTTTAAGCCTGGTACTGTGTTCAACATTTCACGTGAAATGCTGTCAAAACGCATATGAAAAAAACTTGTGCGGAATATCTATGAAATAATGTTGATAGAGTTGTACTCTGTTCATTTTGTGAAAAAGTTAGGAAATGTTTCTGGCAACATTTTTTTACAACTGCGAAATAATGTAAGCTGCACTTATTTCACGTGGAATTTTAAGCAGAAGGAAAAAAGTATTAACTGATTATTAAATAAGAAATAAAAAATTAAAATAACACAACCGGCAACACTTTTTTATCAATATTTATATTCTTTTTTATTAAATTTTTTAATAAAAAAATAATTTTCAGTTAAATAAATGTGCGGTTTGTTTACATACGCAAAACAATGTCGCATATTTTGCAGGAATAAATACGTCAAATCGTACAAACTCGCATGAAAGGTAACATTGATACATGTCAAAATTTTCGTGTGAAATAATTAATGTTGCTCAACATTTTTCACAAATTTGAACAGAGTACCAGGCTTTACATTTCAATATTAACGTCTTCAATTGTTTTTTTACAAAAAAAAAAAACAACAACATAAATTTTGTAACAAGCACATGATGACCAAAGCCTGCTATCGAAATGATTACGTCACAGCTAAAAAGATCATAGGATAAGAAAGTACTAAAAACAACGCAGGGGTACTGCAATATTTTTAATATGAAAAAGTACTGAATTTTCAACACTGGTAACAGGTATAAAAATGTTTCTCTTATGGCGTTTTCTTTTCTGAGTAAAATTCTGCATTTATTCTGCCTTTTACATTTTGTATGATCTTTTCTGAAAAACACGTGTTACTTTTAAGGTGTAAACCGTTCTTTTCTGATGATGTTCCCTTTAAAATTAAAAAAAAATGTTACATGTTCAACACTCATTTTCATTAAAGGGGCATGAGTGCAGCACTAGATCAAGTCGAATTCAGTACAATGTGGTGGCAAGTTTCTAGCCGTAAACACTAGCAATGCAATACAAAAAACATCTGTTGTTTCTGTTCGCTTTAAATTGTTGTAGTCCTGCCGCCACTTGTAATTGAATTTACCTTGCGCTAACTGTACTTTATTGTTTTATGCCAAAATTTGTGTTCTTTTGTATACGTAAAATATGAAACACTTCTTAAAAATTAGGGCAGCATTTAAAATGTTGCCAAGTTACATGTAACACTTATGCAACACTTTTTTTAAGAAAAGAAAACGCCATTAAACATTGAAATTTTCAATTAAAATGTATCTCATGTTTAGAGAAGCCTTCTATAAAAAGTTTATCTCATTTAGAGCAATTCTCTTTCAAAACTGTAGCTTTTATAGAATCTATCTATGTTATAGAAACAAAATTTCTCTTATGCAGAGAAATTTTCTTTAAATAATTTATTTATCTCTTATAAAATGAAATTTTTTAATGAAAATGATTAAATATTGGATTTTCTATAGGAAACTTTCATACCAAGAGAACTCTATTGCATTACAATTTTCTTAACAAATGGAAAATTGGAGAATCTCACTTTTTTGTTTTTGAAACTCCCTAATGTATAATGGCAGTGCACTCTAATAATGTAATCTCTTTTTAAAAATTGTGTATGTATGGTGTCATCTGGCAAATACCTGTTCAGTTTATCCTGTTTTATTTTCATTGAGTTTTTTTATTAATTCACCATTTTAATGGGTAATTTTATAATAAATTTTTGCGGTTACACAAAATGTACATTTAATTAAAATTAATTTTGTTTTATTCCACAAGAATAGACCAAAACAAAATTTTTATATAAATAAATATCAATCAAATTATATATGTACATACATGTGACAATATTTTAAACTCAAAATAGAGTTTAAAAATTAGAGTATAAAATTTGCAAAAATCTCATAACGCAGGAAAATTGCAAAGCATTTCAAATGCTGTAATTGATTTAATTAATTAACATAATGAACAAACATGGAAAATATCTTTATTGAATTAACAATGAAATTAACATTCTAATTATAAATTTGACTTAATAAGTTCATTAAGAGGTTCTTGTAACTGTATATTGAAAGTTTAATTTCTAACAATATTTATTGATGTAGAAAATTTCACATAAATATTTAAGTCAAAATTATATGCTCAATCATTGACCTTAGCAATATACATCATCAATTTTTAAGCTGATATTTTTTGTTTAACAGTATGGGTTTGGCTAACCTAACAAAACTTAATGGCTATTCCCCTTGAAAATGGAGAGCGAATGACCACCTGAAAACAGAGTCTTCTGTTTTCAATTGACAATAATTTCGCCAATCATTTCCTGCATTAACTTGTAAAAAAAATAAATAAACCAGGTTATAACGAAGCCTAAAAACCAATTTATTTAACAGGCATATCGAGGGTCATTATTCAAAATCCTCTATCTTAAAAAACACAACTTTTTAGGAGAGCCAAAAAACTCTTTTTTCGCGTATTAGTTGAGTTATTAAATTCGGTATTCTACAATATTTTTTTTAAGTCATCTACTGAATCTCACAGATAATTGGTTCATACAATTTTGCATTATTGGGGACTTTATGCGAGATAGATGGTTTTGCTTCCCAAAAATATTCATTATGTATATATGAAACTGAAAAGATAGAGGGTTTTGCATTTTAATTACAATAAATTATTTTGATTTTATTTATGCTATCTGTCTAATAGCTAATAATACCAAAGATAAAAATATTTAACAGAAGTTAAAGCAACAAATTTTTTTTGTCTTTGCTTTTTTACGTTTGTTTGGAGTTTGATTGGTGTAAATGATCGTAGATCGTGGAATTCCCGTGGTTTAACGATCTTCTAACTTTGCAAATTCTTCCACTTATTTGGTTGAATTGAAAGTAAAGCAGAATAAAGAGGTTTTGATTCAATATGTTCTGTATAAGGTTTTATACGAACAGGTAGATCAATGTGATCTGTATCAATATTTTAATTTATATTTTACGCTGCCATCTGGAAGATATAAAAGAGATCTTAAATTAGACACTGTAGGATCGTTCTTTACTCGTCCTGGTCTAATTGAAAAAATAAAAAACGCAAAAGTTTGTCATCACTGTAATTATTAAAGAAATACAAATTTAAATATTCTGCATCAAACGGTTTTTACACTATCTCATTGTAAATTTTAACAGTCTTTCTGGCTTCTCTAGTAATTCTAAAGTAATCGATTGATTGATTTTTCATGCCATTTGCGCATGGCATATTCCGGCTTTCGCTATTTTGATAAACCATTAAAAATGTCAAATTTATGTTCAGCTTGCAAAGAAAAAACATGTATTGCAAGATAATGCAATTCCAAAAAATTTTTGAAAATTAAACATTAGAAAAGATAGAGGATTTTATGTTCAGAAAAATAAATTGTGTAAAGCGGCTCATACACTTGCAACAAAATTGTTAAATTTTAAGTATTGTACAAATATATCTCCAATGTGTATGGGATATTCGAAGGTGCCACAATATATTGGCAACAATCAAAAGACTTTGGATTTTTATTGCACAACGATAAGAAAGTGATGTGTGTTGGCAACATTGTACAATGCTGTTTATGTTATTCCTATAGGTTATGTTCACCTTTTTATTGAATGCGTGAAACCATTGTGCGACTTATTGCATAATATAGGACAAAATGTTTATAATATGGCGAATATCATATAAAATATTGCAAATGTATGAGCCGCTTAAGATAGAGAAAATACAAAAATGAAAATAAAGCAGCACTAGTGGCACAGACTTACCAGAAGTTACGATCGCTTTGGGCTACACAATATTTTACACCGCTCAACGTTAGTAAGCTCCTGGCTAAATCATATTTAATTCCAGGACTTTTGTATGGCTGTGAACTATTCGGCAAGTGTGACTCTAATAGTAAAAGGAAACTTAATGTACTTTACAATAACATTATAAGATACGTTTATAGACTGCAAAGGCATGAAAGAGTATCATCGTTCTCAAAATGCCTTTATGGTGTATTATTTGAAAACTTGATAAATATTAAAATGCTAATGTTTTTGCATAAAATCATCTACACTAAAGTACCAGCTTGCCTATTTAATATGATTCACTTCACAAGATCCTTGAGAGGCAAAAGGTTGATAATACCTGTGCGTCGATGCCTTATATCGGAATGGCAAATTTTCGTCAATGCTGCACGTCTTTGGAATTCCCTTCCTCCTAACATACAGCAAGTCAGCAACGCAATACAATACCAAACGAAATCTTTTTAATTTCTTCAATAAATAGACCACAGGTCATATAACTTTCCTCTTTTAATTTTTAAAATTTAATTTAAATTTGTTTAATTTTGAACTTTTAATTTGTTGTTGCTTTAATTTTGTATTATTTAATTATTATTTCGTACGTTTTAATTTTTGTTTTAATTTTGTACTTTTAATTTTTATTTCGTACGTTTTAATTGTGTTTTAATTTTGTACTTTTTAATTTTTATTTTGTACTTTTAATTTTGTACTTTCTAATTTTATTTATTTTTTTCTTCTTTATCAAATTGTTGTGGCTTCTTATCTATTAGCATTAATACTCTTGCTCTATAATTTTAAGATATATTCTTGTTGAGCAGGATTTCAATAAATAAACAAACAAAAAAGAAGAGGGTTGTTTTACTGAACATTTTACCATTAAAAAGTAATTTTCGTGAAAATCAAAGGTAGAGGGTTTTGAATATAGGCCCTCAATATGTTCTTATCAAAAGGTTGTTTAATAATTTATTTTACGATGCTCTAAAGAGTGTTGCAGCTTAAAAAAACAAGAAAAAATTAAATAGAAAACAGCAGAAACTGATAGTATGAAAGTATATAAAAAAAAGACATTAAACTTTTTCAATTAAACACTGGCTCAAAGTTACTCGAACAAGCAGCTAAGGGATATAACAAAAAGGTACATTACAAACATTTAGGTAGAATAGAAATGCTCTTTTAGTTTTTCATTTTTGAAGGACTTTAGGAAAATGGTTTTTGGAAGACTGAAAATTAATGTGGCAAAATGGTATTATAAATTTTGAAATTTTCAATTAAATTTAATTCTTTAAAATGTTTTGGATATGAAAATATATATTAAACTGCAAGAGCAGCAATAAAAGTGACAACTGTAATGGATTCCAAACATGAACCTGCAGCAGAATATCTGTGATATGTTACTGGAATTGAAAACGCAATTTTTTCCTTGAATAAAATTTTTGTTTACAAATATTCTTGTAAGCGAAAGATAAGTCTTATGTATCATTCACCATAGTATTCAAAAGCCAAAGTTTCCTAGCGTATTCAATATGGCTGCTATTGTGTCAAAGTCCCTATTTCGAAAAGATATTTGAATGTGCGCTGGGTGAGATAATATGTCGATTTCGCTGATTTTTCAAACCGATAATTGTTTGCTGGCATGGTAAAATAATAGACCGACTTATTTATTACTTATTTATAATTATTATTTTTTAAACAAATGTTGTGAAAATTTTCGGCCATATGATACCCTACACCACAGTATTTAAAAACACATTATGCTAATGTGTCCATATAAATATGGATTTATGTATGTTTATAAACTTCATTAAAATTGGCTTGAAAGTTTGTGATAGGCAAAAATTGCCCCCTTTCTCCCCTTGTGGTCATATTTTTGGAAAACTGTATAGCTTATGTGTCCGTATAGATATGGTTCTATCTATGTTTTACATTTCATTAAAATCGGTTTGATAGTTTCTGAGAGATAGAAATTTCCCCCTATCTTCTCTCGTGGCCCTACGATTCGGACCATTTTCAATAGGATTGGTCCTTGTGTCAATAACAACCTATGTCCCAAATTTTATCAAATCATCTCCAAAATTGCGACCTGTACTTTGCGCACAAGGTTACATGGACAGCCAGCCAGCCTGTCAGCCAATAGATCATACAATACGAGAATAATTAAAAAGAGAAAGAAATAGTGACAACAATTAGAAGCTACAAAATCCATTTTGTTTACAATTATCCTTTTTATACCCACAACACAATAGCTGGGAGGGTATTGGTCCTGGACCCACGTTTTAGTATACCGATCGACTCAGAATCCCTTTCTATCATATCGAATAGGAATCGGTCTTTAATTTCCCATGGCCCCAATACAAGACTATTTTCGAAATTATGTCTTTGTGTCCTTAACTATCTTGTTATGCTTATATATTTAGGTTAAATGTGATGTTGAGAAGGCAACAGTCCTAGCTAGGGCTTCCAATGGATTTTGAATAGTAAATACACCAGGCATATAAATTCAATTCAGAGATTTATTTACAGATGTATTTATATATTTAAATAACTTAATACGTACAAAATTATTATCGAATTAAACAATTTTAAGAGGCAAATACTTACTTTCTTGTATGGAAACCACTAGATGTACACCACATGTATGTCAGGGGTATTACTGAAGGAAGCGAAGTAGCAGGTACCAAGATTTTTTTTTTTGCAACTTTAGGTAATGTTCTAAATTGGATTTGACTCTTCACCCTAAAGGTAATCGGTCTAGCGGGCCTTTTCTCTTATGGTATTCACTGTATTCCCTATGCTCGCAATTGCATTTCTTATTTAAATATTACAATAGCATTTGACATTTCAATCCCTATGTAAACCTATATACATATTTCGACATAAGGTCCTTTATTGAGCAGGAAAAACACACACAGTTGAGCTGTCGATACAATCTGCTGTTCTTCTTGTTTGCATACATTGCTATAATTTAGCGCGGTATCTTGGGGCAAAAAACTGTGATTAAAGTTAATGGAACATGTTTTCATAGCTGTTTTTTAAACAATAAACGATATTTTTCCTATCGATGTTTCAAGACTAGCGATAGTTTTCCAGCACAACCTGGTGTACACTTAAGGGTTAAAAGATTAAAGAAATTCAAAAGCCAAGTACACCTGGTTGTTATTGATTTTGTAAATTTTTGCTTCGCCTGTGTTGTTACTCCATTTGCATTTTAGGTGACGATTTGTGCATTTACCCAAGTGTTGAATTTTGTGGCTCATATAAAAAAAAGTTTACAAAACTACATTTCCAATGTCACACTATTAACTATTTATAAATTTTTTAAAATTTAACTTCACAATATACATAAATATCTTTACCCCGTGCTTTGTGTTCCCTCTCCTTAATTTATAATTAATCCAGCAATACAAATTTAAATAAATAATAAATATATATTTTATGACTATGTTATTGATATTAATACCAGGGCTGCCAGACTTGGGGATTTATCCTCAAAGTTGGGGATTCCATGCGATCAAAAAGGACAAAGTAAGTCATTTGGGGATTGGGGATTTTTTTCGGGGATTTAAAAAACAAGTTCGGGTTTATTTTGGGGATTTTTTACATTTTAAATATAATTTTCCCTTCTTTTTCTTTATTTCGTACATAAAATATGAAAAAAGTAGCAAAACTTTTACTTTATTCTTATCAACAAAGGGTCTTAATTACGATAACCATTTTTGTTAAGTGTGTAAAAAGTGCTTAAAAACTTAAAAAAATTTGAGTGAGTGTTTTAAAAAGGAAGAAGTAAAAAAGGAATCCTAAACCGTTGACAACATATACAATTTTTGATTTTTTAAAGACAATTTTCAAGCAAAATTTGTCTTTCAATAAAAATAAGTAAATCGTTACATAAAACGCAAAAGGCTCTTACTAACCAAAAATTAAAAATTAACGTTTTCATTGATTCTGATATTGCATCAACACAAATGTCCACATAACAGACCTAACTGACAGTTTGCATAATATGCAACATTGTCAATTGTCCAAACAAATGGAAAGTTTTACACGAAAAGAAAAAGAAAATTAAATTATAAACAGTTTAAGGCGATTTATTTTGAATAGTTTTTGATTCTGCTGTGAAATTTTCATAATTTTAGATAGGGCCTTTTGCGTATTAGGTGACGAAATATAAAAGACAATGTAATAAAGTTTGGGAAAAAGAATGCTGGGCTATTGGCTGGTACTTATTATGCTTCGAAGTATGTATTAAATAAACGACGGAAAATACATATTTTTATTGTTGATTTTATGGTTGGCTAAAACCGACTGAGCAAGCTCCAAATTCTTATAAATTGGCTCATATGTCTTCAAAAACAGCATTTTGCTCTGATTGTAATTCCTCACTAGAATCGCATAAAAAGGATTTAAAAAAACATGCCAAAACCAGTCGCTACAAACAAAATAAAATCATTTTTTTACTAAAAATTTGGGGATTTTTGGGGATATCCTATTAAAATTTTTCTTACTATTTTAAAAAAAATTTAAAATTTTTTATTAACAAGATTCAAAATTTGGTCAGAAAAAAACAAAAGAAAATGTTAACTTTTTAAATTTTTGATTTTTAGTTTGGGGATTTTTGGCGATTTTTTTTTAATTTTTTGGGGACAAGGAGAAAAAGTACCTGGCAGCCGTGATTAATACAGCCAATACCATTAGATTGAGACTTAACTAAACTTATAAAATATAAAAATCATATTTGTATCTCCAACTTGTCAGCCAGTATCTGCCTTCCTTAATATGGTATTATTTCACTTTTTACTACATGCACCATGACATTAATCAGCAAAGGTATTTGTTTTCCACGCACGCAAACTATATTTTTAGAAAACTGTTTTGTTATTTATTTTCGAACGAAACAAGATTTTTGTGTGTGTAGATTTTCTTAAAATGCCATACCAGTTAACACCAACATAGGATGGTTGCCAAAGCCGGTAAGAGGACATGAAAAGCTTGTTAAAAAGGGGCTTCCAGCTTAAATTATGGTTACCACCACCCAGAAAACTCTGCAATTTATTTAAATTAGAAATTATAGCGAAATTAACAACACGTTTTCGTACTTAACGGAGTATGTGAGCAACGGAATGTATTGAATATTTAATTAATTATCCTTGTTATGAAATATTAATTTATGATATTTATTTAAATTTATGACCTTAAGACATGTCTAAAGCGCTTTATGCGAGTTATTTTTTTTTTATATTGTAGCACATTGTACACAGCTGTGATGTATGTTTACTATATTTACTGTAAAAATATTTATTTCGTGCTTAGACGTTAAATATTACATAGTGTTCTAAATTGTAAAATGTCAGTATTCTTTATGCCATTCCTGCTGCATATCTGCTAAATGACCACATGCCAATATGGCTATTTGAATTTAAGTTGTTGTATGTAGCGTGTATGGTTCGTGTAGAAAGAGTTTAAAATATATATGAAGACTTTGCGATTATTGCTGCTTTTTGGCCGGCATTTTATAGTGATTTATTTTATAAATGCTTACCAACTACAATCATATCCTCATGACCGGAAACAGTTTGAAATGATGGCGCTTCACCTGTTGATTGCAAAATTGACACGAAGCAATACTACCACACTGTCTGCAGAATTTTGTAGCTGCAATAAAATAGAATTGATATAAAAAAAATTATACTTAGTTCTAATTTAATTGCTTATGCTTTAAGTCGTAAGAGTGTTATGGTATTTATCCAACTCTTAAGCTACGATCATACTTGTCAAATATTTGACAAAAAAACGGGACAAACAAGCAAACTAATGGTGTTTTCTTTTCTACAAAAAAATGTGCCTTTTTTTTAAAAAAAATTCAATTTGGTGTCTTTTTCTTAAAAATTTTGCTCCCGAAAAGGGTGACTTGTTTTATTTTAAAAAACTCATGCTTTTCGGGAGCAAAATTTTTAAGAAACAGACACCAAATTGCATTTTTAAAAAAAAAGGCGCATATTTTTAAAAAAAATGCACATTTTTTGTAGAAAAGAAAACACCATAAATAATTATTTCCTTTAACTCCAATATTTATTTTGATTATAATACCATAACTATTAACAAAAGGAGGGTTATGCTTATTTCGTCAAATATTAAATAAGTGTGACCGTAGCTATGGTATCGATTTAGTTAAATTTGAATTTTGTGAGTCATTAATCCGACTAAACTATGAATATTCAATGTATATTTTAGCTGATCCTAGTTTCCCCGGTAGGTTAGCTAGTAGTGAGCTACTCTATCGGCCCTGGGGTTGTGGGTTCGACTCCCGCCAGAGACTCTAGTTTCTTACCTGCAGACAAGCTAAGAGCTTCGTGGGGATAAACTTAGGGAATTAAACAAAAAAAATAATTTTGATATTTTAATTGGGCTAAAGTTCCTCAAATTTTATTTTCATTAAATTATTTTTATGATGAAGGAATTTTACAACATGAAAATTAATTAAAATTTACTGATAATTTGTCATTCTTAACTGCTGCTGGGCTCGAACCCAGGCTTTTACGGACAGGTAACCCTTACATGTTTCGATTGCAACCACTCAATCTCTTTTAGAGGAGTTTGTCGCTTAACGCTCGCAACCATCGACGACTGCTGGCAGTCAATAGTCAAACATCAATCTTTTAACCAAATTGTATTAAACCTTTGGTAGATCGAAATTTGCTTTGAATGAGTATCTATTTTAATTGATTTTACATGTTCTTCCTTACTTCTGTTTTTTTTTTTTTTGGATTAGAAACCATAAATAGTTCAAAAAAATAACCACATTGCTAATTATAAATAAATAATAAAAAAAAATTAATTTCCTATGAAATGCGGACAATTAAATCGCTTAGAATTGTTATTAAAGGCTGTTATTCACTATACGTAACCATAATATGGCCAAAACTAACAAGAGTATGGTAAAATTTCAATTATATTATGGTTATTTCAAACACTTTGTTCAGTATGCTTTTAGTTTTATTTCTTTTGTTTATTCCTGTTTCATTACATATTCCACTTTTATAAGCTTTCCGTTAATTAATATTGACGCTGAAGTAAATTCCTTGTTATCAATTTAACAGTCTGCAATGACCTACATGAGCATTCCTTCGGTTTTACTAGTTTGAAGTAGTACGTTAATTTTATGTGCATTTTAAATCAATAAATAAAAAAAAAAAGAATGTGAGAATTTTAACCAAGTTAATGATTGCAAAGCATTCAACTTCTTCAGAGAAAACAACATTTGTTTTTTTTAATTTTAAATAGATTACATATTTTTAAAATTAAACACACAATGTTTAAAAATATTATATAGCTTTTCAAAATATCTATTGTAAAATCCAATCATATTTGAAGTTTCGATGAAAGTCAACATTTTGTGGTGAAATGCAATCAACATGTTATTAAACGTGACAATAGTAGTGTTAAAAACACAGTTTGCTTATGGCCATTTTATTAATTCCTTTATTAAAAAAAAATGTCATTACGTTTAAAAAAAAATGTGTAAAACAGTTCAATTAGGCGCAAACGAACTCTTTCCACTTACGACGATTGTTAGCTAATGCTTTAACTTGGTTTCATCTCATTCCATGGCCTTCTTATTCTCTTTTTACATTTCTGACACAGGTAAGACGTGGTCGACCGGACCCTTGTAGGTCTTGGGGATGCCACTCTATTGCTGTGCGTTTTATAACAAAAGTAGATTTTCTGAGCTTGTGACCAATCCATATCCATTTTGACACGTTTGTTCCGCTTTCAATTTTGTTGAGGTTTGCTTTTTCAAGCAGCTGTTTATTAGTGACCCAATATGGCCAAAAGATTTGTACTATTTGGCGCAGACATCGATAACTAAAAGCTGTCAGTTTTCTTGGGCTAATCTCCTGGTGGTACAACAGGAGAGAAGTACGCCAGAAACGCTACTGTTGAAGATCCGGATATTTGTTGCTTTGCTGATATCGATTTATCGTCATTTTTTGTAAAGCGATTGAAATGCTGATTGAGCTTTGTTCATCCGGTGATTTATGTCCTTTTCTGATCCACCTTCTGCAGTCACGGAGCTTCCAAGGTAGCAAAAATACGGGGTGCATATTTGATGCATCAACGCAGCTTCGTTTTTAAAGTTTATTGTTAGACATACTTTTTCCGCGTTCTTTGCCAAATGGTTAAGCTTTGTTTGTATACCACTATATCGGTGTGTTAGTAGACAGCTGTCATCACTATTGAATGCCAAAAGGAGAGTCACGATCTGTTTGTTCCATTGATGACTTGCCTTACACCAATTTTGAACGTATCAGTCTGACGATTTTCTCTGGGAATCTTCTTCAGTTAAGTGAGGCCCATTGAGCTGTTCTTAATACAGTATCAAAGCACACTCAAAGTGTACAAACAGAAGGTAGAGAGGGTTATTGAATTCCACAGATTGTTCCATTAGAATTCGTAGGGTTGTTGCGTGGTCTGCGCAAGATCAGTTTGGCCTGAAGTGTTTACTACCCCAGTTTTCACAGGCTAATATCGCCTTTGTTAGGTACCGTCACAATAGTTCCTTTCTTCCATTCAGTTGGTATATTGATAGTTTCCCAGACTTGAACTTTAAAAGTTCAGCAGGCCCATTGTCTGACCCAGGTGATTTTTTGTTCTTTAACTGCTGTAGAGTGTTTGTTACTTCGTCAAGAGCGGGAGAAGAATTTAAGATGGCCCTGCATGGGTTTTAAATGCGGGACAACGATGGGTGAGTTTTCATCGAAGTTGGTAGCATCGTTTGATGAGAATTTGAAGAAATCGATAAATGTCGTTTTTCTGGTATTGCATCCTTGGAGATGGTTAATTACTTACATTCCACGCATGTTCCCATTGTTTTTGGTTCATCAGCTTCTTTGACGATGTTGTTTTAGTGATCTGTGATCCATATGTACCATACGTGTCACCCTTTTGACTATATTCCGCTTTGTTGAAGGTTTTTGAGGCATCAGATTTCGCACGTAAAATGGCTTCTCTTAAGCTTTTACGGTTGCAGATTTCGGCCCATTTATTTGTGCTAATCCATGATTTCCGAATCTTTGGCTTGAGGCCAAGGAATGCCCCTGCAGTGTGGTTTGGAGTTGTTGTAAGACGGTGCTTTTATAGCAGTTTGCCGTTTTGGGAATTTTTAAGATTTCTATATTGTATTTATCTGTGTGAGGCCATTTTTTCACGGCGGCTGGCCGGAGCCAGAAGGTTTCAACAAGCAATACGTGATCGCCATCAATTTCGGCAATTCTTTTTGACTTAACAACCAGAAAGCAGCCTAGATATTGTTTGTTGATGATAACATGATCATTATGGTTTCGCGTAACACAATCTGGGGATTCCCTTGTATATTTGTGAATGTATGTGTGGGAATTTTGTGACGCCTGTAAATAGATGATGCCGTGCACAGAGATCGACCCACATGTCGCCATTGTTGTTTCTGCTACATACGTGCCCGTGTTTACCCATGACGGATTGTACGTTAGAAATTCCTTTCCCAACCTTTGCATTAATATCACCGATGATGATTATGATATCGCCTTAAGGTATGTTGCAAAGACCAATATTCAGTTGGTGGTAAAATGTATGTTATGTCGTTATCAGCAAGTTCAGTTAGAGCATAACACTAAATTACCAAAATTTTTCGCAATTTGCTGTTGAATATTGCTGTAATGATTCTTTCCGATATGACTTTGTGCTCTAACATTGTTTTTTTTTGCCTTGTTTGACATTATTATTCCAACCCTGTTGATCTTATGATTTTCATTTCCGGAGAGTATACAGTAGTGCAGTTGCTTGATGGTGTTGTTCGCCACTTTTTTTTGTAGGATGACATGTTTTTGGAAACTTGTAAAAGTCTGGACGGCTTAGAAAGAGTTCGAACATTGCATGTTCTAATTATAATCCTTTGTTTAAGACCGGGTTTGTTGAGTATGAAGAGTGTGTTGACGTTTCAGTTGTAGGGTGTTTTTTTAGGGGAATTATTGCCTACAGCCCAACTTTCTATATGGTAAAGGCCCAGGGCTGGTTATTTTTCCACCCTTATCTAAATTTGGTCCGCGGGGATGACAATTCACGCCCTGAGATCATGTTTTAACTTACGGTTTAAAAATTGTATGCTCATCCATAATCACCACTAGTGTTCACTTATCCTTTCATTATCCCTCAACTAGGGACTTATCCGATGGGAGTCTGGCAACTCCCCGCGGCTACGTCCATTGCGAGCACCAAAGTATGGGTTTTTAACCATAATTCAACAGGATTTTCCACGTGAAAAACGAAACTTTTATCCTAATATAATTAAGATCATTCGATTTTTATTAAACACAGTTTGATATAAGACAAATAATAGTGCTTTATGCGGCTGTGTCGAATTTTATATCGAGCCCTAACCGCGAAAATAACGTAAGCACCAAAAATCCAATTTTACAGGAGAGAGTTTTTTATATTTTATTTCATATAAATTTTGTATAAAATTTGTCGCTTACGATAAAATTGTTCTTGCTATACAATCGTTACGGTTCTTTATGTGACCCTGAAATTTAAGGAGATGTTGACAATAAAGTAATTTATTAAAAAAAAAACGAAAATTTAAAAAGGATATCGATTACGTTATTTTCACGGTAAGGACTCCATATACTCTTCAGTATGGTATTATTTTTGTCGCATAAACGTTCCACTGGATTCTAATGTGAAAAAGATATCTTGAGTTAAGCGTTCTCTATCTTAGACAAAATTCAGCATAGTTGTCGATGAGTGTTGCTTTTATACGGCGAGTTAGTTTTTAAATTTACTAGGTAGATATTTTATATTCCTTAATGATTTTCAACTTACATTCATATCCACTCCTGGTAACGGAAATACCTGGCGGCATATCTCTCGTTACATAGCGATAAAATTCAAATCCATCCTTACACCATTTCACAGAATACAAGGATTCACCATCCACATCATACTTGCAACCCAATTCAGCAGTTTCATGAGGCATTATATGTACGAGCTTATGTCATCGTGAATGCAATACATGGAGCTGAAAGAAATAAAATAGAAGATATAATAAACAAATTGAAACAACAGCAGACTTTATAAAGTTTTCTTTTTTTTCTTATTTTAACAACTTTAAATTAAGGTCATTGTTAAACTGATTGAAGAAGTTTTCTGCTTTTTGTTTTTAAAGTGTGTTCAGAGTTTAATTAAATTTTGTTTAGGAATGCAAAATTAGCTTCTTGACAACTTCTCAGCTTATTTAATTGTGTGATTGGTGCTTAGGACCAGGTTTTTTAAGCACCATTGTGTTTTATAATTTAGTTAAAAGTTCGCTGTTTAAGTATTTTTGTGCTTCTCTCCGTTCTTTTTTTGTATGTTAAAGATAGAATTAACCACTTGAAAATTACAACAACTACAAGTACAACAAATAAACAACCAAAGGACGTTAATTTTGTCGGCACATCAAGTGTTGATAACTAATTTAAGCTTCGTGACTTAGTCCTTTATTACTTTAATTTGAAGCCATTGTAAAATTGTGTCGGTAGGTGTATATGACATTCTTTTTCTCTTACCTTGTCTCTTTTTTTTATTGTGAATGTACGTTAATGGAATTGCAAATTCTTTTTTATACCTTTTTCTACAAACATGAAGGGATAGATTTGAAAAGCAACAATGTCACAAATAAAACAAGCACAAAGGGTTCGCAAATATTTAACTACAAATTAAACTCTGGTATTTAGGCAGCATTAAGTGTTAGATAAGATGGTAGTAATGATCATATAATTGGTTATGGCGGATGTCGTAATCCTTCCTTAATTATCCAAGAGGTAATTTAAAGGCCAGTCTGAGAATTTACAATAAAGTAGTTACAAAAAAAAACATATGTCATCATTAAAATTTTAATTTTATTGTTCAATATTAACTGTCCTTATAGCTTTTGTTTCTTAAACAACCTAAGAGTTTACTTTCATCCCCATAACCCATTAATAAAATATAAGTTGCATTTTTTCTTAAAAAAAACTATTTCAGTCACCTTTTTCTTCTATTAAAAAAAAAAAAAAGGGAGATTTAAAGGTTGATGCAGATAAGATTAAAGCTAATTTGTCCACCATTTTTATAGAACACGAGCACTGTGCACTGAACAGGGCCAATTAGCTTTCTGAACTTTGTGATTATAACGGGGTACCATATCTCTACTACCTAGAGGCATACTACATTGTGGATCTTAACAAATAAGTGCAAGCAATGCGCTTAAAATCCGTTCCCAAGTGTGAGCACAACCAGCACACCCAGATAGCAATTTAAGTGCATAGTCCGGCAAGATTTAGCACTATTCCCACTGCATTTTGGAAAACTCTAGCAGCATCTGTTGAGTAGCAACAACACTGTGGGATTTTCAGTAATTCCTTCCCGCGACTTTGGGTATTAAACCACAACATCCACGGGATCCCAAAAATGACCGTTAAACGAAAAAGCGTAACTTCTGCAAAGACAATCCATATGAAGGAGAGAATGCATTTCCAGTGCCACCGAGGGCTAAGGGCTCACGTGGTACCAGGCAGGATCTCTAGTTAGCAACGATCGATAATGATCGCGATGATTTCTTTTGATCTGCCCCTTTCCATTTAGCAATTTCACTTTGTTGCATCATTTCGATTAATCTTCTTTTCAAAAAAACAACAGAACTATTGAAATGTAAAATTCACAAATTATAAATATTGATGGTCATCTGTAACCCCCAACATTTTCAAATTGAGTAACGAAGAGTCACACGTTGACCATTGATACGTTACATTCTTTTTTATTAACAAGCTTTCATAAATGTTAAGATATATTTATAATTAAAGCAATAGAAATAAAAAATCCACAGCTTAATGTCAAATAAGAATACTGTTTTTTTCAGTTTTTTATTTTTTAATTTAAATTGTCGTGACACAGCCATTTCCAAAGCAAAACTTCTATGTTCCAACCGAAAGCAACATTTTTAGAATAAAGAGGTTTCGCAATCTGTGAAGTTCAACAAAGCTGAATTGCCCTTTGTATTTTGTTTTACCTTGTAATTTAAATGTATCTTTTTAATGAACTTAATATGAAAAGCACAACAACTTGTCTATTTTTTTTCTTTTCAAAATCTCATTTCCTAGGACAATTGTAACTGCAGTCAAAGGGAATTAAATCGCAATAACAACAAATATTATTTAAAAAAAAGTTGAGAAGCAAAAACACATTATTAAGGTCAAAAGGTATAAACAATACAAAAATGTATTTTCCTTTGAGTTAAGAAAACAATGCATTGTTTTCTTTTTAGGACGGAAAGTATTTAATTTTTAAAATTTTTGTTATTTCATATTTTCTGCAGCTCAGCTAGAATAAAAGAAATAAATTTTAAAATACAGCACGAAATATTTACAGTTTTTTAAATTGAATAATTTAATTAGAAAAGGTGAATTCATTACACAGTGCAACAAAATTACGTTCATTACCGCCAGCCTCAATACTTGCAACGCGAAATTATACTAGACTTTTAGTAAAGCTAATCTGCCAAAGGGTTTTGAATAGTTAGATCAGTTTCCCGAAATATCAGGCCATAAAGTTTTTGAATTTTTTTCAAATGTCTTTAGTAGAGTTTATGGCGATTCTTTTCTTTAAATATATTTACCCTCTAACACTTATTTTAAGGGGTCATCTTTATCCGTTTCGAAAAACTTCCAGGATATAGAAAATTTTCGAAAATACAAATAGTAATTTTCGAAAATTTTCCTTTAATAACAAATAATCCTAAAATATACTATCTATATAAGCACTACAAGCAAAATCTTATAAATTGTTTATAAATAGTAAAAAAAATTCATACTTATAGCAAAATTTTATTAAAAATTCCCATTAATACTAAATATTCCTCAAATTTTCTATAAAAAGTATTTTTGAGAATTTTAGAGGAAAATACAGATCATTTTGAAGCAAATTCCTATAAACTCAAAAATTCTTATTTATAGCAAATTTTTTTTTAATTTTCTATAACTAGTAAATTTTTAAGAAACAAGATAATCTTATGAAAATAAACATTCGCTTGTTTGTACGATTGTTTATGTGTTTGTTTGCTCCCGGAAGATTTAAAAAAAATCGCCAAATTTCCTTAAAAAGTTGCAAATTTTCGCAACATTTTACATAAATAGCCAAAATTAGCAAAGTTTGGCAAAAATTTCCTATAAATAGCAATTGTTTCAAATAAAACATTTTTTAACACTGATTATAAAAAATTAGAATTAAAATATCTTTAACAAATCTTGGTAATATCCCAGCAGGAGGCATTGCAAGTACTTCCACCTTTAAGGTCTTTAACAAGGTCCACAAACGCTTTTCTAATAAACTTTTACTCATTCCAATTTGCCATCTTAGGAAAGGCTTTTTAGAATGTCTCTGAATAAACTATTCTGCATATTTCAATTTCGGTTCTTAAAAAGGCCTGTCAGAATCGTGCTCGTAACAGTTATGTCCCAGTAAAAACTTCTCTATCTTTTTCAAAAAATAGCTTTTTTCACTCATTATTAGGGTTTTTTCCCGAGATTTCCCGTCCCGGGAATTCCCGGGAATTTCAATTATTTTATCTCCCGTTTTCCCGGGATTTTTGTTGCGGGATCCCGGGAAATAAAAGTTCCTCATAGTTTCAGAAAAAAGCTATTTATACTTTGAAATTTAGTTTTATATTCTCTAAAAATTAGCATCTGTTGATGGGTTGTCTATTACATCAATAACAAGAAGTGAGAACGTTCGTAAATCAATGTCTACTGACGCAATAAATCTACCAAAAGCAGAATTTGCCGTGCAACAGTTGATAATTAATAAATTTAGTTAAGTGAAGAGTTAATAAAGAACATAAATTCAAAATAAGATACAGTCAGTAAATTTTAATTGTCCATGGACAAATCTTAAAAATATGAGATATCCAAAAATATCGCTCCATTATTGCAGCAAAGTCATATCTACTAAAAAAAATCGAGCTTGGCAAAATGCAAAATGGTACAGTTTAAGATAAAATACCCATTTTTTGTTACGAAAAAGTATGAAGGAACACTTTGCTTAATTCACTTAAAATAAAAAAGAAATTGTTTGAGATATGACGATATGTTTATAAGGTGATAAATTTAAATTTGTTTTATTTTGTGACGGCTTATATAACCGGGATGTGCTGGGAAACAGAAATAAAAAAAAATTATGGAAACTCGTGAAAGATTCTACAATATCCAATTTTAAAAACACATTGTGCTTAAGATTACAGGTGGATCTTGTAAGAAGAAGTTCGTTTGATGCTATTTTTTGCATCATACATTTGACTGATATAGACGCTGTTTATAAAAAAGAAAAATTACTTCGGATTGTGAAATATGCAGCAACTTTAATATTTTGCACTTAAAACTATTTGTGCAATCTCGGTAAAAAAGTGAACGAAATATTTCGGAAACATGGAAATAAGTAAATAAAATAAGAAATATTCTCTTTGCCGACTTTCTAAACGCATTGAGTGTGTCTTAATGTTATTTCCTAAGCAGTTAAAAAATGTTAATATATTTATTTAAAATATTTTATCTATTGTACGAATTTACTTTTTGATCTCATAACTTGAGTACCACAATTTTTGTTTGTTTTTATTATTGTTTTATGTATTAAATTTTTTTAGAGCATAATGAGACGACATTTACATATAAAATTGTAAGGTAATAATAATTCAAGTTCCCCTTTCAACCTTTAATTAATTTTTGTGGTATTTAGGCATTTATTTTACTTACTTTGTAAACAAGTTCCCTTACGCTTTAAAAAAAAAGGTTTTTTCATTAATTTAAAACAAATTTACTTTGTATTATTTATATGGAGCGGGATTTAAAAAAATTTCCCGTTTTCCCGGGAATCGAAAAACTCCGGGGAAAAAAAACTCTACTCATTAATGAGTAGCTTCCTTCGCCACCATTTGCACAACTACTTCTTATAACGTATTATATGTATAAGTCATTAATATAATAAATGAAATAATCACACAATGACTTAGAAAAGACATTCCAAAAACAAAAATTGATTTTTGAGTTCGCAATACTTTAAAAGTCCATTTAGTTGAATGCGAAAGCGTTCAATTTGGACATCCGTAGTAAAATTCATTGGTTCTCTCAGTAGAATTTTCTGTTTTTTGAGTATGTAATGTACAAGTGGTCAAAATGTTTGCTAACAGTTTAGCTGGTTTAAAATCACTATTAAATTGGACTGAAGTTCGGAAAAAAGTATGTGCATAGTTTAAGTTAATAAAATGTTAATTTTAAAGATACGTAGCTATGACAATTGGGAGTTATCAGAATGCTAGCTAACAGTCTGCTTAGGGTGGGTTCTTGTCAGCTAATACCCTTTAATCGCACAAAACTGACTTGTACTTGTATACATATTAATTTCAAACTCCCTTGCCTCTGTTATAGGGGAAAACTAAAAAAAAATTCTAGATAAATTAACTCAAATCGAAATTAAAGCAAAACTATTGTAATAATTTGCAGAAACAAAACTATTGTCACATCAACCTGCTGATTGTAGAGCACCCAAGATGTTTTTGGGGCCAATGCCTCGTTACCCTCCCTACCTAATGTTTCAGTGGCACAAAGTTTGCTGAAACCCGTTAACGATGTCATCCTAATTCATTTTACATCCGTAAGAAAAGATTTTTAACGTCTAGCAATCCATTTTAAGAAATAACAAAATTTATTCATTTAATAAAGTTCATATCGAATGAGTTAAACTTATTCCTTAAATATATCTTCAAAATTCTTTTAAATTATAGATAAGTCTATGATAAATTTTATATAAACGATAAATTTTATATAAATATTTAATAATAAAGATTTTTAATAAGGGATACTTCCCATTTTAAAATAAAATACCAAAACACAAAATTATTAAAATATATTCATAGATATGAACATAAACCTGGTTACATATAATCAGAAACAAAAACAATCAAAACTATGTTGCTAAACATAAGAGAACATTTGCTTACTCTTTTACTTTAATTCACGATTATTATTACTATTATTGCTGTTGTTTCTGTTATTGTTTTTTTTTTGAAAATATGCAACAAATACAATAAAAATAAATAGGTTCGATCACTCACCAAACTTTGTTGAAAAAAAAAATTATTAAATGTTGCATACGATGTCTCGGAAGCCTTTTCGAACATTCTGCATTCACTGGGTAATAATAATGATGTTAAAACTGTAGTTGCATATTTTCTAAATGATATTAGAATTGATTAATTGAAAAGATATAAATACATAAAGGTATTCTTTTCCATACAGACCTTACTAGAAATGTTTTACATTTAATTTTAGATTAAGCTTAGGTAATAAAGGTATTTTATATAGGTATATTAGGCTTTCATTAAGGTTAGTTTAAGTTAGGTTAGGATTAGATTAAAGTTGTTGGAAGTTGTTAATTACTACAGAAAATGTATAGGGTGGTATGAAATGATAAATTAGGTATAATAGGAAACGGAAACTATTATTGAAATGCTAAAGGTTTTGAGGCTTAGGAACGATTGCACATTTTACCGAATTAGGTTAAAATGATAGATAGGGATTTAATGTTTTTTAGAAGTTTAGAATAATTATTATAGTTATAGTTTTTGGTATGTTTTTTGTGAAAGTTTTAGTATAACACTATACAAGTTATTATTATTTAAGGGGATTTTTTAAATTGTTAATCGTTTGTAGGACTAAGCTTTGTCTATATTTTTTTAAATTATAGTAGAAAAATATAACATTGTTAATAAGGTGTCTTTACATTCGCCTAAAGCCTAATTATTAAGTACGTTTAAAAAAAAAAGTTCTTAAATTGCACACTTCTCTTGGGTTGGAGCTTTTGACCTCTCACACTGCAATGCTTGCAAAACGAGTTTTTGTTGTAAACTTTTTTCCGTGGAGCAGATCTTTAATAAATTTGGCACAATTATGACGTCACCACTTGTAAAACGCACTCTACTTCGATTTTGTGGTGCGTTCGAATAAATTGTTCGGGACAGCGATGGTCAAAATTGTTAAATGTTTTTACACTCGTTTTTATTAGAAACCTGATATTTAAGGGTGTAAGTCTTAAGTTATTGGAGCAAATATTCCCCAGGTAAGCAACAGAAAAATGTTAAAAAGTTAGGGTCTCCTTTATGCTTCACCTGCTTTAAACTTAGGGTGTTTTTAGGTTTAGTATTATTTGCTCTTCAGAGCCTGTGCTCAGAAATTATCATGTGATCATGTGATTTATTAATTTTTTTTTTTGATGAAAGTTATTACCTTTTCTTTCAAAGACGAAAGAAAATACATATGTATGTATTTTCCAATTTAATTTTCTCTCGATTATGGTTATAATATATAACCTCACTATATGCACTTTTATCACTAATTGAAATTTACTTTTTTTTTCATTTACTTTCTTACTTCTTTGCTCGAAGTCTGGATTAAAAAAGAGTGATTTGCTAATTTACTGTACAAAACCAAGCTTTTGATTTTATAGTGATCGCCATTACGATCGATTACTTAAATAAATGCCCCAGACTATCGGGTAGTTCTTTTGCAAAGTTACCACTGTATTCATGACAGTAAACCAGTGACGACACCTCATTAAATTTATTGTTTACAATATGTAAATAATAATGTAAATAAGATGTAAATAAATAAGAAACAGATTCATAAATAAATATAATTAAAATGCATAATATCATTAAATTGAAAAATACTTAAATTATTTTTAAGTTTCCTAAGAAAATAAATAAAATTAGACGTTAACCTTGTCCTTAAGATTTAGTTTAGGAGAAAAAATTATTTGTATAGTAATACGTAAAATTTGTACAATACAAGTACTCAACACATTACTTTGTTGAGGAAGTGGGAATGAATGTAAAGGAAATACTTCTTAATTTAAAAAAAAATACTCAACAGTTATTATCTCCATCACTTTACGATTTTAAAAACAACAGTTATGCTGAAATCAAGTTTAATTCCTACTTACTTTTTATGGTTTTCTAGAAGCCTTGGGTTCCACCTATATGACCTGAAAATTTGAAATGCAGTTGGAATGCGGCTTGGAGGCTTAATGTAGGCAAAGAAGCCATGCTAAAAGCCCCGCTTTTTCATGTACTTTGTTATAAATTAAATATTTTTCACTACAATTTTTATTAACTTATCGCAAAATGAATTTTGTGTTTATTTCTTCTTGTTTTTTTTGTGTTTTAATATTTAAAAAGTTAATATACGAGTTTACGCATATATAGAGGGTGATTCAAAAGGGATTTCGGAAATTTGACAGTTGAAAGCGATTATATTGTTGCCGCTACATCTGCCAAATTAGCTGTAATTTGTTAAGTTTGGACTATTATAACGCTCAATAACACGCTTACCACAACATCTTCAGCGATAAGGTCTGTTTTGAGACAAAGGTATACTGCAACAAAGAAGTTTGTGACAATACCATTCCAAATAAAATCAAAGAGCCGAAAAGGGTTACTCTTTGATTTGTATTTTGGTCTGGCCAGTCCATCACCGCTAACCACTGACGTGTGGTTTCAACAGGACGATGTTATGTTTCACACAGCTTATGCTTAATTTGACTCTAAGCACGAGCGATTTAAGGGAATATTCGTCTCATGTTGAGTTGATCTGAACTGGGAACGTGTGATTTAATCCAGTTTGTAATTTTCTTGTAGGGTTTTCTTAAATCTCAGGACAATGCGATTTAAACACAAACTCCAGCTGTCCTGAAGATCAACATAATAGAGGTATTCACCTCAGAATTTTTACTCTTGCGGAAGTGCGGAATTGCGGTTTTGCACTATCGGTGTCGTGAACACCCAGCTTTAAACATTTTGAAATTTCAATTTCGAAATATGACGAACTGTCAAAAACTAAAAAAAAGCACACAATTGTCAACTGATTGCTGTTTATTAATTCAAGATGCCGAAGCAAAGTTTTAAGACATTTTTCGTAAACCATTTAATTAATGAACCTTTTGTTTAAATTGAAAACATCTATCATGAAATCGGTAAGTATAGATCTATTTTATTAAAAATACCAAATTAAAATTTGTAATTAAACTTTTGAGAAAATAATTTCACAACTGAAGATATTTTGGATGACAAATTCGTACAAGAGGAATTAACCACACTTTATGATGATTTATCTTTAGTTGTCAGCACGTCGAGGAATTGAATAAATTTTTTAAGTTTTCGTTTATTTCGTAGAACTTTGATTGTGTTTAAAAAAAAACAGTGTTGGACAACGGAATTTTGTCATTAAAGGTTGTAATTTCAGGTACTGTTTACATATTACTATACACTTGTTAAAAATATGGCAACGATACCAACATTGAAGTTTATAAGCTGAATTGTGCAACTTTTACCCTTGCGATTACGCTCCATCAAAAAGGTCTTGCAAAACATAAAAAGTAGTGGCAAATTATTTTCATGTGTTTGTTGTAGTGAAAAATAAAAAGTATTGCGATTCCGCAATTCCGCAAGAGTAAAAATTCTGAGGTGAATACCTTTAATATTTACCATATAAGCCAGACCGGAGTCATGGTAAATTGAACATTTCGAATATGCGCTACGCATCGACTCCGCTTTCATGTTATTATCACACTCTGTTTTATTTATATTTAAAAATACTAGGCACTTAATGAAAAACCCTTCATAAGGAAACAGATAAATACATATAACTTTAGCCACACATACACAGAATTAACCGTTATGTATATTAATAAATATTAACGCACCATCATCATCGTCGTCATCATTAAGAGAATTAAACCGCAATCAAATAAATGTTAATTAACAATTTTATTCAATTAAATAAGTTTCGCTGTGTTAAAGAAGTATATGTTTAAATGATAATGTATGTGTATAAGTGTATGTGTATTTGTGTGTATGTGTGTATGTGCTCAAAATCATAAATATTTAAACGCTTACACACGTTCATATAAATTTTTGATTACGTATGTGTAATTTTTTACAAACTACTTTGAAATGTACACAAATAAGAACATACTTTTGAGTTTGTATGCATGTAATAATCACAACTGGGTTTGTGTAAATATACTATATGCATGTCATTGTATTATAAAATCAGGAATAGGAGTTCTTTTACGGCTACTGAATTGTTATGAGTTTATTGATGCAATATTAAATTGGTAAATTAAAAGAAATCAAATAATTTAAAAAAAAATTTAACCCTCTACTGCATGAACATGTTTGTAGTTCAGAAAAAAAATTAAACACAGTAAATATATGTTCATTTAGGACTATTAAATATATACATATTTAACAAAAAATAAAAAATTCACTTGGTACATTGGAAGAAAAAAATTGGAGCCAAATATGGCCTTTTATGCATTAACAAAAATAAAGTTATTCTGTGTGAAAACTTGTGAAACAATTTCTTTTGTCGTTATAACATAAGAATACGTTGCATTTTTCGCAAAAGGTGTATGAACGAAACGAGCAATCATTTTGACAAAGTTGTCGGCTTTTCATCAATTTTGGGAAATGTCCTATTCCGTCAGCCCGTACAGAATTTAAGGGGAAATCCTGTCGCATTCTTTTTTTACTGCTAGTGGGTGTATTTTCTCTACTTGTTGATGGAGAGTTTGATGGTGTTAAGATTGGTCGACCTCGTTTTTTTAATTTGCCAACCTTGCAAAGATGTTCAGCTATTGCAAGCTTGAAGTCAAACAACGGCATATATTGTTTGGATATCCTGCGCCACAGAATCCAAGCATTGACAACGCACATATCAATCATGTGAAAAAATATCTTTTTGTACCATTTTGTTGTTCTTAGTTGTATTCTATAAAGACCTAGCAAAGAATCCAATAAATCTACTCCACCCATAAAACAATTATAAACGTCAATTGCCCTAGGGGAGTTGATTTCGATATGCCTTTTCTCCCTTTTACATCCAACGTATGCTGAAAGAATACTAACGACTTTATTGTCAAACCATGTGACGACACCAAGTTCAACTCCATCAATGTTAGCAACTTTCTCGACCATGCTTCCTCGGCCCAACTTTTTCATTTCCTTTTCAGTTGGCATTTTGCAGTTTGTTACGCGATTTAGCCTTACTGTGCCCAAAGGCAATAAGCCATTTTTCATAAGATATACTTGAAGCTTTGGACTGTTGAACCAATTATCAAAGAATATTTTATAGTTTCGTCCTTTTGGTATCGTTGTTGATAATCTTGTGACAACGTTTCCACTTACTCCAACATTAGGTGCTCCTTCCGGAAATGTGTCACTTTGGGCTCCGGCAAATATATCGAAATCATAACTGAAACCGGAAATATTTCTACTGCAGCAAAAGCCATAGTTAAAATTATTACACTTGATTGATTCGTTTAAATAACATAAGCAAAATTATATAAATTCTTTTTAATATGAAAGCAAGTTTTAGAATATTTCAGGATTGGGCTCTATATAACGGGTCCGCCATCTAAAGTTTTTTTTTCAACTAGTGCTTATTTCGTGAATGGTAACACTTAGCTCATGTCTGATTTGACTGATAATTAGTTTCTCGCTGAACGAATATGGTTGTGTTTACGCTTGAACAACGCTGGAAAATATTGCGGCATTACTTTGAAAATCAGGGTAATGTTGCAGAATGTGTGCGAAAATTGCGTACAGATTTTGGATGTAGCTCATTTTCATCTTGGCGGGTATGTAAACAAGCTAAATTATCGTATTTGGTGCACAGAAAACCCGCACATTGGCAACATTTGGTTTCAACTGAACGGCGCTACGTGCCACACAGCCAAAGCTATACACGATGTTTTGCGCCCTGTTTTTGAAGATCGTATTATCAGCCGCAGAGCTGATGTCGTTTCGCCACCTTGGAGCTGCGATTTGACACCGTTGGACTATTACTTGTGGGGTGCTGTCAATGATAAGGTTTACGCCGACAAGCCAGAGACAATTGACGCTTTAAAGGACAATATTCGTGAGGCCATTGGTGACAAACAGCTGCACACAATCGATAATGTGCTTAAAAATTGGACCGATCGTGTAGGCTACTGCATGGCCAGTCTAGGCAGCCATTTGAATGAAATTAGTTTCCATTATTAACCGGAACGATTGTACTTTCAAATTAAAAAAGAAATTTGAGAAAATATTCAGTAGTTTTTTTATAGCATTTTCAAAAAAAAAAAAGGTTATTTGGCGGACCCTTTACAAACTTTTAACTGACGTCATTTTAATGATTGGCTGTGACTTGTGTTAAATTATTGACCGACCGTCAAAAAGTTTTATGCTTTTATTTCTAGTCAAATAAAATTTAATTTAAGGTTGGACCGATCATCACAATATTGCATTGAATAACGGTAGAGCGCCGTGTTTGAGCGGCTAGTGGTTTATAACTGAGCGTCATTTCTGAGCGGTTGTTTGTTAAAATGTCATTGTCAAGAGAGGCTTGTTTAATGTTATAACGCGAAAGTCGTATTCATTTTAATAAGAATTTAATGCGTTTAAGAAAAAAAAAATAAGATTTGGTATTCATCCTATAAATCAAGCAAGGCGACATTAGGGCGAATTTAACCATTTATATGCACATCTACACAAACTTCCAGACAGATTTTGGCAATATTGCCGATTATCTATGTGAAATATTTTGATTTGCTGTTGCAAAAAGCTATCACCAGATTATCAAAACAAAAAAATAATTTCTCGGTTATATTTTTATTTTTAAAATTTGGTAATCTGTCTTGCCATAATAGCGGTAGGCTTTTTACAGATGAAATTATAAATTATAATAACAGTTAAAAATTAACTATTAAGAGAAGAAAAATCTGACATATTTTTAAAAGCTAACGTAAAAAATTAATAATTTGTTGGACCAAGGATAACTTTTGGCTGGAACAGTGTGAATAAGTGTTTTTGACTCACTCTAAATTTTAATCGAATTATAAAACCGATATTTTTTAATATCAGCACAATTAATTATATGCTAGTATTAGTTGCAAATGTGTGGAGCACTTCTGTATATGCTTCATCAAACGCAAAACGTCAATTTTATTTATTTAGAAATTTTTTGTTTACCTAACAAAAATAGAATTCTGGTTTGTTTAAAATTGATGCCAAACAAAAAAAAAATAAAATTTTAAAATAACACTTCTCTTAATTTAAATCAGAAAAAAATTTTAAATAAAGTTTATGTTTAACCTTTGTCCGGCGGAAGAGGTACAATTGTACCTTTTTCGTTTTTAAATTGCAAAAACTTTTTTTTTGTTAATACTAGTAGATATCTAAAATTTTCTTACATCTCTAAACTTTTATTACGGATTGCATATTTGAAATTAAAAAAAAAAGATTTTGATTATATCATACCGAAATAAGTCTTTTTTGACTTGATATCCCTAAAAGGCTGAAGGGGTACAATTGTACCTTCATATAAGTCGTAAGAAAAAAACAAGAAAATAAAGCAAATAATGTATACATGTGTACGTAAAATAAGTTTTTTTTAGCCACGGGCCTGTTCTATCATTTGTTTATTAAATAAGAACAGAATAATTTAATTATATTAATAGGAAAGCCGTGTTAAGTATATAAGGGTACAATTGTACCCATACCGCCTTTTAACGTTGTAAAATTTTTCCGCTGGACAAAGGTTAAAAAGAGAGAGCTTAGTGTTGTCTTTGAAAAAATATGTCCTAAGCAGTAATTGTAGTGGAATCAGAACTGCAGGGAGCTTCATCTAATTTATGAAAATTGAAAAAATTTTATCATAGAATTTTATTTCATGTATGCATATTATATGTGATGCTTTTTATTATGTTTTTATATTTTACTTAATAAAATTATTTATTTTTGTAAATATTAAAATAAGAAAAGCCTAACACACATTCATACATACACACTTACATATGTAGGTATGTTAACAAATGGCTTGACAAAGTATGTTGTGCACTTAGAAGTTCGTACTTCTCTCTTGAGACTAATGTGTCTGGGACAAATAATTTATGATGCCATCTGAAAATTTTAAATTAATTTTTTTATTTTTTTTTTCTTCATTTTCTTTTTTATATAAAAATTTATGAAAAAGTTTTTTTTAAGAACGATATATTGGTTAGTCGTGCTTAAATAAAAGTCAAAAGAACCATTTTTTTTTTTAAATTTTTGTACCTAAATTTATTTAACTGAAATAAAAACCTTTCAGCTAATTTGGCTTAAGATTCTTGACTTAATAACCCTATAAAATCATTGAACAGAGCTGTAATTGCAGACATTTTGTTAAATAAAAAAATATCTGAAGTTTATGAGGATTATCAAGGTTATATTTTTATTAACATCAAACTAATTTTGCGAAGAATAAAGTCATGACAATATTAATTTTAAGTATTTAAGGTAAACATTTAAATTTTTAAGTACTATTATCTTGATGGTTTTTTAAGTACATTCTAGTGTTATGAAACTATGAAAGAACAAATTTTACTACAACAGCGTTATTCATTACAGTTTAATGCATACTAAATTTTTTCTCAGAGAGTTGGCTTTATATAAAGCCTATGGTTAATTAGTTTTTAAAGGCGACAAATAAACTTATTCGAGTAATCAATTAAAAGAGCGCTAATCATATACATGTGTGAACAGAAACTGCGAGGGAAACATTTTTGTCCTTCACTGGCAGGATATAAAATAACGTATTAAGCTGCGGTCACATTTGTTGAACTTTTGACCACTCCTCTTGTTAGTAGTTAATGAGATTTGACAAGTATTATAATTGATTAGTATTAATATCACAAAAAAAGCTTATTATACTGCTAGATACAACAACAAAAAAACTAACTAAAATGAATATTGGAATTATAGAAAATTATATTTTAAGTTGCTTGTTGGTCACGTCTTTTTCGGCAAAAATTTCCCAAGTGTGACCGTAGTTTTAGAATCGGATTTGATTAAATTTTGTTAGTTCATATTTAATATAAGAAGATAAAAATAAAACAAAAATTATTGGTATGATTTTAGCAAAATTTAATATTAAGTAATTCTTCTAACAGAATTTTAATTTTAGGGTATTTGTCCACATTTGGATTCCTAAATCGTTTCTTATTGGTCCGATTGTGCTGGATCATTGCAGTTCTTTTCTTTTGTGTCGTTTGAAAGTAATCATGATTTAACCATAAGGACTTGGCTAAATCGAGTTAGTATTACTCAAGGAACGAGAAAATTTATAAATATACAAAGCAAAAATTTAAATTCTTCCGTTGGCATGTCTTTTGCTTTCCAACAGGTTGATAGTGCCTGAGATCCTTTCTCGTACCGACTTCGGTCCTCAGCTGATTATTGATTGGCGCTTCTTCAGGAATAACGAGTTGGCTGGGTTTTATACACGAAACTCCGGAAAGTGATATCTTAAAAAGGTCAGCTTTTATGGCGTTTTTGCCCATTATGAGCAAAGTTTGGCCTACTGGCGGATCTTCCTATCTACTCTGCTATTCAACGGAAGCTTTTTAAATAGTGGAGATTAAATACCTCCAGCTCGCTGGCTAGGGGTGAGCATACTGAGTTCTGCCGAATTCAAGTTGCTACCTGTTTTGGAGTGACATCAGGATCGCATATGACCCCCGTTTATTGTGGTTCTCGCTCCCGAATGGTGCGATGGTGAACGCATTTTTTTTAACCCATTGGTTAGATGATCATGACATAAGGCCATAGGGAAGATGTCAGTAAATCTACATAGAACTGTATATTTTTTATTTTGTACTATTAGACCTTAACAAATATAATGATAGCCCATTAGTAATTATAAGGGTGCCATGTCATAATGTCCATAGAAACTTTGTGGTGTTATTTCACCATAAAATGTGTCACAATGTGGATTAACTTTTGCATTTCTTTTCAGTGTATGACTCAATTTTTTTAGGTCTCTTTTGCTCTTTAGTGTACATCTTAGTCTCTTCGGTAAAGGTTATTAAAACGTTTCTGTTATAAAATGCGTGCTGCATGCAGCTGTTGATTTCTTATTCCCTGTGCACGATTTACACGATATTATTCCACACATTTATAAAGTTCTCATTGTGGTTGTTGACCAGTTGATTGATTTTTGTAGTATTAACTTGTTACTTTTTAATAGTTTCATAAAGAAAAGGAAAACACATATACAGTCATGCGAATACATTTTTCACCTCCCTTGTACGTGACCTTAAAGGAATTATTAGATTTTTATTTTTCTACTCATAATAATAGTAATCTTGTTGTAGCTGTTATGCATGTGGCATAATTTATATTTATAATATAACTTTGTGAAAGCCTTCAGCTCTCACATTCACCTAAGCGTAAAAATATTACATACATACTTTGAATTATAAATTTGATAAGAGAGGTTAAATGTTTGAGGTCATGTCTAGACATAAAATATAAGTGCATTGAAAAAACTGGAATAAAAAAATAATAATAGTTAATAGAAGGAATTGTGCAAATTGTTAGTAGATTAAAAACCAATTAGAAACATAATTCTAATGGATTTAATAAAAGGCTTAATTAAGTAAATGAATAATTTGTTTTAATTTATTCTTTAAACAATTTAGAAACATATTAAAATGTTTTTTTTTTTGGTTTGAAAACCTATAATTATTACTAAAAAGTCAGCTTTTTATTTGATCTTCTGATGCATACAAGCCATACTGCTGGTAGGTGAAAAATGTTACGAATCTTAGGTATAGACCATTTTCGTCCATACTGTTTATAGAACAATAAGTTAAGTTTTTATAATAATCTTATACACAAGGAGTTTTGCTTCTACTTTATTTTGTATTAAACTTGTTTAAAACTCAAGTAACAAGTACAATCAGTGTTGCCAGCAAGTTTCGGAAGAAAATCTTCATTTGTTATACCATTTAAATTGAACACATACATACAATCATTACTGCCATATTAAAACAAAATGAAACAGATTTAAATTGTGTTTTTAAAAAGAATTCAAATAAATTTTAATATTTAATAAATAAGTCCAATAAAAACTGAAGCAAAAGTTAATCGCAAAAAAGAAATTTCATTCACTGAAAATAAAAAGTGCTGAAATTTAGATTAGATGCAACTAATCAATCTTAACTAGGGTTTAAAAGCACCCATCAGCTGGATGCTTTCTATTTTTGCTTTTGCCACTGCTAAAAAAAGAGGACAAAAATAAGTTATTGCAAATTAATTCAAAAAGTTTAAAACACACTTAATAATATTGCTCTTATATGCATATACACAATAATAAATTTTTCGAAATGTAAGAACACATTTAATAAAGAGGGTTTTGGTTGCACAAAATCATTTATAGCTCCAACACTGTAATACAAATGTTTTTTCTGTTCTTTCATTATATATTTATTGAGTCTTCATATATTAAATATGAACTTACAATAATTAATCAAATCTTAACCTAATACTTTATTTTATGTCCGGCCAGTGCCAGACAAAAATGTTCTTTATCACGGGTTCTGTTCACATATCTAGGTGTTTATCGCTCATCTAATTGGATAAGTGCTGCAGTGTCACTTCTTCTTAAGCGAGTGTGGCCGCTATCTCTTAAAATATTTCGATCTATCTCTTAAAAATTTCCGAATCCAGGATGCAATTCGAGCCTTTTTAAGTATTTTACTGCATATTTCGTAATCACAGTTTTTACTAATGGCACATTGAGATCCGTACACTCACAATATTCTGTACGTGAAATTAACTGAAATTGTAATATAAAATAAATGAAAGTTCAATTAAAAACCGGTCTACCTATTTTTCATTTATTTTTAACAAAAAGCTCATTTAATTTTTACTGTCAAAAATTCAACACCATATTCAGTAAAAACGATCAAATATTCAGTTATTTATTAAAATTTTACTGTCAATTTTTAACTGTCAAATTGACCCCATATTCAGTAAAAACAATTAAATATTCAGTTATTTTATTAAATTTTCGTTTACTCCACAAAAGAGCCGAATTTCTAAAAAATACCAGACAGACACCTGTGCGCTTGTTTTTCTTATAAGCGAGAGATGGAGAATATTTTTATTTACTTACCCAGTTACACACGTTTGTTTTACTTTTGTTGTACTGACCACGTTGTTTACAGAAGAACTCTCAATTATAAGACACCAGCAGCATGACCGATATAGCAATTATTTTACTTTTAAAATTTGATGTATTTAACTAAATTATTTTAACAAATAGAAAATGGGTATTGCTTACACAAAACAAGCAATTAATTTTTTATAGATAAGTAAAAATTAATTTTTGGTAGTAAAATTATATAAAATAACTGAATATTTAATTGTTTTTACTGAATATGGGGTCAATTTGACAGTAAAAAATTGTCAGTAAAATTTTAATAAATAACTGAATATTTAATCGTTTTTACTGAATATGGTGTTGAATTTTTGACAGTAAAATTTTACAAAATAACTGAATATTTATTTGATTTTACGGAATTCGCGGTTGAATTTTTGACAGTAAAAATTAAATGAACTTTTCGTTGCTTTAAATTACATTTTTATTTACTTTAACATAAAGAAGAATTTAACTCAATCAACGGACAATATTAACTGCAACTGAAAATCCGTATTAATATGCACTTAGTTTTTTGAATAACTGTTAGAATCAGTTAAAAATAAATTTGCTTGGAATTTTAAATGTTTATTTATTTAAAAATGACTGAACGGAATATTTCTTAAATAAACTACAGTCCGTTACTGTAATAATATTGTGAGTGTATGAATGTTTGAGTTTTTAACGTATCAGGGAGCGGCTGTGATTATTCGAAGAAGTTTATTTTGGCTTTATATTAACTTTAAGATGGAGTTGTAAAGTAGAAGTTTGCAGTCGAGACTAAGGACAGAGTTTCTTCCAATAAGCCAATGAATTTGGATGGCTTTTAGTTTCATTTGAGTTAATGTTACCTCTACATGGCATTTCCATGTTAATCGCCGATCCAGATGTAAACCGAGATATTTTACATGCGAATGTTGAGGAATTATTTGATTATTGATTGTAATAGGGGGGCAAGATTCCCGGCGCAAGGTGAATGTTATATGTATCTACGCATTTTTGCTCATTTACCATTATCCTCCATTTCTAGTTGAAATATATGATCCTGTAAATAACGAGATGCTTCATAGCTGTTTTCGCGGACGCTTAGAAAAGCTGTATCGTCTGCAAATGTTGAAGTTTGGGTGTACTTGTTTGTTGGCATGTCCGAAGTATAAATTAAGTATAATAGAGGGCCCAGGATGCTGCCTTAAGGGATTCCAGCGCCGATTGGCTGAGGTGAACGTAAGAAATTTCCTTCTTTAATAATAAATTGACGGCTGAATAAGTAGCTTTCTAACAGCTCGTGTGTGTTTGCTGGTAAATTTTGCTTCAATTTATGTAATAAGCCTTCATGCAAGACTTTATCAAAAGCTTACGAAACATTGATAAATAGTGCTTAGCAATATTTTTTTTCTTCAAATGTTTTTCTTATGACATTAACTATTCGATGAGTTTGTTCAATTGTGTTTTGTTTTGTTCTAAATCCGAAGTGATTGTTTGGAAAAGGGCTGTGGAGTCGTCCGAAAAAAGTACTAACTCCGACTCCAAACGCTGAAATTTTTTAAGTGCGACTACGACTACGACTCCGACTCCTACTATAATCTTGATGAATCAGTGATGTTAACTTTTATTTTTTCATTACCGTATACGGCCTTCTAAAAATTAGAGTTTTTGAGAAGAAATTACCGTACGCAAACATTTATGTGCTGTTTGCAAATGACAGGCGATTGATTATGTAGTAAAATTTATATGAAGAGCACTCAGTCCATCACCTGTCATTTCGAAACAGCACATAAGAGCAGTATTCATAAACCATTTATTTAAATTTTAAATGTGTTTTAAGAAGATAATTTTTGTTTTGGAAACTTTTTTTAAATTTTTTATGCCGAAAAACTTTGGACTCCTACAAAAACCTCAATTCCGACTCTTCAACTCCGACTCGAACTCCACAGCCCTGGTTTGGAATACAACTATTTTCACTTAAAATCGGTGTTAATTTTGAAACTAATAATTTCTCAAACAGCTTTGATATATTAGAAAGTAAGCTCATAGGCCTATATGACTCAACTTTTGTGTGATCCTTTTCTGGTTTATCTATCATGGTGACTAAGGAAACCTTCCAGTTTTGAGGATAGTATTCAAGGCGTAAAATAGCATTAAAAATAAAAAGAATAATTTTCTTTGCTACGCGAGGTAGCTCTTAACGCATTTTATTGCTGATCTTATCAATAACATGTGCTTTCTTAGTGTTTAAGTCACAAATAGCCTTTTCGATTACTCTTATCTCAAATATTAGGCGAACAGCTGCTCTAGCAGCAAAAGGTGGTAACTCGACCGCAGTATCGCAAGATATATTTGGAGTAAATATGGTTTTAAAATGAATATCAAACATATTTCCATTTTCATTATCATTTCTTGCCCAACTTCCATTCAGGTTTCTTTATGGTGGCTTAGAGACAACTGGCCTTTTGAGATTTCTAGCTGCACGCCATAATGAGTAATCTGATTGCGGAGTTGAATCAAGTTCCTTAAGATATTTTTCCAGAGAAGCCGTTTTCTGAGTCTGCAGTAACATTCATATCCTTTTTGTACACTCTCTTAGTAAGTTTTTAAGTTCAGGAGATCTGCTCATTTGGCACTTTCTTCGAGCTCTTCTTTTTTCAGACAGGAAATGCTCGACATCTGTGGAATATATTTAAACATTTTTTGTTTTTTTGGGGGCAGTACTGGAATATTGAACAGCTAGTTTCAAAATTAACTATAGAGCGATCTACATTCTCCGGTGTACGAAGCGGAATATTTTTTGAGCAATGGGTACTGAGTAGAGTTTTTTTTCCCGAAGTTTTTGGATTTTGGACCCTTTGGTGTTATAAGTCGTGATCCCCAGAAATATGATCACACATTAGGTAGTGTTTGACTCGGGTTTTTATCAAAATAGCAGGACCTCCGCAAGCTCTATCTCGAGGGTCCTTGGTACCATATAGTATATAACCATTGATTTTAAACGAACTTCAATTTGTTTATTTTAAAGAAAGTATTCTAATTCATTTTTATGTTGGCGGATGCCGTTTGCGTTCCAAAAACAAATTTTTAAACAGTTCATGGCTTGTTAAGTACAGCTTGCAATAACATCGATTGCATTCTAAGGATTTCCTGCATCATATTACCCATTGTGTTCGTAAAATGATTTACTGTTTGCACTAATGTTTCCATAGTTTTTTCTAGACGACCTAAATTGGAAACTGGAGTTTTATCTGCACCTTGAATTGGCACATGGTTTGATTTTAGGACGTTAGCGCTAGAAGTTCTGTTATTACTAGGCTGCGGAGCCTGAGTGTCATTAGTAGTTACTTGATTTGTTACCCGCATTTGAGTGGGATTAGTTTTCGGTCCAACTGACTGCTTGGCAATAGTATATACAGGGCATCCTCTATAATTGGCAGTGTGATTACCGCCACAGTTGCTACATTTTTTACGTTGGGGTCGGTTTTAGACTTATCGCAAAGAACTGTGCCATGTAATTCACCACATACTACGCAAACAGACGGTAAATAGCAGTATGCCTTAGTATGGTCAAATTCTTGGCAGTTAAGACATTGAACGGGACCATTCTTTTCCTGCGGCTCCTCTATAGTTATTTTTCTGTATAGAATATATTTTAAATTATAAATAAATAGGATGCGTTTCATTTTTTTTAAGCTTAACGTCGCCAGGTTCTAGCTCCACTCGAAATAATGGCTGGGGGTTTTTTTCCTATTTTTATTATTCGTAACGTTTTTTATCTTAATGCCCTTTTTTCCAAAAAGGTATACAAATGTGTGTAATGTAAATGTTATGCTCTTCAAAAAATATCGTTTATATTAGATCGATTTAACTACTAGAGTTATAATAACCAAAAAATATACTGTCGGGGTAATTTTGGACCATATTTATGTTTTTAGTTATTGATTGATTTTTAGATTTCGCATCAAAATAATTGTAAAATTTGAATAGGATAACCGAATATTAACGGAATATACTATATATTGATTTAATTAATTATTTAAAATCGTATAATAATATCTTATTTACATCATTATATTAATTTTTTTTGTAATGTTTAATTATGACTTATTTAAGATAAAATAATAAAGTAATTATTTAATCCAAAAAGTGGCGAATAAAGCTACAAAGTAAAGAATTCAGGAAGTCATTAAAAGTAGGATTGTAAGTAAAGCTTTTGCTGGGTATTTTTATACAATTTAAAATTCTTTATATGTATTCTTAAATTTTAATTTTCAGTTTATTTTTATCTTTGTGTTAATGATGTTAACGTAAATAAAAACAAATTTATTACATTATACCATTTTAAATATCTATGTTATATCGATAATATTTTGATACAATTGCTGCTTGAGCTCCATTACTTTTGCCTTTTGGTGATAAATACTTGAACTGTTTAGTTTTAAAATATATGAAACATTTATGGTGTTTTCTTTTCTACAAAAAATGTCACATTTTATTTAAAAAAAATGCAATTTGGTGTTCGCCTCTAATCAGAACAGTAAAAATTATAAGTTTTAATAGTTATCTTTTCTATTATTTTATAGTTAAAACAACTGAAAGCATAACATAACATTGTTAATGGAAGGTTGTCATTAGTATAAAATTATTTTTGAAAAAAAAGTCAAATCAAGATATCGTCAAAATTTGGCGTTAGTAGATCGGCAATCTGGCAAAGGTATTTTCTTGTTTACATATTTTTTGAGAATGAAAATAAAGAAATTGGAATTTCGTCATTAATTTTTATCATTTATTTATTTATTTAATATCAATCTATTAACAAATTTGGGTTTATGTAATTTTCTTATTTATTTTTTTTTTGAAGAGCACACTTTTTGATTTGTGTACATATTTTTTTATATATTGAAGAACAAACTTTTTGTCAGCTGTTATCCAATTTTGTGTTTCGTGGTCGTCAAATAAAAAATTGCAGTATTACACGTTCGTTTGTTATAATTTTATGACTGTTTTAAAATTTTTGTTTTTTTTATATTAAATTTTATACAATTATCCTTCGATTTTAAAATACTTTTTTGCACGATTTCACTTTTACACGATTTACTTAATTTGCGTTTACATAGCGGAATGTAAAAATTACCTCAATTTACACGATTTAATTTTTTTAAGTGTTAAGCAAAAATAAATTTAAAAAGGTTTTGTCAGTCGTGCTTAATTCCCAATTTGTATTCTTGATAAAAACACTGAAATTTATTGTTTAAGGGATAAGCTATTCCTATGTGTATTTCACTGGTTGCTTTGGCCAGATCGTCAGGAAACTTCATCCAAAGATTTTAGAAAAACTGTAACGTGACGTTACAAACTAACTCTATATATATACATTTTATGCTAACATCATAAAGTATAGGTAACCCAACACCTTGAATACCCTTATTATTTTACTTACTACTATGAATACCCTTACTATTTACCTACATAACCTTTTTTACGGTATACGTCTCATTTAGTTTATTTTATTTTTGAACAAATAGACAAGTTTTTGTTCGAAACAGACAGAGTAGAGATTGCCATTAACCCCAGTATTTACTCTTGGTAGTTAGTATTAACAAGTAGTTTTGCGTATCTAGCCGAACACAAGAGCTTCCGAATTCTTCTAGTGTCCGAATTATTTAATTATAAACCGTAGTTAGTTGTATTTAGCCGACTGCCGGTGCCTCCGAATTTCATTCGGTAGCCGACTAAATACAAGCCCATATTTTACCAGTAGTCTTACGTATCTAGCCGAACACTAGAGCTTCCGAATTCTTCTAGTGTCCGAAGTATTTAATTAAAAACCGTTGTAAATCAAACGCCACGGCCTCCGAATTCTCGTGGTGTCCGAAGTAGTTAGCCGAACGCCAAGGCTTCCGAATTCTCTTGGTGTCCGAAGTATTTACGAAGTAGTTAGCCGAACGCCACGGCCTCCGAATTCTCGTGGTGTCCGAAGTAGTTAGCCGAACGCCAAGGCTTCCGAATTCTCTTGGTGTCCGAAGTAGTTAGCCGAACGCCACGGCCTCCGAATTCTCGTGGTGTCCGAAGTAGTTAGCCGAAAGCCAAGGCTTCCGAATTCTCTTGGTGTCCGAAGTATTTACAAAGTAGTTAGCCGAACGCCACGGCCTCCGAATTCTCGTGGTGTTGGAAGTAGTTAGCCGAACGCCAAGGCTTCCGAATTCTCTTGGTGTCCAAAGTATTTACGAAGTAATTAACCGAACCTGATTAACCGATACCGTATTTTACCGAACCTGATTAGCCAAAACCGTATTTAACCGAACCTGATTAACCAGAACCGTATTTAACCGAACCCGATTAAATGAAACCGCATTTAACCGAACCTGATTAACCGATACTGTATTTAACCGAACCTGATTAACCAGAACCGTTTTTAACCGAACCCGATAAAATGAAACCGCATTTAACCGAACCTGATTAACCGATATCGGATTTAACCGAACCTGATTAACCAGAACCGTATTTAACCGAACCCAATTAAATGAAACCGCATTTAACCGAACCTGATTAACCGATACCGTATTTAACCGAACCTGATTAACCAGAACCGTATTTAACCGAACCCGATTAAATGAAACCGAATTTAACCGAACCTGATTAACCAGAACCGCATTTACCCGAACCTGATTAACCAGAACCGTATTTAACCGAACCTGATTAGATAAAACCGTATTTAATCGAACCTGATTAACCGAACCTTGTTTAACCGAACCTTATTTAGCCGAACGCTAAACAAACCCGGTTTTTACCTGTAGTTAGTCGTATTTAGCCGACTGCCGGTGCCTCCGAATTCCATTCGGTAGCCGACTAAATGCAAACCAGTAGTCAACGTATTCTTACCAGTAGTGAATACAAACCCGCATTCAACCAGTAGTTAGCCACACCATGGCCGGACAACCGGCGGCCACCGACTTATCCGAGGCCGTAGTTAGCCGAACTCCCGAGGTTGCGAAATCCTCCCGTGTTTGAAGCGCTCGGTCCAACTAGTCGAAGTAGTTAGTTGTGAGTACAGCCAGCTACGGAGCTCACCGAATGCTCTGTACTCGGCATAGTTTCGATCGTAGAAGTAGATACTAACAAACTATAACCGAAACCTGTTTATTATCATAATCTCTGCCAGATCGAATCCTCAGTAACTTAACGCTACCCCACGGATCGCCACCGTACGTGCCTAATGCCAACAACATCTAGCCGTTGCCTAACGTCATCAGCCGTACGTGCACGGAATTACGCTGTCTCAGCACCCGTTCCCGTGTACAGCCGCGCCGACTCAGCCGAAAGCCGTCGTAGTACTAAGTATTTAGCGTAGATTAAGATTTCGTAAATAAAGCTTTGTTAAATTATTGTAAGCGAACATACACGAAAACATCACGTGTTTCATTTCCAAGGAAGCATACCTTCGAATTGACCCTGGACAGACTGAGTCATACCTCAGCTGGGAAAGTAAACTGGGTTACAAAACTAATGATATTTACAAATAAAACTGTTAAGCAAATAAGAATCATAAGCAACAGTTTACTTGTAACAATATCAAAGTTTAAACAAAAACATCATAAACGGTGAGTTGATCTCTTCTTACATTCCCCACTACAATTGGTTTTACTTTACTTTAAAATAAATAATTTTCTAAACAAAATTTTATTCGTATTTGGGTCTTTCGTGTTATTGTGATTTGTCCAATTATAGTTATGACAATACAACTTTGTTACTTATGTATTTTTAGTGTGCAATTTTTCCAGCTGTTATTTATTCATAATTTTAATTTTTTATTTTTCTTACCCAAACCTAAGTGTACCAATTCGATACACTTCGTAAAAGCTGCAATATTAATTTAAAGGGCTGGTGTAAATAAAGCTAAACAGATTTCTGTTCTATACTGTACAGATTAATTCTAACAAATCAATTTTTTTTAATTCTACAAATATAATCTCATTAAAACCAAATTTTGAAAAATGTTACTTATATAAAATCCCTAGTTTCTCAAAAGCCCAATGTTGTTGCATGCGAAAGTTGCGGCGTTAATTGTATAACGTAAATATGGTCTTAGTCTACTTTACTAGTTTACTCATAGACCACAAAATCCTACAGATTTATTACATTAAATTTCTATAATATCCATTTTGCTTGCTTGTTTGTTTTGACCATGACTTTCGTTTTATAATTTTGCCCCTTTTTGCTATGTTGTAATTTCAATTATTTCCTAAGCTTCTTGAGATTTTGCTGTCTTCATGGTTTTATTTTTCATTCATTGCGAAAGAAATTTTAATTTCTAATCATTCTGTGACGACATTTTTATAGTCAATAGACACTTAATACTTTTAGATTTATGCTTCATTAAACGAAGGTGAAATAAGTAAAAAAACTTCAGGCAGGCAATTGTGAATCCATGTAGAGGATTAGAGAACAGCTACAAATAATACAAAAAAGTAAACACGTCTGTTTAACTTAAGGTTTATTTAAAATCTGATTTTACTTTTCTTAAAAATTTCTTACACTGCTAAATTATATTTTACAGGTTGGGGTGTAATTTGATTTAAGCATAAACTTTAACTAAATTTAAAAACAAAATGTTGTTGCTTATTGGAATTAATTGTTTATGATTTCATATAGAATTAATAAACAGTGGTCAAATTACAATAATTGTAAGATTGTTGTAAATAATTACACTACTTGACAGTTTTCGAGATATTCCAAAATAACCGTTATTTGTGTTTTTAAAAAAGATGATGTCACTGCAATGCAAATATCTTCAAAAATATTAAACGGATTATGTATTTCTTTTTAATAAAAGATAATAAAATTACAAATATAGCAATGGATTGTTAGTGAAGATTGGTCAAGAAATGTCAGAGTTACAGGGGACAAAATTTCAAACTTCATGGACAGTTTTATGATTTTTTGCAATTTTGCTCTTTTCAAGTTATTTTTTTTATACCAAACAATTAACCATTGTAACGTTTTATTGCATTTGTTTATTTCAACACGAACATTTTGTGCCCAACAAGACCAAGATTGTTGCAAAACTGTTAAAGCTACAGAAGATATAGTGAATTAACTCGCATAATCATTTAACACTTTTATGGCAATTTTCTCAATGTATCGACAAACTATTTGTAACTTAATGTCAACATAAATTTATACACCGATAAAATGTCCGTTAACGACTTTGTGTTTCTTAATATACCGACAAAAAACATTGTTATCAGTTGGCAACACCTCTCAAAATACATGTAAAAGTTGGGAGTCAGCTGAATGAAGTTATCTGTACGGCAAATAAAAGGAAAATAAATAATTGGCAGATGAGTGCTGGTTAGCTTTGCGACAAAATAGAAGCAAATTAGACATTAAGAAAACCAAATTTCTTAAATGTGCAGTTTTTCGTAGGGAAAAAAGAAAATCGCATAATGAGAAAACGGCCATTAGTGTTTTTAGTATTTTTGTTACTAAACATTTCGCTACGTGTATTTGCTTGGTGTGTTTTTGGTGATTTGGTAAAAGTGGGATATTTCAAATAATCTTCTGTAACTTTGTCACGTTTTTACCGATTTGGATCCTATTGGTCACAAAATATGCGTATCGAAATAAGCTAACGTCGTAAGTGGTAATACCTTACGAAATGTTATTGTATGGTTTTGAAGACTTAAGTTGAAAAGAGCAAATTTGCAAAAAATCATTAAAATGTTTGGGAAATTTTAACTTTGGTCCAATGTAACTTAGTCATTTCTTTACCAAAAAAAAAAACGAACGACCTGTGGTTGTTTAATAAATTTCATTATCTTTGAATACAAATAAACGAATAACAAAATCCGTTGAATATTTTCGAAGATACTTTTAATACAGTGCCATCATCTCTTTAAATCCTGCCAATAACGGTTATTTTGGAATCTCTCGAAAACTGTTAAACTTTTGACCATTCTGACTTCAAATTCGGATCCAGCGATAATTTTACATAAATATTAGGTGTAAGATTCATTTGTTCACGACTTTGTTAAACATTTCTTTTTACAAAAAAAAAAAACAAACTTCTTACATCAAAAATCAAACTTTTTCTATAAAAAGTTGAATTTTACACAAAGTCTCATTTTTTTAAACGAAAAGTCACATTGTTTACACAGAAAGTGACACTTTGCACAAAAACACTTTTTGTGTGTTCAAACCTACAATTTGCATAATTTCTTAATTTCAAAGCCACAACAAATGTATTTCTTTAAAATAGTGTTTATTAATTTGTGGTCATATTTGTTCTTCTTAAATTTCTATAGTATAATTTAATATTAATTTATCTTTTTTTCATATGTCCCAATGATTTTCTGTTCTTAGCAGAACATTTTCTTTTTTAACTTCCTTTGTTTTCATACAGCTGTGGTTTTTGTTTTTATTATTTCATTATATTTAACTTTCTCCTCAAGCAAAACTATTTAATTTTTAATTAAGTGTAAATATTGACGTTTTGTTTTTGGTAAACACTATTTCCTAGATGAATATTAAAATGAAACAAAAATATTAAATTTGTTTTGGCTGTCTCAGTAGTGAGCTAGGGCCCAACTATAATATGCATAAGCTTGCTTAAGCTTCTGTCAAAAATTAACTAAAGCCTCTCAAATACATTTAAAAAAAAGCAAAATCAAGAAACTTTTTATTCCATACACCTAGAGAAAAAATATGTTTAAATATGGTGACCTCCAACAAAATTATTTTTAAGGAAAGTTTTATACATATTTTGATTAATTTAACCATATTATTGTCACCGACAATAACCTTATTATGGTTAAACTAGTCCTCCATCAAGAAGCCACCACCATATTATGGTTGCCTTTAAACATGTTATGGTTAAATGTGACAAAAATATGTTTTTAAATTAACAGTAGTATTTTCTCATTTATAAGAGCATTATGATATGGTTAAAAACTAAACAAGCTATTATAAGTGTTAAACATATTTTAGTTATTATTAACCATAACATGTTTGGAGGCAACCATAATATGGTTGTCGTTGACAATAATATTGTTAAATTAAACAAAATATGTTTCAATTTTTCTTTAAAAATTGTTTTGTTTTAGGTGACCATATTAAACCCATTATAGGCCAGCGTCCTATTTATAGGACATTACAAAAATCATGTTTTTTGGTCACTCATATAGGTTGTATTCTCAAAATATTGTTTTTATTCTTTAGGTATAATCCCAACAAGTCTTTATATATATCCTTGCTTTTTTATTTTATTATAACTTTCTAGTAAAAAATTATTAGACTTAGCGCATTTTTATGAATCTTGGGAGACATTATACATATGTTTATAAATCATATAACACAAACCTTAACGATTTTATATGCTATTATTTATATTGAAAAGTGTTTACCCAAACTGTTTACAAAGTTACTGTAATAAAAAAATTAACAAACTTCCAAAAACTGATGGTGCAATGTGGCTGTCCTATTTATATGACACTGGTACTTGGCGTTATCAAAATATTTACTCTCTTTTTCATTTTCAGTGTTTTGTTTGTTTCAGTTCAGTTTTTTTTTTTATTAAATATTATGAATGAAAACTTTTAAAAGTTTCAAGTGTTTGAAAAAGAATTAGCAATTGACGAAATGATTGTCAAATATTATGAAAATCATGGCCTAAAGCAATTTTTCCGCGGGAAGCCTATTAGATTTGGGTATAAATTGTGGGCTCTTTGTGGCGTTGGTGGATATTGCTATAATTTTGACTTATACATGGGAATATCGATTGCAAAAAATTATCGTGAAGTTTTGGCATTAGGATCGAGAGTCGTACTTGACGTGTTATATGGCATATCAGGACCCGCAGGTTACAAATATATTTTGACAATTTATTTACTAGTAGAGACTTACTGATTCATTAGCAGCAGTTAGGATTTCGCGCGACTGGGACTTTGAGGTAGTACAGACTATCTTCATGTCCTCTTAAAGACTCTAAGCCTCTTTTAAAGAAAGAACGTGGCGCGTTCGATTACCGATTCGACACAAATGCTGAAATACTTTTCGTAAAATTGAATGACAACAAGTGTGCTAAAGAAAAAAAGAACATACCACAACCGCTTTTGCTGAAAAATTTGAATATTTACATGGGTGGAGTGGATCAACAAGACTGGTTGGTGGGTAAATACGCAACAAATATTAGAGTCAAGAAATGGTACTGGCCCCTATTTATAAGATGAATAGATATGGCTATAGTGAACTCATGGATTGTTTATAAGCTAGTAAACGAAAATGCCATTAATTTGTTAGAGTACAAAAGATCTGCCACCGATCCTTACTTGAAGATGACTCAAAAGCCGTCTGTCGGCAGACTGCGAACGTCTTCTACGAAAGTTTTTTCAGATGTAGATATGATAACAAAGGACATTTTATGAAAAAAACGAAAGAAGCAGCGTAGATGCCAGGGACAAAAATGTATATAAAAACCACTTTAATTTTACGCCAAATGTGATGTGACACTTTGCAAAGACTGTTTTATTCCATATCATGCAAAATAATCTTCGCTTTATTTGAATAAAACAATTAATTAATTTTGGTTTCATATCACCTATGATACCTCTATATCCCAGCGTCCTATTTATAGGACGGGCAATAGTTTCCATATTTTAAAAAAAAAATAATAAATATTTGAATTCTTGTGTTATTTTACTTTAATTAAAAACGTTTTACCAAAAAAAAACAAATTTTTGTATTTCTTAAAAGTTGAGCGCTAACCGGTTAAACATGTTTTTTCTCTGGGTATACGGGAAGTGCAATCAGCTTCGAACTTTGCTTAAGCTAATGACAGATTCATAAAGCTTAGCAAAAGTTTCGTTAAGTTCAATATGGTTTAACACTTATGATTTACATGTTTTCGCACATTTGCTTAAGCCAACTTAAGCATAATATGGTTAGGCTTTTAGTCAGTTAAGCTACGGTCACACTTATTATATATTTGACTAAACAAGTGAAACCCCATCTTTTGTTAATAGTTATTATTTAACATGGTCTTAATATTACAAAACAAGAAAATTATACTGCTAGACATAGCAAAAAATTTTTGTTTGTAAGATATGGTATAATAATCACAATAAATATATTTAGTTTGCTTGTTGGTCCCGGTTTTTTTCGTCAAATATTTGATGAGTGTGACAGTAGCTTTAGCCTATGTCGGCTTAAGACCATGTCTTACTATTGCTCGGCTAATTTAGCTTAATTATATTTTCTGATTGATGATATTCATCTGTAACATAAATTTATATGTACATATTATTGATTTTACGAATACAAATTTTAAATACTTTCGCAGACGAATTTCTGCACCAATATTCGCCGAATTCGAATATACAATTTAAAATTTAGCGTCCCTCGATATTTTAAATTTAATTAAAAAAATCTTTCGTTTGCTTTGATAACAATATATGAAAAAACTGCAACACTACTGAAAGAGTGCAAAATTACTCCGATGGCTGAATTTTAATGATCAAAAAATACTGAACATTTTGGAAAGAAAATAATTGGTGGAAAGAAAATAAGGAAAAATGCGAGCTTGTTTTACTTATACCCAAGCGATAATTAGTGACTCGACCAACGAGTGCTCCGAGCAAGCGAATGTTTAGTGCAAAAGGCTTGAAAAATATAATTTGGTTTTGAAATTAATTTTGCTTTGTATGTCCTTAATTTAAAGAAAATTTTTTTTTGCATTAAAGACAAAAGGTTTTTTTAATAAAAATTATTATTTTGGATTCGTTTTATGTATTTTTATAACCCTTATGCATATTTTTTTTTTATATACATATTAGCAAATATCAGAAGTAGAAGCACCAGTAAAGAAGACGATTTTTTTGTTGTTTTCGTCGATAGGAATGATCAAGAATCTAGGACATCAAATTTGGAGTTGGAATTTGTGAGTTTCCTCTGTGACAAGTGCAAAGACATTCTCACTATTGACAGCTATCCAAATATAAATATACAAGTTTGTGCTCATCAGGACCTGTAGAAAGATTTTTTTCTTCAGCAGGTTTAATTTATTATCCAACAAGAAACTGTTTGCCTGAAACAATTGTTTTGTTAATTAGTTTTATCTAATGTAATAATGGTTTAACTAAAAATGGTGTATTTCGTATTTTAAATTCATGCATGTACATGACGTGGAAGTATTTTGCATTTGAAATACGTACAATATACGAAAGTATTTTGTATTTTAAATATATACAGATGTGTAAGTACTTTGTATTTTAAGTACATAACCGGAAAGTATTTTGTATTTTAAATAAATGACCAGCAAGTATTTTGTGTTTTAAAAACCACAAACCATGTAGTTTGCCAAACACTGTATGTAGTGATAATATTTAGCAATTTTTGATTTAAAGATTTTCTGATGTGATTTTATTAAAATTTTTTTTTCACATAAAATGGTGTAAAATATTATATGTACTTGTATTAATCTTATACGTTTGTATGTACATATGTATATGTATGTGTAAATTTCTGTTTCTGTTTCGTTGCTTAAAACTTTCATCCCACTCGCATTAACACAAACATGAAAACACACGCAACAGCATAAATGTATATTTAGCTTAACGTGTTCGGTAACACAAAAAAAAAACAACAACAACGACAACTAAAAATACCCGAAATGAAAATGAGTTCATTTAAGGGGCTTATTTATGTGTCCTTCTGTTGCTGGATTTTCTTTTGCGTTACCAAAAAATTCTTCCAGTTTCTCTGTTAACTTGTCTTTGGATAATGTCATGTGCCAGTTCAAAGACAGAGTCACTCATTTACAATCAAAGACACGGGTAAGAAGTGTCAGAATGATATTCGGAATCAATGCTCGTATAACACTTGTCAAACATTCATATCACGCTTCAGAGCATTTTATTACTGTGTTATGAATAACAAATATTTAATTTGTTTTCTTGTTATTCTTCTGCAGCTTTATTTTTTTTGGGATTGTAAAAAAATGTATTAGAAATTTGTCATGAATAATGGATTAAGCATAACCTTTTTATGAACATTAATAATTTAATAGGTTTTAAAAGGAAATTATTAATTATAATTAAAAAAAAATAACAAAAATGATTCTTAAGGTTGCATAATACTTTTCACCTGAAAAATTATTCCTATTTCTTGCAAAATAAAACATTTTTATTAAAAATTGTTTCAAGCAAAGTCGCCTTTTTTAACCCAAAACTAAATATGGTTTAAAAACGAACCTTTTATGCCTAAAAAATGGAATTATTGTCTGGAACAGAAACTATTTGTGTAAAAAGTAACTTCTTGTAGAAAAAGTGACTTTTTTGAAAACGGTAGCTTGTTTTGAAAAGGTAACTTTTTGTAGAAAAGTTCCTATTTGGGTAAAAAGTGACTTCTTGTGTAAAAAGTGGAAGTCAATTTTTGTGCGAAAAGTGAATTTTTGTGTTAAAAGGGACTTATGCTCGTTATTTCTACAAAAAGAAAGCTGGTAGTGTGTGCACCTAACTTGTTTTAACGTTCAGTCTTCATTTCAAATATGGTAGCTTTTATACCATAGATTTCTTTGCACAGCTAGATTTCAGTTTGTAAAAATTACGGAAATTATTTTTAAATACTGAACCTGTTTATAAACAGGGGATTTATTGAGTTAAGCGGTCTTTTTGTGTTAAGTGACTTTTTGAGTAAAAAAGACTTGCTGAGCTATAAACACAAGAGCGGCTTCCGTTTTTTAAACAGGAAATTTCTATTGTCAATATATTTTCAATCAAACAAACTGACGAAGCAGTCAGTGAAATAAGATTTAACGGCCGAGTGGTGTCGAATTCGCGTTCCAAAGGGTTGTTTCATATAACCTAGGGTTTACACTTGCAAGTGCAAGTTCGAAAAACTCAATACACTCACACTTTTTCACTAACACCATCACATTTTTCGTACTTGCAGCCCAACTTGCAAGAGAATATGCTTGCAGGAGTCACATATTTTATAAAATGAACTGAAATTGTTTCATCAAGATAGACCGAAAATTAAATAAGATGAAATTATTAAATATATTTTGTTATAGCATGGTAATATTTTTAAGATGGTAATGTTTTTAAACCGAAACAAAAATAAGATGTTTTCGCTTCGAGAACATTTGAAAAATGAACTTACAACTGACTGTGTAAACACTCAAGCTACTTGCAAGACTTTCGGCTTTTTCTTCGACATTTTCGTTGATAATATGTATGCCTTACTTGCAAGCAGGGTTTAAAAAGCTGCAGTCAAAATCAAAAAATTTCAGACTGAAACTTTTAATAAATACCGAAGTTAACGAAGATGGGACGTTTTGTTTTTTTCCGCATTTTTTTTTTTAATACTTGTGTACATAAATACATACGTTTTATTTAATTTCAAAAAATGAAAAAGATTGTTAAGCATTAAAATTAATACATATGTATGTATTTATGTACACATGTATTATTTAAAAAAAAAAAAAAACGGGAAAAAACACAACGTCCCATCTTCGGTAATTACGGAATTTTTTAAAAGTTTCACTCTGTCAAACCAAACACTTTCGAACAGGTCGACTGCCGATGTTCTTTGTTGTGTACAACTTTTCGTTTTTTGCTTTTGCCTTCACTGCGACTGTTTTCATTTAATGAATCAGAAGTAAAGGCAACAGTTTATTTTTTTCCAATGACAAATGAAGATGTCGAAGTTACAGCACAGTCTTATGACTTTTACTATCTAAACTGCAGCTTTTTAAACGCTGCTTGCAAGTAATTACTTGCATGTGTAATGGCAGGGTAAATCGCTTGCCGCTCTTATTTAGGCAGATCAGTTAGTGATTTTTTTGTGTGAGATGATTTTTTTGTATAACAAAAAGTTTTTTATAAATGTCGAATGAAATTCAGAAAAAACTTGGCGTTTAGCTGTGGTTCACATTCAACATCGGCCCTTAAAATTTTAAATATTTATAAAATATAAATTTTTTACAATCCAGTTTGTGTGTACTTTTATTTGCAATATCTGTTTATTTTTTAACTCTCTTCTTCACCTAATAAAAAAATTTGTTGAAGAACACTTAATATCTATCAAAACAGTTCCTTACAATTTAAGTGTCGAAGTTTTCTCTTTTATCTCCATTTAATTTTATTGTCACTTTCTGTCAAATTGCACATAATTTAATCGCAAAACTTTCATAAATTATAAATTAACTTAAATTTACCGGCTCAACGATAACTTTGTTGTTAACAAATTAAAGAAAAATATGCTAAACATGTTTGCAAGATTTTCAACACAAAATTCACTCAACCTGATAAGCAAAAATTTAAAGTTATACTTTTGGAAAGTTTAAATATTGAATTTTAATAATAAATAATAGATTTATTAAAAAAAATACGTGACATACTTTATGGCTTGAAGAGTAAACAATAAAATGAATTAAATATAAAGACAAATTTTGCCTTGAAAGTTTACATAATAGCACAAGTAAATTTTGTTCCTGACAACAACAACTTCTACTTTCAGTTGTTCATATGGTTTATTAAGTGAACATAAAACACTATTAAACGTGATATATTTTAACATTTGGTTGTTTGTAATTCAATAGGACATAATTATTTTTCTTTTTTGTCATGTTTACAAAGTCTACCCAAATCAATTACTACTAGAGCCTTAGATACATTTAGTTATGCCTATTTTTTTTTTAACAAAAATAAGTATGCGTTTATATTCATGTGCATTTTTCTTAAACTGATGCCCTGCGAGAATATAGTTCTTTATTTTAAGAATTAATACAAACAATTGGTACCTACAAAATAATTAATATAGCAGTTGCACGCGCACCGTTAAACATTTTTTTTAGCCCAAAGATGCCAAAGTTTTTATGAACATATCGAAACCAAAACTTTGAGTTGAAAGTCAAAAATTCTACATACAACAAGCAGCAAGAAGGAAGTAGAACATTTTATTAAAAGATATTAATTTCTAAAACCAGTCTTATTTTTTTTTAAGATTGTAATATTTCAATTGATTTGTTAAAAACAGATGCAGAAAATTAGGAAGCAAACAAGTCATTTCAAAATGCAAAGAACAAATTTCAACATCTGCAAGTGGTAAATAATGAGACAGAACGAGGTGTGGCTTTGGCTAACACTTACTTCAATGTCACAACTTCTCAAACAGATTTTCGGCACCCCAATAAATGAATTTTAAACAAAACAAAATATAACGTTTGATTTTAATAAGATTAATGGGAATAAGGAATAATATCACAAACTGGGAACAAATCTGAATATTAATATTTTATGTAGTAAGAGCCCGTAATTTAATACGTATATATATATGTAAAGGGTGAAAAAAATAGAGATAATTTTTTCAATAGTCTTCTTTTGACAGATCACACGTCGTGTCATGCTGTCATGTTATTTTTGTTTAGTATTGTTTGGCATTTCATAATGGTAAGACTTACGCCTGGACAACGTTTACAAATCGGCTCTATGGGCTCTTGAAAAGTTCCAACAAAATCCGACGTTTTCGAGGCAAATTTTGTTCAGCGATGAGGCCCATTTCTGGCTCATGGGTTATGTAAACAAACAAATTAGCGTCGGCTAACTCACTGTTTATTGTTGTTGTTTTTGTTTAAGCTTTAATATTGTTACAAGCTCAGATGTTGCTTATAATTCTTCTTCGCTTAACAGTTTTATTTGTTTAATATCTTTATCTGCCCTAAGCAACCATTTTACGTATAGGAATACCTTAACCCTTCAACAATAAATTTCAGTGTTTTTATCAAGAATACAAATTAGGAATTAAGCACGACAAAGAAAATCTTTTAAGTTATGCAGGAAACTCAAAAAAAGGTCGGCAAACCAAATTTTTGCAAAAATTCGGCTTGAGATGCCTCTTAACTTCTTCCGAAAAATCTGAAAAAATTCTAAAAAATACTTTATCCTACACGCAAAGAAAAAACATGGTTGTGGTAAACATATTCTAAGAGCAACATATTATGATAAGATTCATGATTGTAGTCACCATTTTACGATTGTTATTAAATCATATTATGACCAAATATGTTCGTAATATTACATCATAATATTTTTCCCTTAATCATATTGTTATCCTGTTAATCATAAAACGTTAAGAAGTAATCATATTACTGTCATGGTAATCATAATAAGATAAGAAGTAATCATATTGTTGTCATGGTAACCATAATAAGTTAAGAAGTAATCATATTACTGTCATGGCAATCATAATAAGTTTAGAAGTAATCATATTATTGTCATGGCAATCATAATTAGTTTAGAAGTAATCATATTATTGTCATGGCAATCATAATAAGTTTAGAAGTAATCATATTATTGTCATGACAATCATAATAAGTTTAAAAGTAATCATATTATTGTCATGGCAATCATAATAATCTTAGAAGTAATCATATTATGATGCAAAATGATATGAACTGTTATACATAAATTTTTTACATCATAATATGATACAACTTTAAAAATAATATTTTTATTGGAAAAAAATACTTATGATAAAATAAAAAACATAATATAGTTACTGTAATCTTTTTGTCGTAGGTCGCCATTATTTATAAATTATTTTATGGAGTTTTCATTATTTTTCTCTTAAAATAACACAAAACTTACCAGTAATGGTTAATATTTTGCACCAATATTTCACAAATTTTTCCACCACTTTAAGATTATTAAAATTTTTTAGCAAAAATATTTTATTTTGTGACACTACAACCTTTTTTTATTGTTTTTTCTTTATTTTTTTTTAATTTCTTGTTTATTTCAATGGTTATTTTGCTATTTCTTTTTTAATATTTTTCTTTATTTTTTTTAAAATCTTGTTTATTTTAATGGTTATTATTTTATTATTTAGCCACTCACTAACAAATAATTCGATATGTTTATGTAAAACACGACACAACTGATACAAAATTATTTTACAAATGGCGATACCAAAATATTATTAGAGTAACGATATTTTGATTGCATCTTAAACTTATTATGATAAATGCATATAAAGATATCATGTTATGGCTATTAAATATCATGTTATGGCTGTGAGTAATATAATATGTTTTGAAAGTTATCATAATTTAGTTGTTAGAAAAATAATTATTTTTCGGTCAACAATACTCAAATTTATAATTGCGATAAACATTAATATGTTTACAGTAACTATAATATTGCTGATATTTAATAAAAATAACAATTATTTGTATACAACAACAATATATTGTTACAATAAACACAGTGTGGTTGCCGTAACCATGCCCAACCATATATTTTCTCTGCGTGTGGGGCACCCATCAACATCCAAAAAATAATTTTTTTGGGACACATTATGCACAGTATGCTATATATAAGCATTTCCACAGAAAAGTATACTTTTTGTTACACAAAGCCAGCAATTATAAAAACATTTTATATGTATTATTTGCTTTTTTGTATTTTGGTGCAATGGTTCTTTTGCGCGAGAAATTCAATTGCCGTAATTTCTCTCGTTATTTAATTGCAATGTTAATTGGCCGTCACGATCATAAACAATTCAAGAGCTAAAGGACGAGATAATTCGGCACATTTACGACATTGAACCTCAATTTTGTCTAATAGAAATTGGAAATATGGACCAAAGGAGTAGTAAGCCATCGAAGCCGTTGCGAGCATTTGGCCGATATTTAGATTCAAATATAATTATCATATTTCCTTCTTTAATAATAAAAAATGTAAAGATAATTCTCTGAAAACTTTTCGTTTGATTTACAATTAAAATCGTGTGTTTTGGTTGGACCCCCCATTAATTTGTTCAAAATTCCTCAAGAATTTTCGAGTATAAATCAAAATTTTCGATTACGAGAATTTAAAAACCCTTATGAAAATTATTAATAAATTATTTGATCGTGAGAAATTAAGTTATTATTGAATTTTTAGTATATGTATTAACTTTAAATAAACACAGCTTGAATAATTTATTTGACTTTTGTTATAACAACATTCTTTTTTTGATACATATATATTTTATTAACCATTTTAACATAAACATTGAAGTTATAATCCCTATTTTAGTAAAGTACATAATTAATATATTAAAAAAACATCAATTAATAATACAAAAGCAATTAACTAAAATTGATATCAAATACAATTTTAATTAATGATTTAATTCAATTAAATAATAATTATAAAATTTACCATACAACAGCAACACTTCATTATCAGAAAAGCATACATAAAGCAATTCACATCTTCACACACAAGAACTAGCCCATACGCAAAAAAAAAATTCTATTCCATTAATGTGAAATAATCTGACTTGACACTTATTTATTGATCAATTGATTGATTCTTATTATATTTTATATATAATTTGCTTAGGCATTTGTGTATAAAATGTTATGTGTTAAATAATATTTATGTATGGAACAAGGAAAGGGAGAATGACCGGGGAGTGTTATGATATAATGTATAATTATGTGTCAATTAATATCGTGTAAAGTTTTGCAGGTGATTTGTTGTGTATGCAATTTTTTTGTATTATTCATTACCAGGGAAACCATAAATATGTAATTGCATGTTTTTCCTTGTGTGACCAATAAATGAAAAAACAATATATTTATCCGTTTTAGAGCCTTTTATAAATATTGGCATCGATTTGTTAGTGCATATTTTTGCATATTTTACCGTTTGTTGCATTTTTGTGCATATTTTCAAGTTTATAGCGCATATTTTGACTTTTTGAGGAATATTTTGGTACATGTTCACTTTTTTTAGATGCTTATAGGAGTTTTCGCAGAAAATTCTGAAATTCTGTTACTCCAATTTCGCCATCTACATTTAATTTTTACTCTCAAATTGTAAGACAAAGCAGGTTGTCACTAAGGATCAATGTTATGCTATGTGTACAATACATAGAAATGTAGACCAATCTTTTGGGATACCGATTGACTATTTTTTGGATTTTTTTTTCATATTTTGTTATTAAATTGTTAAATATTTTGTCTTCAAATAAGCATATTTTGATTTTTTAGGGCATATTTTTTACATTTTTCAGGGCATATTTTCCAGTTTTTACTGCATATTTAATGCGCATAAAACGTGTTTATAGAGCATATTTCTGGTTTCCCTGTTCATTACAATTCATCGAAGGTGATAAATTTAATTCTTAAAAATATGTGACAGCGCATAGAAAAAGGGACCAGTTAGGTTAAGGGAACAGTAAAAACCAACTACACAAAACAAGAGGTAGGGACGACATATGCCCGTTTTCAAGGTTGGCCAACACGTTCCTGACGTCATGACTCATGAGATGTGTCGCTTTCAAATGAGACCAATACCAATACGCTCAGCGATGGTACACCAAATATACACGTGTTTAAATATTTAAAATACCTCTCCTGAACAAAACCCTTAAGTCCCTTTCTATTTTGCGCGTCACATATATTGCTCATTCGCTGCATTTCGCCACTACTAAAAAAAATACATTCCGGAATAAAGGTATTTAATCAGTGTTGCCACTTTGTGGGTAATTACCCGAATTTGGTATAATTTTTACTGCCGTGGGTAGAGCGTGGGTATTTTCTCTTAGGTGTAATTCAGGTGTTATTTAAATTCTTACTTTAGATATCCAAATAAAATCAAGATTCGATTTCAGTGATGATATTTATTTCTTTTTAAATATAGTTGATAAAAAATGCACAGCCTTCTGAACCAAAGTCTCGGTTTCTTTTTAAGAAAGGTCTTCAATAATTAAATATGTATAATTTTCAAAAGTTCGGTAACGAATGTCGCAAAATGGACCTTATTTTCAAAAGTTCGGTAACGAATGTCGCAAAATGGACCTTAGATTTGGATAAAGATGACTATCATACAGGGGTGTGCTGGAAATCGCAAACGTAAAACGCAAGAATTTTAAAAGTCGTTTTTAAATAAGATTTCTGTAATAAAAGAATTTTATGACAAATATTTAACAAATATTTTCCTATTAAACAGGTTTTAAACCAAAAAATTATAAGAATTAGGTTTAAAGTTTATTAAAAACAACTTCCAAATTCTTGCGTTTTGCGTTTGCAATTTCCAGCACACCCCTGATAGTGATTTAGAACCTGAAGTTTATTGAAAAAAGTTATTTAAACTAACAAACTAATGTTTTCAATATTCCAACATATAATTAATTTTATTTTTCTCTGGCAACTTTTAAATGCTTTAGTTTGAAGACTATTTAATTCCCTTAACAGTTATAAAACTGAATTACGAAAGGGACAGTTTTATAAAATCCAGCAGGCATTTTGTTTCCTAAATAAGGTGTAAAGGGTATTTCTTAAGACAACCTAAAATGATAGAAAACACAAAAAACAATTAATTTCAATCGCAGACTAATATACGGCATTACCATTTGAAACTGATTTTAAACAAATAGGCATCGCGGCAGTCCTTGACGAAACGCATTGTAGATGTCTAATTTTGTTTTACTTTTTCGAGCATTGCTGGCTGCATGTCACGAATAAAATGAACAATGTTGATCTTCAAGACGTCAATTGTTTCTGGTTTATCAGCATAAGCCAGTTACATCACAGGCCTAAGGAAAACAATCAAGAGGTGTCAAATCGCACGGCTTTGAAATCTAATTGACAGTTTATTTTCACTTAATCAACACATCGCCTTTTTTTGTGAAAAAAAGGGTTGCGCCATTGCAATCATGAAGTTGCCTATAAGTTTCGAAAATCGACGGCTAATTTGTTCAAGGATTAATCTATTCATGATGATCTGCGACAGTTCGTTTGACAGCTAACTTTTCGTAAGATCTATCTGGCTTAAAAAGCACCCATTATAAAGGAATGTCAATGACCATTTTGAACCTTCTCTATATATATTCAACCAAATGTGGAAGTTAAACTCATTATTTTTATAATAACAATAAGAATCTTAACAGTGAGCTTGTTGTGTTTTTGCTTTTTTGCAAATGTCTTTTTATTAAATAAAACTTTAATATTACAGCAGGTGTAATTTCATTTAGATCGGGTAATTTTGCTACATCCCAAGTGTAATTTTGAATTTTGTTGGTGGTAACACTGTATTTAATATGTCGCACCACTTAGAAAAAATAACAACACATTTTCTTCAAACAGGAAAAGTATAAAGGATATATAGATGCATTTTATACACAATATAAAAAAAAGGAGAGGGGTGCTTTGAAACCATGTAGGATAAGGCCATGATGGCCTTATTGCTCAATTGACTGAGAGCTACAGCCATATTATGATTATTGCCCAATCATTGAGAGGTAAGGTCACATTTAAAATGAGAGATATAGCCATATTTTTTTCGCAAATGAGAGATAAAGCCATATTTTTTATGTTTGAGGTAAAAATTCTGTATAAGGGAAAATCCTTAGTTATCTTTAAAAAAAATAACAACTAAGAATTAATATTTTAAATTCATTTATTTTTTTAACAAAAATTTATACAAAAAAACCCAACAGCAAAAACAAACAAAAAGTTCAATTGTAATAAGTACAAAATCAATCGGTATGCACATATTATTAACAAAAAATTGCGTGAACATCTTTTATGACTGCTCCCCATATTGGGCATAATGTGTCAATTTAAAAAACGTGTTCCTAATCACATGTGAATTATCAGTTACTAGTTATCAATCACGCAGCCACGCAGAAAAACTTTAGTATGCGAAGCCAGATTCCAACACTTTACTTTAGTGTTTCCGAGAAAATAAATTTTTTTATTCTTGTGAAGCACGCAGGAAAACTTTATTCAGCGAAGCCACCTGCCGCGTCCTACTAGAGGAGAAAACCCGTAAGCACGGCCGCCACGCAGAAAAACTTTAGTATGCGAAGACAGATTTCAATTAACTTTAGTGTCTCAGGGAAAATATTTTTTTACAGAATGTTATTATTATTATTAATATTATTAGAGTTTCTTCCTTTAATGAATGCACATAGAACAGGAAACATACTGTTAAAGAAAGAATTCGTATGCAGATAGTCAAACAATATTAAAAATTATGAATGGGAAATAAAACAAAATTTGCTTTATTACTAATCCTGCTTGGAAATAAAGCAAAATCGATTTTTTTTTTGTCTTATTTCTCATTTAAAAGTGAAATAAAGCAAATTTTGCCTTATTGCCGTTTGTGTTAATGCATCCCCTCATAATATATTTGCTAAAATTTATAGTGATTTGTTTACACAAAGGTGTGCAAATTTTGCTTTATTATTATTATTACTTCTTAATTATAAAAATAAGAGTACTATTGATTTTCCCTTTTACTGTTTATACCTAATGTAAAAATTTCGTAAAAGGGAAAATATGCAAATTTCATTATTTTTTTATGAAGATTGTTTAATATACTGCCTAATTTGAAACTTTTCACAAGGGTTATTTTAAAACTATATTAGTGGAAGTAACCATAATATGTATATAATTTTCGTTTAAAATAGTTTAAAACTCCGTGGTCATATGAAAACATTGTTTTTCTCTGAACGTAGGCATAACAGCAGTTAAAATTATGGCTCTAGTCATAGTCATACTCTACTAATATTCTTGTCGTAGTATGTCTAGCCTTATTCTTGTCTAATAATAGTCTTGTTAAACTTTAGTCTAATCATAGTCTAGTCATAGTCTAGTCATAGTCTAGTCATAGTCTAGTCATAGTCTAGTCATAGTCTAGTCATAGTCTAGTCATAGTCTAGTCATAGTCTAGTCATAGTCTAGTCATAGTCTAGTCATAGTCTAGTCATAGTCTAGTCATAGTCTAGTCATAGTCTAGTCATAGTCTAGTCATAGTCTAGTCATAGTCTAGTCATAGTCTAGTCATAGTCTAGTCATAGTCTAGTCATAGTCTAGTCATAGTCTAGTCATAGTCTAGTCATAGTCTAGTCATAGTCTAGTCATAGTCTAGTCATAGTCTAGTCATAGTCTAGTCATAGTCTAGTCATAGTCTAGTCATAGTCTAGTCATAGTCTAGTCATAGTCTAGTCATAGTCTAGTCATAGTCTAGTCATAGTCTAGTCATAGTCTAGTCATAGTCTAGTCATAGTCTAGTCATAGTCTAGTCATAGTCTAGTCATAGTCTAGTCATAGTCTAGTCATAGTCTAGTCATAGTCTAGTCATAGTCTAGTCATAGTCTAGTCATAGTCTAGTCATAGTCTAGTCATAGTCTAGTCATAGTCTAGTCATAGTCTAGTCATAGTCTAGTCATAGTCTAGTCATAGTCTAGTCATAGTCTAGTCATAGTCTAGTCATAGTCTAGTCATAGTCTAGCCATAGTCTAGTCATAGTCTAGTCATAGTCTAGTCATAGTCTAGTCATAGTCTAGTCATAGTCTAGTCATAGTCTAGTCATAGTCTAGTCATAGTCTAGTCATAGTCTAGTCATAGTCTAGTCATAGTCTAGTCATAGTCTAGTCATAGTCTAGTCATAGTCTAGTCATAGTCTAGTCATAGTCTAGTCATAGTCTAGTCAACAACTACTATGGGCGACAAAAACCAAAGCAAGAGAAGCTAATTGGAAATATGTATGGGTCAGGGATGGCAAAATATTTGCCCGTAAAATTGAAAATACGCCATCAATTATTATTAACAGTACCAATGATATCGACACGATCACTCCCAACACAAATTAACTTTTTTAACCTATGTACCCCAAAATTATATATATAGAGATAAAACATGAATTTAGTAACAACTATTGAAAACTTTAATCTAATAGAAAAAAAATACTTATGTAAGTTATCCCAGAAATATACTGTACATGAATATTCGTTCATTACGCCTAAATTTTAATTCATTTCTAGCTTCCATACAAAAAATAATAAACAAAATAAACTTTATTGTACTTGTCGAGACTAACATTACCGACAACGAAAACAACATCTTTAACATAAACGCGTTTAACTCACATTTCTTAAACAGAGATGGCAGGGGAGGAGGAATAGCGTTATATGTAAGAGAAAACATAACATATATAAATTCCAACATTAAAACTATCTCTTACGAATCGTTGCAAATTGATGTAAATATTAAAAACAATAAGTACTCTCTTATCTGTATTTATCGCCCACCAAAAAATAATGTCAAAGAGTTTATTATAGAGCTAGACAAATCAATAAATAACATAAAAAATAAACAAGACATAATTATTATTGGAGATATTAACATTGATATTCTCAAACAAAACATCACAACAAATAAATATACTGAAATGTTATCATCCAATGGATTACAAGGTATAATAAATGAGAGCACAAGAGAATACATCAATAACAAAACCAGTACGTGCATTGATCATATTTACCCAACAAACACGGAGGTTTGATTTCAAATTGAAAATGATTTGAAATCAAACGTTTTCTCAAACGACAAACGTTTGATAATGATTTGAAAATCATTTGAAAATCATAGCGTTCTCAACAAAAAGGGGAAATTATTTTCAAATTGAAAAATGCCTTTATTTTCAACTTGCTTTCAAACGTAATTCTCAAATGTTTTTCACATGTGGATTATAATACAATGTGGAATATAAATAAAACTATTTAATTTTTTTAATTTAAATTTATTATTTATTTAAATAAACTTTGAGATAAACATTCGGTACCATAGCTAAAAGATGAAATAGTGTTCTTTCCGTCCTCTAATTCTTGGAAAGACAAAATACTTGGCTCCCTTTTATTTTGAGGATTGTAGCACCGCGATTGTTCAACAAACTTTCTTCACTTTCCCGTTTTATTTTTCTTTTTTTCGTATTTTTAATCATTGTAATTTCTCACAAATAATTTTTATTTTTTACAAGAAATAAACTGTTCACTTTATATTAAAATTTATTTTTAATAGTAAAACACATGTAACCACAAGGAAAAAAATGTAACTTTAATCGCCATTTTTAATGCTTACATTTATTTTTCGCTTTAGTATTGCCAAGTTTATTTTTGATTTGATTTTAATATTTGACATCAAATTGATAAAACATTTGATATCAAATGTTTATTTTCAAATCATTATCAATTTGAATTTAAATGTTAAATCAAACAATTGAAAAACGTTTGAGAATTGCGTTTGATGTCAAATGATAAAGTCATTTCATATCAAAGGTTTGACTTCGTGTTTGTTGGGTACACACGAAACAAAAACGCAACAACACAAACACACGCCTCTATAGCAGTGATGTCAATTATGATTGTGTTGGTGAGATTACTCCCTGCAAATAATAGGACCAGTCCAAACACGCGTGTAAAGAGTAGTCCACAAAGGACCAGGACTAGTCCAAAAGTAACCCAAACGTATGGAAAAAACCTGGTCTATTTAACATTACGATGTCCTAGGGCAGGACCATATAACCCATCTTTGGACCACTAAGGAGTAGTTTTAAAACTACTCCATGGTATATAACCCACCTTTGGACCACTAAGGAGTAGTTTTAAAACTACTCCATGGTATACTCAAGAGGATTAGTTTTGAAGTCGTTTAAAAACGAAAGCACGTCGTTAAAAAACGAAGACATGTCGTCTCACTACAAACACTTTTTAACAATGACATGGTCCATGCTTGCATTACATCGGACCAGTCCATGGAGTAGTCCATTTTATCAAAATGGGTCAGGTGGTCCAATTTTATTTGCTGGGCTCTTATCTCTTACATGCCCAGCGGGCGAAATATGCGGTTGCGAGGCCTATTACGAGGCCTTATTAAAGAACTTTTCTAAGGGTCATCTATGTTCGATTAAATTGTTGGGAATCAGGTAAGGTATTAAAACTTACAAAACATTTTCATGAAAGGGCGATGCAAACACCAGGGCCAGCATTATGCGAGGAAATATAGTTCATGCTTTAAATTCATTTTTCATCAGACCATTTAAAGTTAACTTACATTTATTGCTATGAAGACTTAAAAGCAATAAATAATAATACAATTATCGAAAAATGTTGAGTTATGGACAGACACAATCAGTTATTATTTAAATAAATTAAATTTGGAACCTCAGAAACTTTGCTTATTTTTTTGGAAAAATTGCGCAGTTCACAATATTTGAAGTCTTTTTACAACCTAATACAATTCTTTCCAATATTTTTCGTTTTTTGCTCAACATACCTTTGCGAATTCTAACAATGAAAATTCATTTGCTCATACTAATGCAAATATTAAGTTTAAAAATATTCTGTAAGTATTTACCACCATTATAAAAAGAGAAGATTTTACTAGCCTATAATAAATACTTTTATTTACCAATAATATCTTCTAAATTTATATTGCAGTTTCGTAACAACAAAACATTTTTTAGGTTTGCGGATGTTAATTTATTGCGTTGTTTTGAGCAAATGTATTTTAAATCGGAAAATATTTGTTCGCAAAGATATTTTGAGGAGAAAAGCGACAAACATTTGAAGGAATTTTTTTTTAATATAGGATATAGCGCCCCGTCTAAATTTTTCCAGAACTCAATAATATTTTCCCTGTCTGGAGGATTAATTTCGCTCCTAAGTATGATTAGTTCCGACTGGATGCTGAATTCATAACTCGCAATGTCGCACTTAAAGGGATTTTGGAGTATGTTAAGTAGTGGTTTTATATCCTCAAAATCTTAAAAAAGATCTTGAAAGTTGTAAAAAAGGTTTTCAAAAATTGCCAAATACTCAGATTTTTTCAAATATTTCTCCTTGTCATAAATAAGCAAAGTTTTAGGAAAGTTGGAAAAATCTTCATTATTTATTTCATTTGTTAATAAAAATAATTTGGTTTTAAAATTAAAAACAATCGTATATACATCGTACAGAAACAAAAATATTTTTACAATCACAAAATACCAACAAATTCTTGTGGCTTTTTCTTTTCTTAATAATTTCTGCATTTAGGTACGACTTTTTAACGAAAGAAAAAGGGACCCTGTTACAGGCATCAACAAAACACATATCGTTAGCTTAAATGCAAAACAATTATTTTGAAAATTTGAAATTTTTATTGATTAGGATTCACTTTACATATATATTTTTATAAAATTTTAAAATTCTATCTTAAAAAATAACCACAATTGTGCAAAGAAATGGAAATCCCTGTTTTAAAATCATTGTACAATGTCAAAAACAGAAATAAAACAAAATAAAAACATAGATAATAAATAAAATAAAAAAGATAATAAAACAAAAAAAAAGATGTACCTACATACAGTTATTGTATATTTATTTATATACATAAATATATTTAGAGGCCTCAAAACAGGCCTTGCAATATTTGCGATATTTCCCGCTGAATGAGAGTGTTTCTCAGTAAACAATTATATTTTACGCTCGCAAAATAAAAGAGCGTAAGCGTACATGTGAATTAATTTGCACAATTGTGCAAGGCGCTGACATCCCTGCTCTATAGCAGGGATTTCCAAAATTTTTTTGGTTGTGTATTAGTGAGAACCAGAGAGTAAGCAAATTGAGAGAATGCATATATTTACAGCCGAAATAAAATGTTAGTAATATATATTTTAAGTTGTATAACACAAAGGTACAAAATTAAAAATTTTTTGTGTTGATAAAAAATTTGTAGCAATTCTTTACCAATTCAATGTCGCTGTTTTTAAAACTACACTTTTTTTCATTCGGTAGCTTTTTGACACTAAATCAGTTTCAAATATCTTATCAAACAATTGTAAAAAATTAAAGATTTTTATGCTTTAAAAATTCATAAAAAATGAATTTTGCACGCAAATCACAGCTGATAGAAAAATTTTCCCTAATTGCAGATTCTACACAAGTTCCTAATTGAACAGTACGACGGCCTACCGTTTGACTGGACAGGGGAAGAGACTCTATAAATTTAGTATTATAATTAAGCCTTTCCCAAATTTTCTTCAGCAATTGCTTGATAAAAACACCATCCCACAATGGTCTTCCTTTCTTTACAATTTCCAATATTACTAAACTTGAAATCTCCATTTTCAGTTTGGGAACGGATTTTGGTTCATTAATTTCCTCTTCTAATAACCATTTTTTCAAGTTTTCTAAAAAAAATTGTTTTATTTTTATAAAAGAGGTCTTCTCTTTCCCTATCATTTAAATTATTTATATTATTATGAAAACGATCGCAATGCCGTTTAATAACAAATTCCGTTTCTTCCTTAAATGTTGCATAGCATATAAGGCATTGGATGTTACCAAAAGCATTTTTGACCGCACAATATTTTTGAGTGTAAGCTGAAACAAAATAATATAGCATCCGCTGAACATGTACACTTGTCGAAGTCACACCGACGACTGAATTGAAGAGCATAAAAATATGTGTTTGTAGTGGTTTGCACAATTGTGCAAAGAAATGGAAACCCCTGCTCTATAGTGAGAACTAGCATCTCTGACCACTACGCTCTTTTCTGTTGTTTATTCCAAGTAAAAGAAAATCAAAACAAACAAAACCAGGGTGAGGAAACCACACAATTTCAGGGCTCCAATTTAAATAATTATAAAGTAAACAAATATATCAAAAATTATAATTGGAGTTTAATTTATGGACAAAATTTAAGTACGAATAATCTTTTTAACAAAATATATGAAAAATTTCACAACATTTACGAAAATTCTAAAAAACAAAATACAAATAAAAAGAAGCGAAAAGTGAACCCATGGCTAAATGAAAGTCTATTAAAATGTTGCAATATCCGGGATAAACTTTATAACAAATGGTTAAATAATAAAAATAATAAACAATATGAAAGCGAATACAAACAATTTAGAAATATGTTAAATAAAAAATTAATTTACGCAAAAAATTCTTTTTATAAAACAAAATTCATGGAAAACAGAAATAATATACGTGTCACTTGGCAACTTATTAATGAGTTAACGGGTAAAAAAACTAGTAACATCGACAAAACGGTAATGAAAAACTTTAATAGTGAAAACGTATTAGATATAGCAAACAAATTTGCAGACAACTTTCAAAATAACGTGAAAAAAATTGTACATAAGTGCGATATTAATACTTTGAAATACAGCAAACCACGATTGCCAAACACAATATTTCTTTGTCCTACAAGTGAGGAAGAGATATTTGAAATTCTTACAAACATCAATGAAAGAAAAGGCGCAGGAATAGATGGTATTAGACCAAAAGACCTAAAATACAATGCTGCCCTATTAGCTCCACTAATAACAACTTTTGTAAACTCGAGCATAAATAGCGCAACTATTCCTAATTTATTAAAATCATCAATAATACGCCCAATTTACAAAAGTGGTACTAAAAACGACTACAACAACTATAGGCCAATAGCTATACTACCAGCTATTGAGAAAATTTTGGAAGAGATAATAGTTAAAAGATTAAATGAATTTTTAAAAAAATACAAAATCTTAAATTCTTGTCAATATGGCTTTCAAAAAGGGAAAAATATAAATAAGCAGCTAGGAAATTTTTCTAATTATATAAATAAATGCCTTAACGAAAATAAGCACTGCTTAGCATTATTTATAGACTTTAGCAAAGCTTTCGACACTATTTCTCACAGCAATCTTCTTGAAATTCTGGAACGATATGGAATTAGAGGAAATTGCTTACAGTGGTTAAAAAACTACTTAGAACTAAGAAGCTACAGGGTCAAAATTAACAATATTTTAAGTAACGAAACTTTTTCGGAAAATACTGGTGTACCTCAGGGCTCAAAACTAGGTCCAATCTTGTACTTGATATACGCAAATGAGATGATTAACGTTCTTAAAAACAGCGAAGCTTTTGCATATGCAGATGATACTGCAGTTATTGTTTCCAACAAAAAAATCGAGGAGGCAGAAAAAATCATGCAAAATGAACTCAATATAATAACAAAATGGAGTCATGACAATGGCCTCGTTATTAATGCATCAAAAACAAAATTAATGCATATAAAACCACCCCATCTTCTGCATCACCAATTAAACCTCGTTTTTCATGATAATGAATGCATACACAAAACAAACTTATATAATAGTGATACATGCAGCAACATTATAGAAAAGGTAAAAACATATAAATATTTAGGCGTATACGTGGATGAAAACTTTAAGTGGCTAACCCAAGTGCAAAACCTTCGAAAAAAGTTAAAAAAATCAGCTTACAGCCTCTTTCACCTAAGTAATTGTAGCCCATTCACAGTCCTAAAGCAAGCATACTTCTCTTTGGCCGAATCATACCTTAGGCATGGTATTACAGCATGGGGAAGCTCTACGTATTGTAGCAGCCTACAGCAAACACAAAACCAAATTTTAAAAATTCTGCTAAAAAACAAACAACACAACCAACAAATACAGTATTCAATGATATATAGTGACACAAACAATACGCACTCCAATCAAAACACACTTGTAATCCCGACACTCTTAAACAACACACTAGCAAATAACACACTTCTAAACAACACAATCGTAAACAACATACCGGCAAACAACTCACCTGTCAACAATAACCCACTCGCAATCAACAATACAATCCTAAATAATACCTACGCTATTAACAACACATACGTTAACAACAACACAAACGTCAGCAACAATCAAAACGATAACAACATTCACGTTAACAATAACCCACATGTAAACAACAACACAAACGTTAACAGAAACACAAACGAAAACAATAACTCACAAACAAACAACACTATACACGTAATCAACACTCATGTTAACAACAACAACTTAAGCATTAACAATATTTACGATTATAACAACTCATATGGCAACAACAACACACAAAACGTCAATAACAATACACACGGCAACAACATCCAATACGTAAGCGGTAACAACATCCAAATCGTAAACGGCAACAATACTCACGTTTTCAATTACATGAACGGAAACAACACTAGCGCAAGCAGCAACACAACAGGAAACAACAACACATACAACAATAACACGGCCACAAATAGAAGGAACAGGAGAATAAAAACAGTAGGGAATATAGCAACAAAACTAGAAGTTCTAAATATCAGAAGCTTATATAATATTGCACTAATAAATGAATTCTGGAACGACTCAAAATACCTAAAACCTATAGACCATAATTACAACACAAGACGAAAAGCAGAAGGAAGATATAAAGTAGAACGATCCCACAACAATTATGGAAAAAAATGTCTTAGTGTTGTACTTCCAGCCCTGTTCAACAAACTACCCACTAATTTGATTAACCTACCAAACACAAACAAAAGAAGGAAATTAATACAATCGTATATTTTAAACTCGCAATGAAATATTGAACTTTTAGATATATATTAACATATAGCCACGGCCACTGAATTATGAATTATTATTATCTTTTTTCATGTATATTACATTTAACATTAGAATAGAAGTTATCCTGCAGATAAGCCACATGGCTTCGCGGGAAAATAATATTAATAAAATGTAAATTATTGTAAAATGTCAATAAATAAATAAATAAAAAAAAAAAAAAAAAAAATAGTCTAGTCATAGTCTAGTCATAGTCTAGTCATAGTCTAGTCATAGTCTAGTCATAGTCTAGTCATAGTCTAGTCATAGTCTAGTCATAGTCTAGTCATAGTCTAGTCATAGTCTAGTCATAGTCTAGTCATAGTCTAGTCATAGTACAAGTACATGCATTGACCACTTGTTTATTAAAAGCAACCAAACAAACACACAAACCCATGCTTACATTATAACAACAACAATATCTGATCACTACTGCCTTTTCTGCTGTATGAAGAAACTAGAAAATAATAAGGGAAGGGAAAACTGCATTATGCAGGGGCCGCAATTGTATAATTTTTTAGTGAACAAAAATATAAAACGAGTAGATTGGAACAATTTAATAAAACCAAATCAAAATACCAATGAGTTATATAATGAAATAAACAAAAGTTTTTGTGAAATTTATAAAATATCTAATAAAAAAAAAACAACATGTAAGAAAAGATCAGGTAATCCATGGATAAGTGAAGACTTGATAAAATTGTGTAACTTACGGGATAAACTTCAAAAAAATGGCGAAACAATAAAAACAACAAAATCCTTGAATTCGAATATAAAAGATTTAGAAATATTTTAAATAAAACAATTATTACCTCGAAAAACAATTATTATAGACAAAAATTTATTGAAAATAGATATGATATGCGCGTCACGTGGCAAATAATAAACGAAATAGTTGGGAAAAAATCCAAAAATATAGATCAAACGTTAATAAAAAATTTTAAAAACGAAAACATGAATATAATCACAAATTCGTTTGCACAAAACCTTAATAATAATGTAAATAAATTAATACACAACTGTGATATTAAAACACTCAACATTACACAAACCTCGCAACAAAACTCCATATATCTGTCTCAAACTTCTGAAGAAGAAATATACAACATTTTAAAAACCTTAAATGCTAAAAAAGGTCCTGGTATTGACAACATTAGACCAAAGGATTTAAAATATAATGCTAAAATAATTACACCAATTATTACAAAACTTATAAACAGCAGTTTAGAAAGTACAATTGTGCCAGATATCCTGAAAACATCTATCATTAGACCAGTGTACAAAAGTGGTACTACAAATGATTATAACAATTATAGACCAATAGCCTTGCTTTCGTCGGTTGAAAAAATATTGGAAGAAATAGTTGCAAGGAGGTTAAGTGATTTCTTAATCAAATACAAAATCATAAATAATAACCAGTATGGTTTTCAAAAAGAAAAAAGCATTAACAAACTGCTTGGAAATTTTGCAAACCATATAAATTACTGCTTGAGCAAGAACCTACATTGCCTAGTGTTATATATAGATTTTAGCAAAGCTTTTGACACACTTTCCCACAAAAACCTAATACAAATCTTAGAAAGAAATGGCATCAGAGGCACCACACTAAAATGGTTCAAAAGTTACCTTGAACTGAGAACTTTTCAAGTCAAAATCAGAGATAGTATGAGCGATAAAATGACATCCCAATACGGAGTCCCACAAGGATCAAAACTGGGCCCAATACTTTATATCATATATGCCAACGATATGCTCAGCACACTTAAGGAAAGTACTGCATTCGCTTACGCAGACGACACTGCAATTATTGTTGCTAATAAAAATATCAACACCGCCACTCAAGTTATGCAACGTCAACTAGATATTGCAACAAAATGGTGTCACGACAATGGGTTAATTATCAACGCATCTAAGACAAAGATTATGCATATAAAGCCAAGGCATCTAACAGACTCGCCCATATATATAAAGTTCCATAACACGGAGTGCCTGCATGATCAAGTCTTAAAACCTAATAGTCACAACGAAAAATGTAACACAACTATCGAACTTGTGCCATCGTATAAATACTTAGGCGTTTATGTCGATAGTAACTTTAAATGGAAGTCTCAAGTTGAAAACGTTAAGAAAAAGCTAAGGAAATCAGCATACTTTTTGTATCATCTAAGCAACTGTGCAACATACAGTGTACTTCGACAAGTTTATTTTGCTCTTGCTGAGTCTTATATAAGGCATGGAATTGCTGTATGGGGAAATGCTACACATTGTAATAACCTACAAAAAACACAAAACCGAATTTTAAAACTACTTTGGAACAATCATCGAACCTACACAAACACCCGCAGCATAACAAACAACAATCAACAAGCAAATACATACATCACCAGAATACGTCACTCAAACAACGTTAATACCAACAACAACACAACAAACACTAGCATTAACCAAAACAATCTATTAGTAAACACAAACAACACAAGAACACAAGATAGGAACAACACTTACAGCACAATTAGCAGCAGCATCAATAACAACCAACTAATTAACACAAATATCACAACAACACGTCATTTGATCACTGGAAACATTGCAAAAGATCTGAAAGTTCTAAATGTTAAAAGTTTATATTATGCTACTCTGGCAAATGAATTCTTCAACAACAAAGACTATCTGCATGAAATAGATCATGCATATTACACAAGACGTCGGGCGCAAAAACGATATAAGGTTGAGAGATTCCATAACGAGTATGGAAGGAATACCCTTAGAGTCACTCTACCTTCAATACTCAATAAACTTCCAACAAATATATTAAATACTAAAAATAAACACCAAAGGAAAAAACTCATCAAAAACTTCTTTATAAGTTCGCAATGAATACATAGAAAATTTCATAATTTGTGAATTCTTTATAAAACTACATACTTATGTACATAATTATCTAATATATATTTTATTCAACTAGTTTTATTTTTTTTTCCTGCTGACAAGCCAATGGCTTAGCGGGGTTAGAATTAAAAACGTTGTAAAATTATATTATATGATCAATAAATAAATGAATTTTGAAAAAAAAAAAAAAAAAAAAAAATAGTCATAGTCTAGTCATAGTCTAGTCATAGTCTAGTCATAGTCTAGTCATAGTCTAGTCATAGTCTAGTCATAGTCTAGTCATAGTCTAGTCATAGTCTAGTCATAGTCTAGTCATAGTCTAGTCATAGTCTAGTCATAGTCTAGTCATAGTCTAGTCATAGTCTAGTCATAGTCTAGTCATAGTCTAGTCATAGTCTAGTCATAGTCTAGTCATAGTCTAGTCATAGTCTAGTCATAGTCTAGTCATAGTCTAGTCATATTCTAGTCATAGTCTAGTCATAGTCTAGTCATAGTCTAGTCATAGTCTAGTCATAGTCTAGTCATAGTCTAGTCATAGTCTAGTCATAGTCTAGTCATAGTCTAGTCATAGTCTAGTCATAGTCTAGTCATAGTCTAGTCATAGTCTAGTCATAGTCTAGTCATAGTCTAGTCATAGTCTAGTCATTGTCCAGTCATTGTCTAGTCATAGTCTTGTCATAGTCTAGTCAAAGTCCAGTCATAGTCAAGTCATCGTCTTGCCAAAGTCTAGTGATAGTGTTGTCATAGGTTAGTCAACATCAAGTTTTATTTTTATCATTTTCCACTTAGTCAAGAACTGGTTCAATCACTTAAGAGAGGAAAAATTCATAGAATTTAGCCTAAAGTACTTATCTCATACACGTTCGAATTCGAAAAATGTCTTTAACATTCAAATGTTTTTATATTCTTATTGTTTACAAGTGGTTCTTATGTGTGTATGCAGGTATGTTCGGGTTTTTATTTATATACACCTACTACACATAGCGGCAAATGTTTTTTTTAATGTTAAAATCAACTTGTGCTATTTGCATATGCTTTCCTAATACCGCAACACTAACTAACTAACTAACATATAAACAGATAATAATCACGTTGTTTATACCACTAGCAACACAAACAAAAACTTGACTCTGGATAGTCCAGGGTATAAAATAGATACGAAGTATATATGAATACAAAAACAGCAGCAGGCAGTAAGACACCCTTTTTTAAAAGATAAATACGAGATTTAGTTGGATACATGCCATTACTAAATGGTGTACTTTTACAAATTGAACCATCAATCTTTTACACTCATTCTCCATTGATTTGCATCTTTTTACATACTCGACTATGGATGTTTGTTGGTTGGGTCTTTTTACAAATTTTACCAAAAAAAAATATGCAACCGGAACTCATCCCGCCATTGTTACTGCTTTACGTACTTTATTAACCCTTTATTAAAAATGTAAAGCTTTTTTTTGCTGTTCCTTCTTCAATTTCGTGAGTTCTGGCATTTTATGCACTGTAATGTAGGGCTGCTCTTTATTCACTAGATTTTTGTGCCCGACCATTCTTTATCATGTGCTTATTAATTCAATAGAAATAGAAAGGAAACCAAGACTACAGTATAAATTGGGAAGCAGATATGATGAGTTTTCACAACCATCATCCAGTTTCGTTTTCTGTTTGTACTAGTATTTATTTGTCGAAAGTAAGAATACTCATATACAAAATATACGTAAAAATGTGTATGTATACTTGTGTACATAACATTGTAGCTGGAGATAGAAATTGAAGAACAAAAGACAGGATGTCAGTCCTTATATAAAATAATTTGCATTTTTTTAAGACTTCCAAATGTGAATATTAAAATGAGTGCTTTCCTCCTTTTTATCTATTATTTAAATTTGGAAGAAAATTAATATTACAATGCTTTTTGTACAACGAGTTCATATGTATATTTTATACATATATGATTTTATTAAATGACTGTGTGTACTTACTTTTAAAGTAGTTATATACCTGCTAACCCAGTCAAAATTGTATGGAATGATTAATTATGAATAAAATGAATAAATTAGCTCTTTATATACCCACACCACAATAATGGAAAGCGTATTATGCTGATGTGTGTAACGCCTTAAAATATGGGTACTGGACCCACCTTTAAGTATACCGAAAGTGAGTCTGAGTCGATTCAACGATGTCGGTCCGGTTGACTGGCTGGCTGTCCATGTAACCTTGTGCGCAAAGTACAAAGAACTATCAAACCGATTTTTATGAAATTTAAAACATGGATAGACTCATATTTTTATGCATACATGACCTATGCAGTTTTTTAAAAAATAGGACCACAAGTGGAGCACGGATGCAATTTCTGCCTCTCACAAACTATCAAACCGATTTTAATAAAATTTAAAACATAGACAGATCCATATTTATATGGACACATAAGCATGATTCTCCATGGGTCCCGAATAGGGTGCACTCTCGTTAATGTGTGTTAAAATACTGTGGTGTTGGGTATCGTATAGTCGGGCTTGACCGACTGTACTTTCTACCTTGTTTAAATCATAGAATATACTTTTCTTCAGAGAAAAAAAAAACAAACCCTACGTGTTTCAAGTCAGTTTTGAGTCGTGTTTTTGACGCACAAGAATCTTTTGCGAGTATTTTTGGCTTTATTTATTATTATTTACACACATGCTTACAGCACAAGCCTAATTTAAGTGATAGTTTTACTTTATTTATTTTTAGAAATTATAACAAGTGCTAAATGCTAATTTTTGTCACAGAAATGTGTAAGCAGTACAATCTATATTGTAAAGTATATGTATATAGTTTGGTTTGTCTGCTTGTTTTCTTCCTATAGACTACTGAGCCAATTTTTATTTTTCGCTTAACAATGACTAGAAATATTTGTAAATTTTCAAGTCGCCGTGGTACATCACATACAAAGATAATATGAATTAGTTTAAATGTGGACAACGGTAACAGCAAAAGTTTCTAAATTTGGAACAAACAGTTTACTTATCAAAGCAAATCATCTGTCAAAAAGTGGGCTTAATTAAAAATTTAATTATATTAAATCGCATCGCTGGACAAGGAGGGTTCGATGAGAGTATCTGTGGGAAAGCCAGGAAAATTTTGTTTCGCTTATTATTGACCATTAGCCTTGTGGAAAACACAAGCTTTTGTAGAAGTTATAATGATGAAGAAGAGTCAACAGAGCATCTCCTCTGTCATTGTCCGGGATTCGAGGACCTAAGACTCAAAGTGAGGGTATTGAAACGACTAACCGTTGTCTGATTAATCAATTAATTTTACGCGATTAACTGTTCGATTAATTTAAAACTGCTTATTTTCGATTAACTAATAATTCGAATAATTTATGTCGATTAATCGAAAGTATGTTTTTTCACAGCATTAGTTTTTTTTTTATATAAAAAAACAAGCCGGAACATTTCCTTCGCGCAACCATTTTTATTATATGTTTATAGAATAGTACAAAGAATGAAACCAGCGAGTTTGGGATTAATTTATTTTTAAGAATGTTTTTCAGATGAAGTAGATAACTTTTTTGAGACTGTTGAATCGAGTTCCACAACTATGCAAATATTTTTTTTTTGTATATATTTGTCAGGCATAGCACCGTAGCTTTGCCATTACTGAATAATTCGTTTTTTTTTTTGTATATAATTTTGGTACTTTTTCTTTTGAAACACTTTTTTCTTTTTTATTTTATGATCGCCGTTACCGGTATTTCTTTTTTTTTAGTGAGTAATAAGTTGAAGTTTAGAGCTACAAGATGAATAAAGTATAGCATTGAATTGAGCCATCTGCTGTTTTAATTTACTTAGAAACAAATTTATTGGGAAGAGGAGTCACCTCTACCCAACAGAGACGAATGAAAACAACCTTCTACGAGACGTGAACAAGACTATTAAAAGTATTAAAATTTTTAAAAAATCAAAAAGAGATTCACGTGGTATAATGGAGGACAACTAATTTTAAGAAAACACTATACAAAACGATATTACTAATTGAAAGAATCATTTCTAAATCAAGTTTCATTAAAACAAAAGAACGGAAATGTTGATGCTATTTTTTATTTAAAAAGTTTTCCTCTTTTATTAGATGAAGTAAAATTATTCGACCGAATAATGCTAAATTTTTCAATTATTATTCGATAAAATTTTAACCTCGAATAATAATTTTTTTTGTTGTTGTTAGGACCAGCACTCAGGGGATGCCCCCTACTAATGCATTGCATTGTGTTGAATCTAAGAAAATAGGTCATAAGAAGGAGAATAGAGGGCGTAGTGTTTGTGAACATTCGATTTGAACTTAATCATGTTCCAAGTGAGAGGGAAGACTTCGGCAGGAAGGTTATTCCACATACGAACAGTCCGGGAAAAAAACGAATTCTCTCTGTAATGCGTTGTACGATTCACCTGCCAATCGACCACATAAAGATGGGCTCTTGAGGAAAAACGTGTATTGCGAACAAACGTACGGGCTTCGGGAACCAGATCCCTAATTTCGTCAGAACACATCCCATTGTAGTAACGATAAAACAGGCAAATACAAGCTACATTACCCGGTTGGCTAAGGACTAACGATTGCAGCCATGCAACAAAGGACATCTAATTACTGGCTGATAAAGGGGCCTAAGATAATAAAAAGTCGATTTTTTTTTAAGTTAAAAGTTTGAGTTTTTTACTTAATACAAATTAGATTTCTACCAAGCATGATGCATTTTGTATAGAAGTCACAAAGTAATATAAAATTTATTAAACTGAAATTTTTTTATGGAATGTTGGTTTTTGTTTAAAATTGTACTTTTTGGATAAAATGGAAATATTGATGTAAGGAGTCACTGTTGTGTAAAGTTAAAGCAGCGTGTAGCCTACTGCTTTAGATATACATACAAATTTTTAAGCCATTTGTCGCATTTTCTTCTCTACTTCTCCTTTATCGCTGTGTTCTGATTACTATTTTCCCCATGGTGTTATTTTGCACGTAAAGTGTTTGCGTTTTAGTCACGCATTTCAACGCAAACATGTTAAAGCATAAAATGCAAATGCATGACTACCATTTGAGTTTCTTTTCGGTCTATTTTTTGCATTTTCTCTTTGTTTTAGTAAAACAGGCGTAACAACACCACAGGAAAAAAGTGCCAGATGACGATAAAGCAGAATAATAAGAACAAGGAGTTCGTTATTTGAAGGAGGTTTAGCAAAAAAAAAATTGATATGAGAATGAAATATATTCATTGTGATTTATTATCTTTCTTTTACCTTCATAAACAAATGCATGAGTTTATATTGTTGCATACGTACATACATACTTTTTATATCAACACCACAATAGCTGAGAGGGTATTATGCATTTGTGCTGTTGTTTGTAACACCTTAAAAAATCTAAAAATATGTAAGCTTAAGAATCACTTTCAGAGTCGATTTTACGATGTCTGACTTACTGGCTGGCCATGTAAACCCTGTGCGCAGAGTACAGGTCGCAATTATGGAGCCAATTTGATGAAGTTTGATACAAAGGCCCAGTTCTGACAATGACGAAGTCTATTAATAATGGTAAAAATCGGTTAGTAGTTTCACAAAGCTCTCATAGAAGCTTCTTCCCGGAATAGAGTCTTTGTACCCATAAATCATTTTATTATGTTGGTATTAAGATTAAATTTGGTTAAAATTAATTTTATTAGAATCCGTATTTGACCATAGTTCTTATACAAATACTACACACGAAGATAGCTTTTAATGCAGCAACTTCCTCAAAAATGTTGTTATAAACATTAAAATTGACAACAATAATCTTTAAGATAGCTTCTTCTGTCATCCAAAAATCAGTTAAGAGCAAACAAATCTCATAAAGATGAAGATATATTAATAATATTCGGCACAAAGAACTTTTACATGAATCTTAGTCCCATTACATAATTTTGTATATGATTGCCCATGGATCCCATTTAAGGGATCAAAAATGGGGGTTTAACTATAGAGAACGAATCGTATTTTATGTACGTTGTAAAGAATGATCGTCGATTCGACGATGTATTTCTTAACTATCTATAACTATGGCATAAGCCAAGTATGATTTTTCAATTAATGTTGCTTATCATTGTGGAGCCTTATGGCTTTGTAAAAACTAATAAACGTAAATCATCTACTAACATCATACACAATTTTAGAGTGTTAGTCACACCCATTTAAAAGCTAAAGTTTAAAAAGATAGGTGCTCGTCGAATCGTCGAATCAATCATTCGTAACCAATACACATTTTTCCGATCCGCACATCACAGATTTTAACAGCTCTTAAAAGCGTTAAATCGACATTTCGCAGTCGACCCAGCTGTGCTTTGAAAAATTGTGCCAAATGCACTTGCTACTCGTCTGGAAATAATGTTTAATATATCTATAGATTCGTATTTAATTCCACTTTTTAAGGCCGGTAATAAATCAAACCTAACAACCTATAGAGCAATTGCAAAGCTTAAAGTTATCAGAAAAATGTTTCGCAGATAATACTAGTCACAAAATATCATCGTTTTTATCCATTCATCAACTCGGCTACAGAAGTTGCTGCTCAACAACAACTAACCTTTTTCAATTGACAACTTTGGTTAATTGAAGCTTTAATACACGCAGAGCAAAAAACATGATTAATAAATGGTCACTACGAACAATTTTATTCATATTTGCCTAATATGTTTACCCTTATAAGTTTATTATAGTCCTAATATAACTTGCACAAATATTTTTTGTCCTTAACATTTTTAAACACACTATAATAATATTAGATGGTGTTTTACACCTAAAAAGTTACTCTGATCTAGCTAAACATATTAAATTATGTGAAATGTTTACTACTAAAATATTTTAATTTTCAACAAAATATTTAAAATCATAATATAAGTTGCACACAAAAGGTATGTTTAATACCATAATTTTTGTTTGCTTTAAAACACATTCTGTAATTGAGCAAACATTTATTGCCAAAAAAAAAAAAAAAAAACAATTGGGGGATTCACAAGGTGTCATAAAGTCATAAGTCTAAAAATAATAACATTAAAATATACGACTGTTGTGAACAACCCCTCATAATTTAGTGTGCTATTTTCAATTTAAGTTAGCTCATTTAAAACAAATATAAAAAATTAATATTTACCAAAAATAAAAATACTTTTTTAGTTCTAATCCATGAATTAATAAATTAAATAAGATCTTTCCTGACTATTTTCCATTTTTCAGACGCAAACCACAAATAAATTTTATTTTGTTTGTTTACTAAACATCAGAGTCCTAAGCCGATCTAATTTGACGCAGGTTCAATTCGGCTGTTATCTGGATAAAACTATACCATCAACGGCGACGGCTACAAAAACTAATGCGGTTCGGCTCAGCCGCTCAGCGCAAGTGTCTTCTGATTTATTACGACAGCACAATAAACATACTAAGCAAAGTTCTATTAATTTAAGACACTTTTTGTTTACAAAGCAACAACAATTTTTTTAAACCATTGTAAAATGTTAGAACATTATGACAATATAACATAGTCATTGCATTAATTGTGAATGGCGTATTTCGACAAATGTATGCCGCTATGTTGTTCATCTGCAGGCCTTTAATGTACATATGTTTGTATATACTCGTAGATGGTGGTGTCTAACTAGTTAAGTACATTGGCGCATATTCAGAAATCGTAAAGATGAAAAAAAAAACTATATAATAGTTCATTGATAGTTATATTTCTTATTCACAATATTAAATAATATTCTGAACGGTATATTTTGTAATTAGCTAATAAACAAGCTTATAAAGCTATCAAAAACCAATTGATATTTTCATAAAAATTCTAAAAAAGTAATTTTTATACCCAAATTATATTCGGCACATGAATTTTTACGTGACTCATAACCTCGTAACATAATTTTGTTTAGACGAGTTCATAATTTCTCATGGGTCCCAAACATTACCTAAAATAGTTTTTATAGACTGTGCTGTAGAGTATCATATCGTCAGGCTTGACTGTATAGTTTTTTACTTGTTTGAGACGCAATATGTGCGAAAACTTAAAAAGTAGTTTAGATATTTTTAAAAAAATAATAATATTTCTGGACTTAATTGTCATTATTTACTTAAACTTTGCTTTAACTTTAACCATCACAACATGCGCACCCGGGTACCCAGGTACCCAGGTACCCAATACAAAACAATACACTTTATGGGATAACACAAACAAGTTTAAACTGCTCAAAGAATTCAATAAACTAAACTCTTTATAACACAATTACTTAAGTTTAGTTGCCAAAGCGATATTATTATAATACGGAGAAGTCTTATTTACATATCATGTATGACCAAAAATGTTCAACTGTTATACTAAAAAATACTGTCCTGTATAAAAAATTTTAAATTTTAGCCGTTATGCAAAACAAAGTTAAAAAATCATATGATTAGATAATTTTAATTAAATACGCTTTCAAAAAGATTAAAAATTTAATTTTTTTTCATAAAAATAGTGATTATTAATACATTGTAGTGTATGGGTACCCGGGTACCCTGGGTGCTAAACAATGTGGATAAAGTGTGGTATTAACACAAGTGTTAAAAGAATAATGATCAAGCTATAGTTTTATATTCATTCACTATAAGTTTTTTCAATGAATTTGCTTATTTAAGTACCATACATTCATATTTTTCGTAATTTTTTTCCATAAACTTTATAAAAACCGCTTTATACGAAAATTAACTACTCAGTTTGAAAGACTAATTCTTTTTAAATAATTTAGAAACAAATAATTTTAAATTTGCTCTTACCGTTCCCGAGTTATACCAATTTTCAGCTTTGTACCCAGTTTCTAATATTATTACTCATACCCAACAAACAAGTTAATATCAAATTGTTTTTTTATTGTTATGTTTAATACCCGATTTTTTTGAAAAATGCGAAAAAAATCTCAAAAATACTGTACCAAAAATACCCAAAAAAAACTTCTATACATACATATTTACATTAAGTATGTGTTCGTTTATATATTTATGCATCATATAAATATATTTGTATATAATAATTTACTCTACTTAAAATTAGTAGCCTTATGTTATAACTAATATTCACCTTTAGTAAGTAGCGATACGTATAAAAAGTCAAATTTTAGTCACCATAACTGCCAGGTCTATTATACCCCATATTTTTTTGTTTATACAATTTTTTGCACATTTTCTGGTGTAAATGTGATGGTGCACCGCGGTGTTTGCGTTTGAAAAATCATAAAATACCATTTTTATTTGTTTGTGCCACTTTTTTTTTTGTTTTTGGATACGAATATTATTGCTGTATTGTAGTAGTTGCTGTTTTGATATTTTTTGTTGTTATTGTTTAGATTGTGTTGCATGTTGTTTGGTAGCAACAAGAAAGCTGCACATGTGCCTAAATCCGCCTTAAATATGACTAGATTTCTAATAATTTTTAATGCACATAAACTTTTATGTTATTTTTGTTGTTTTTTATTTTACGATGTTAATACTTTTTTCACTTTCTTATTCAGCAGACACTGTTAAATGTGACGTATTTATTTATTTTTGGTTTTTTTTATTTATTTAAACTTGAAGTCTTTTATTTAAAATATAATAAAATTTATTTAACCAGCTTCTTCGTAAGCGTCTCCATTTTCTTCGTGGACATATCTGTATGCCAACTTTTATTTTTCGAGGTTTTACCCACTCATTCACACAGGATCTTGCATGTTTAATTTTATGTTCCTAGGTCTAATACTAACGGAAATTCAAAAAATACCAGTAAAAATAGAAAAAAGTACCAAAAACTTCCCTCTTATAGATTCTTATCCACTCAGGACATCGCATCTTGAATTTTATGTTTTAAGGTCCAATATTAACTATAACGAAAAAAATACCAGTTTTAGAACCAGAAAGTTGAAGAAAGATATAAAATTTACCGTATTTCCCAATTTGGTACTATTTTTCCCCCCATTAAAGTGTCTAATACTAACGGAAATTTAAAAAGTACCAGCTTAATAACAAAAAAAATACAAAAAAGCCGTCTTATGGATTCTCATTCACTCAGGACCTTTCATGTTTCATTTTTTGTTTCTAGGTCCAATTCTAACGGAAATTCAAAAAGAACCAGTTAAGTTACAAAAAAGTACCAAAAACGTTCATAGAATCGTATCCACTCATGACATTGCATGTTGAATTTTATGTGTTAAGGTCCAATATTACCAATAATTAAAAAAAATACCAGTTGTAGAACCAAAAAGCTGAAAAAAGATGTAAAAATTCCCGTATTTCCCATTTTGGTACCATTTTTCCCCCCATCCATTATTTAATACGAATATGTCAATGAATGAAGAAAAATGTTTTGTAAAAAAAGTACGAAAAAAAGTACGATAGTTACGATTTTCACCCCTTAGACGTTCGAATGTCAAAAAAGTACAAAATGTATATTCGTGTTTTTTGTTAAGTTTCGAATGTGGTATAAACTTTATTTCTAGGATTATTGGTTCACAAAAAAGTACTAAAATTCAGGTTTTACGCGTTTACTCCCTAATAGGGACGAATTTCGAAAAAGGAACAGACACCTGCCCGCTTATTATTCTAAAGTATGACTATAATTTTACATTTTTTTGTATCTCTTTTAGTTTTGGAGATATAAGGTTACCAGTTTTTACTCTTTTTTACACCCTAAACATTCGAATTACCAAAAATCCCGCGATTTAGGGAGTGACCAATTTCTGGTCCAAATTTAAAGTTTATAGCTTCAGGCGTTTAGGCTGTGCGATGATGAATCTGTCAGTAACGTTACAATTTTATAAATGTATATAGATTTCATCAAGGTTAGTTTTTGTAACAAAATTATAAAGAATTTTAATTATTATCGACCTTTTCCAAATTTTATTGTTATGTTTTTTAGAAAACTCTAAACGGACTGATTAAGGTCTTGTGTTTTATGAAAATAAAAAGATTATAACATAATTTTTTCTTCCGACGTTTTGTTGGAGATTCCCAAATCTTCAGGGAGACATTTTTATTGATCTATAATCTTTTCGTCAATTGTTTTAATATAATGTTATTTTACAAATTTAGTTTTATACACACAACATAAAACATAAATTATTTTTTTAACAACACAAATGAAAACAAACTATTACTATTAAAAAATTAATGTTAAATTATAAAATTTTTGTCAAACTACATCACAGATGGTAAATTATCAAACAAAAATTATAAAGTTTTTAGGATGGTGGTTCCACATTTGGATTCGTACTCTTGTCCTACTGAGCATATTTTGCTTGAGTTCGATCCAAAACTGCTTAGGCAATTCGACACCAACATTCTCCTTTCTTTTAAGTTTTTCGAAAGTGAGTGTTTTAAGCAGACGGATATGGCTAAATTTACTAAGAATTACTCAAGATATATCTATTACTATGTATAGATATATAATATACTTTATTGTATCTGTAATGAATTATAAAGAAGGTTCCAATTATAAAAAAGTTTCATAGCCACCAGTAAAGGGTATAAAAAGATAAAATTTTTTTTTTTGCAAAAATTCTAGTAAAAAAACTTTTTTACATCAATGTTATTTCATCTAGAGCCACTTTCTTTTAATATCAGACAAGATGGTGACAATGTTAATGATATCTTTCAATTTCAAATACAGGGTGGGTCGCTAAACATTATATTTTTGATATAATTTTTTTATTTTGTATTCTTTTTCAGTTTTTATTTTTCAGTTATAAAAACAACATGTGGAAGATTTAGAAGCCATATTTACGATTCAGATACGAGCAAAAACTGTTGAAGTTTATTTTGATAGTCAAAATTCAAAGAAAATTTCGAAATTTTTTTAACACCAGAAATATACTGTCACGAAATTATGTACTCAATCTAGTTGCTCGTTTTTAGTCATCGGGTTCTGTCACTAACTTATTTCTGAGTGGAAGCCTGCTTGAAGCACGAAGTCAAGTTAATATCGAATAAGTTGGAGAGACCATAAATGAGAATCCTGAACTATCGACTCGCTAACGTGCCACTCAACTTCGAATATCCAGAACTTCAATGCGGGGAATAATGAAAAAAAACTTATTGCTGTTTCCGTGCAAGATGCTTGAAATTTTTAAAAAAATGTACCGAATTTTTAACGAATGCTCGGTGGCTTATGAATCACCCTATATTACCAGCATGGACTTTTACTTGTTTGGCGAACTCTTTTAACAGTCCTTTAAAAGAAATTATAAATTCCATTGTCGCTGAGAGATCGCATTAATAATAATTCTACTGCAATTTTGAGATAATGCTTATTATATTCCTTAAGGAAAGTTATAGTGGATCAAATGATACAATTTCAGATTACTTTGAGTTAATAAATAAATTAATTCTAGTTCAATAGGCATAAGTAACTAAAAGTCGACAATAACTAAGATACCAATTACCCCAAATGGTTTGTAAAATTATGTATAATGGGTTTGATTTAAGGGTTCACTAAATTTCTTAATAATTCATCAAAATTCTGAAAGTACATTTTCTTGCTTCCCATCATTATTTTTAAGCCAAATATTTAAATTTGATTTTACTTTTTTTTTGCAATGTGTAATATTATTATTTATTTAGCATAATGCTGAATAAAAATTCAACCTGTCCTTTAAAAAAAAAATTTCAAACAACTTGAACAACTTTTTTTCTACTTTTATTTTACTGCAAAATTGTTAACACAATGAAATGCATCATAAAATACTTCAGCAAAATGAAATAAAAGAATTTATCTTAATGCGGATATTTGTCCATACAAATGGCAAAAATATGCTTTATATGAATGTCAACAAAGAAATAAAGAACATTTTTAAAAAATGACACAAATATAAGTAAGTAATGAAAAGAAACTTTGGTAAATTGTTGAAGTTTTTGGATTTCTTTTATCTCGCTTTTTCTTTGAATTCAAGCTGATGGTCGAAAATTCCTGTTCCATTGTGTATAATATTTTTTATCTTGGGATACGTAAGTTGACATCTGAACAACTTCTTAAAGGATTGTGCTTAAAATAATTACAATCTTATAAAGAATCTCTTTTTATTTGCCTATGCAACAGACATGATATAAAATATTTAAGGGAATGAAAAAAAAAAACAATTAAAAATAGTTTAAAAGCTTAAACAAGTAAAAATGTATTGTCTATCACGCCCGACCATATGATAGCCTACAGCACAGTATTTAAAAACAAATTTTCGAGAGTGTATCCTATTTGGGATCCATTGGCAATCATGGACATGCCAGAACATAATTATATTATGAGGTTTAGGTTATTGTAAAAGTTCCTTGTGCCGAATAGTATTTGGATATCTTCATCTTTAAAATATTCAAGTGCCTTTCATTGGTTATTGGATGGGGATTTATGTGGGTCCTATGGTAAATTTTAGAGCTACCAGCACAAAATTCTGTCGGGATATAAAAACTATCGTAAAAGTTTTTGTCGTTAGTTTTATAAATTATACCAATTTAATAAATAATTAAAAATCAAAAAAATCTAATAACCAAAATTTGTCATAGAATATATTTGCCGCATTCAAAAAACCCCTTATATCGTTGTATCTATTGTATGTTGTATAAAAAACCAATACTGAGCTATGTTTTTTAATTCAACATACAATTAATACAACGATACAAGGGGTTTTCTGAATACGGCAATTGTTTCTTAGAAACTCATAATTGTAAAATGAAATATTAAACATTCACTTCTTCGTAGTTATTTGAAATAAATTTAAACGTACTTTCCCATCTCTTTTCTACCCACTTCTTTTACCATTCGTTAAAAAACGCAACACTTTTTACATTGCACAATTAAATTAATACGTTATTTGCTTTATCGTTTACGTAAAAAGAAATAAAAGGCAAAAAGAGCAAATAAAATTCATACTTATTAATAGATACAAGTAAATATAGGGTGATTTATTATTAGAAATATTCGCATATATAAATCAGTTCAATGTGCATGAAATTCCAGTTATGCCCAACATTTGAAGCAAATATTCACTAACGGCCACGTTGCCAATTCGTTAACACTTATTTACTGTGTGCATATGTAAAAGTGGCTTGCATTTTTCTTTTAAAGCAAAGCCGCGAATGACGTTGCAAGGAACAAAAAGAATTAAAACTTTTTTAATTGAGATTATAAAAAAGAATGATAATAAAAACTTATATGGAAAAAATCCAGAAATTTTATATAAAACGTTAATATACTGTATTTAATTTCTTATCCAAATTCTCGATGTTACTAACACGTTTTTCCACTTCGCTTATCATCATAAAAACGTCTATTACGTCTTATTGTGGTCCGTACGAAACGCCGATACGTTTCGTAAGGTATGGACTGAGGTGAATTTATGCTACAGCTCCAGAATATCAGTTAAGTTTCCAAACACCTTGGTGATATTCCTCGAGAGAACGCCGATTTCGTTTCTGGGTTATGGAGGGTGTAGGATGGCTTCGGTATTCAGTGCTAAGATATCAACCAAATATCCAAACAATTTGGAGATATTATGAAGGGCAGAGCAAGAGGTAAAAAAAAGACACAAACATTTAAAAAAAAGCGCTTCTAACCAAATAAAAAACACTTTCCTTATTTGTTATTTCCAACCTTATAAATCGTACCATTTATTTAATACAAAATATAATAAAATTTCCAAGCAACTTAGTCAATTACTAATTTTACAGAAACAAATTTCAAAACAATTTAAATAATTTAAGTTATAACGCGAATAAAATAAAACAAGCCGTCCAGTATGAATTTTAAAAACTGATTTTACTCTTAAAAAAAAAAACTTATCGAGCATTGATTAATGATGGTGGGGCCTCAAGTTGTCAACTCCCTTCATAAAGAATTGACACCAGGATTGGGAAATCTGCTGCCTTCTGTTTAGACGTGACCAGAGTGGCTTTCAAAATGTTATTCGTTGTTCCAGAACAATTTTTTTTTCCTAAAATTTTGTAAGTTCTGCCACTGCTGGATATTTTTAGTTGCATTTTGAGAGCGGTAAGATGCAAAATTCTGGGTGATTTTTAAAATGACCTTTAATAAACAGGTTTTGCGAAATTTGTCTTCACCCATTACTTATTCACATATATGTTTAGACATATGCATAGAGAGCAATTAAATTAAACTAATTGCTATCTTTTACATTTTCAATTATATTTTCCTACTCATTTATATTTGTCTGTTTCTAGGAAATTTTCATTTTCTTTTTACAATTTGTAAGAAATTGAAATTAAATTGTAAAAAGAAAAAAAAGGTCATGTAAGAAAGTCGAAGGAGAAAATTAAAAACAAAGTTCATTATTAAGTGAGTGAATAAGAATCATGTTGGTTAAAATTATGTACCCACAATAGTACTAACACAAACACTCCCAATTAGGCAAATGCACATAAAAAAATGATTTGAATTTATAAACCTTTTCTTGTAGACATAAATTTCTCATTAAGGAAAATTCATAATAATGTTGAAGTTGAATGAAATTTGATGCATAAAATATTCGTCGAAGATTTTAACCCTTTAAAGTGTCGTTTTAGTATACTTTTGGGGGAACTTAAGAAAAGGGACAAAAATGAGCCCTTTAAATGAGTGTTAGAGGGTATATATTTATATTGTAAGCAAAGAATCGCCATACAATTGTACTGAAGGCATCTGAAATAGTAATTTAGATCTGAATTACATAAAGTATATATTTGTTGACTTATACCAAACGCTTTTACAAAAAATTCAAAAACTTTAATGGCCGATATTTCGGAAACCCGAGCTAACATTTCCAAACCTTTCGGCAGATTTGCTTTACCAATAGTCTAGTTTCATTTCGCAGTGCAAGTATTGTGGCTGGGAGTGATGACCCGAATTTTGTTGCACTGTGTTATACATAGAAAATCTGTAGATCATAAAGTAGTCAGCAACGGCCAAAATTGTTTTCGGAACAAATGAAACTGTTTGGAAAATTGCTAAAAACTTTTTAGGGCTTTTGGGAAGTAGGCTTAATAGAAAAACCCTAAAATGCAGTGTTTTTTTAAGGCGGCTTAAGATGTTTTTACAATTAGCCCTCCAATTATTTAAAAAGAAGTAAATATACATACCTTCATTCACAATTAAACCAGTAAAACCCTTTAATTTATACATACATACATATCTATGTTTCATTAAATTACATTAATTTTTATGTTTTCCTATTTGTTAACAATTAAACTGGTACAACCCCAATTCCATAGTACCCAAAAATACCCCTCTGCCGAGCTCCTGCTAATTTACTAGTTAAAAGCTTCCTTTGAATTTGAATTAACTCAAACCCTTAACGGAAACATTATTGTTTCAGCATGTTCCATTGACCTGTCGCCACAAGCATTATTTTCCTTAACATAATTGTCATTGAAAACGTTACTTTATTTTTGAAAACAAGAAATTCTATAGAAAAAATTAAAAAGTAAAATAAATTAAATTGGGGTCATGAACTTAGTAAATGTAAAAGCAAGTAAAGAAAGTTTTTGGGTATTCATATTCATAGGAACTAAAGGAATGTTTTCTAATTAAGGGCTGTGTGGCACCAAAACAATGGTCATAATGAGGACTGTGTTTCCTTTTACTTTTCTTAAGAAAAAAACTTGTAATTGGTTAGTGTTCCGAAGGCTTAGTGATAATAAACAATGTAAAAAAAAAAGATTTTTGGGAATTGAATTTTTGGCGGTTTGTATATTTCGAGTTAATATATAATAAGTAAGAGTAAAAATTTATTTATTTAGCTCATTTCTACAAAATTATTCATTTAAACAAAAATCTAAGATAAACAACCCAATCACAATTAAAAATTACGCGGGAAATTTTTCTTTTTACCCAATCCTCATGTTACAAATAAAATTCCGAACGAAATTTTTCACTTTTTCCTTGAAAAAATTCCCTCGCAAAACAGAAGGAAGTTTATGAAAAACAGAAGGATTTTTGGATCAATGCTGAAAACGAGCTTAACAACATGGGCCACTTAATAATTGTGTTACTGAGTGGATCTATCAAGGAAAGTAGGAACTGCTAAAGGCTACATCACAAAACAAAAAAGGAGTGTAATGTTATTTTCAATTTAATATTTTGAATAAAATTAAATTAACTTGCACAGCCACAACAACAAATGTCAAAATATTCCACTCGAAGCCGATGTGAAATTGCAGACCTTGAGAACGCCAGTCACACATATCTTTGACGGCGACCAAAATGTACTGATATTGAATAATTGAATAAAAGTGTAACCGTCGCCTATACCAAATTATTTGAAGGGCGACTTAAATGTTTAATGTTTACAAAATAGCTTTGAAAACGTTACTTTATTTTTTAAAAAGTTAAAAAGCTTAATAATGACCTCTTTCGTTTTATTTTATTTGTGAGTTTATTTGACAGTTCAAAGCGAGAATTTTCTCACAGAAATTTAGCAAACATACTTTTTCTCTAAATTGGCGAGAAATTCCCTTATGTGACTGCTATTACCCTCCAAAAATGTAACAGTCGCAGTAAAGTGTGGAACACAGTTGTTTGTTGCAAAATATGCACTCAAAAAATTATGTAGTTAAATTCAAACGAAAATTCATTTTAAGCAACTTAAAATTCATTTGAAAACCGGATCATTTACATTTCATTTAAAACAAATGATTTTTACAATCATTTTTAATTATTAAACAGCATATTCCGTAAAATTTAATAATTTTTACTTTTAAAAAATACATTTTAATCAACAAAAAATCCAACTACATAACAAAATAACTACGGAAAAACTTTATTTTTTAATTGTTTGTTTTTTGAATAACAAAAATAAATGTTGAAAAATAAAATTATTCGTAAAATAACTATATTTTTATTCAATTGAACAGTACGGAAAACGAATTTAATAACCAACAATCAGTTACTATAATAATTTTATGGGTGTGGTATTCTTGTTTAATTTCTCAATTTTAATCGAAAAGTTTGTTGACTAGAGTGTTACAGAACATAGGCACTAGACCCTAAAGCATTTTCAGAGCAGAATTTCAAACAATTTTAGCTACAAAGATGGCAAGTCTTGACGATGACTAAGCAAAACAATTTCGATTTTTTTCTGGGAAAAAGTACTTTTCGTGAGAAAAAGATTCTGAAAGAGTTTTGAATTTGAACTAAATTTGTTTTTACATTATAAATATTTTTGAATTCAGCGGTTTTTCTTATTTTTCTTAATTTCTCAGAACATTCTATCCACTTTTTTATTTGTATACCCTCCACCACAATTAGTTGTGAAGAGAGTATACTAAGTTTGTCATTCCGTATGAAACGTTGTTATTATTCATCTCAGACCCCATTAAGTACATATATTCTGGCTGCTTGAGTTATTCTGAAACAATTTAGCAATGTCCATCTGTCCGTCTGTGGAAAACACGACAACAAACTTGAAAAATTTAAATCCAGCAAAATCGGTTTAGTAGGATCAGAGCTGTGAACTCAAATGTGGAACCACCACCTTAACAAATTTATAATTTTGTTACAAAAACTAAAGTAATACTTTAATAAATTATTCAAGCTTAAGGTAAAATTAATCAAAATGTTTCTATTCAATATTTCGATTGGCAACGGAAAACATAAAAACATTTTAATTAATTTTTTAAAAAAGATCCGTCAATAATTTACCCTAGACCCCATATAAACCCTACACTCAAAAGAAAAAGCAATCCATCCGCACTCAAATCAATCCAAAGCGAATCCGAAGCGGTATTAATAGTACGGTGAGTACGGATTTTCTTGAATCAAGTACAGAAAGATTAATTCAAGTACGGATTTTTAATCCCAAAATACTTAAATTATCCATATTCAATCCCGTTTTCGTACTTGAAATAATCCGAAAATGAGATTGATTTAAGTGAAACTAAGATTGAATCAATCTCAAAATGCGCTTCATTCAAAAATTATACAATTTTTTAATCCGAATTCGTACCTCAAATAATCCGAAAATGAGATTGATTTAAGTAAAACTAAGATCTCAAAATGAGCTTGATTCAAGTAATATAAAGTTGATTTTATCCCGAATTCACGATTGAAAAAAACAAAAAAAAAAAAAAAAAGAAATTACAAAGAAAAAATGATTATGATTGATTTACTTACCCGTATTACACATTACAGAATGATAAAACACCAACATCATGCCCGATATGGTTTTTATTTTAGAAATCTTATGTACATTTTTAACCAAAAATATAAACTAAATGAGTAGCATGAGTTCAAATTTAAAAAAAAAACTTTGAAAAGAGATTGATTTTCGAAAGTAATCCCATTTAGGATTGTTTTGATTACGTTTATGTGTTATTCGTACTTGAATTTTTGAGTACGACTCGTACTTAAAGTAATCCCAAAAAACTTGATTTATCCCGAGTGTTTTTCTTTTTGTGTACTCCCGGAAAACGGTTTAGAAGGCATAAAACCATTATAAATAATGCTATCATTTGTATGTTACAGTTTAATAAGGCTAGAAATTACACTGTGCAATTTTGTGAAGAGCGGTTTATAATTTAATATAAGCCCCATATAAAGCCCACTCTGTTAAATTGACTTAAAATCGCCTAAAATCGTAGCAGATGTATTTATTGTGGTAACATTTCTTTCAACTTAGTTTCATTTGACCAGAAAAAATTTCAGCAATTTTGTGATATACGGCCCATAATTTACCTTTGATTCCGAATTTAGCAGCCTTCTGAAATTCACTGTAAACGCTTAAACTTATTTCACCGCTGTATTGAAATTTATGTTCTTTAATACCAGATATCACTCTGCAAAATTTGGGTTCCCCTCCTGAAAATCATTTAAGTTTTGCTGAAGCTAGTTAAAATTGCTATAAATAGCATAAAACTTTCTGATGGTCGGTCAATAATTTAATTTAGGTTTAAACCGCAACCAAGTTTAATGCTGACCTCTGTTTTTATAAAGAATAACTAATATTAAATAGATATCACTCCTGAAATATTCGAACTGTCGGTGGAGGGTATCAAAGATTCGGCACAGCCGAATATAGCACTCTTACTTGTTTTTTTTTAAATTTTAATGGGCTCTGTAGTTTTTTTTAATACAAGTTGGTCCAAATTATACCACTTAATGTTAAACACGAACAATTTTTTTATTTGGTAACTAGCGGGCCCGTTGCCTGCTTCGCACGGCAAAACAAAATAAGAAAAGAAACACACTTGTTTTTAATAAAGTTGGTTTTGTTCCCTATTATTCAACTTTTAATTCAAGTTTCTTACAATCTTAGACTATGTATCACTTAAACTATCTTAGAGCTCTTTCGTAGACAACATTTTTGGTTTTGCCATGAGTTGTTGTGTAGATAAAGAGAACTGAAGGATTGCCAACACGTGAGCACGAAACATATAACTGGCCGTGTGAAAAGCAAGGATATTCTAAATCAATTCCACACAATTCCAACGATTGCCCTTGCGCTTTATTTACTGTAATAGCAAATGCAAGACGTATTGGAAACTGTAGTCTTTTGAATTCAAAAGGTAAATCTGATGGAATCATTGGAATTCGTGGAATCAATACATCTTCACCTTTAAACTTCCCCTTGAAAATTAAAGTATTTTTAGCAAAATACTCACCAAAAAATGCGAAGAAATTAATATTTTCAAAAATCGACTATGATAAGATCAATCACCAATGACGTCCAAAGAGAAAAGAGAAATGATAACAAATTGCTATTTGCATCACTCCGTGCAATGCTCTCCAATACACAAACGACCCAAATGTATTCAATACTAATGAATGCTGTATGCGGTACGAAAAATGCCTGCGGCAAAAACACACTCACTTCACATACGCACCGCACACACATACGATTTCGGATTTCAACCAAACTTCATATAAACCATATATGGGCCACTGCCTACGTAGTGTATAAGTTTGGTTGAAATCGCACGACGCGTTTATGATTAGTTCAGCGACGTACATATACGGACTTATTTTTATATATATAATTGCTTGTGTTTTTTTTTAAATGTTAAAATTTAATTCTTGAAGATTTCTTATGAATGAATACAGCACACAATGACGAGAATCAAATTATCGAATTTATCTATTCTTGTAAACGATCAATTGTTATGACAAGGGTGTTCAATATATCAGGTTTTATTTTTGTTTGATAAACGATTAATCTATATTTGAACATTTGTAACTTATTCGATTATACGAATAAGATTTTAAAATTAATCGATCAATCGAATAATTCTAAATCCAGATATTTCATAAATTACAATATTTTTTTCGATAATTTTAAAAAATTTTAGTACTTGAGTAAATAATGATTCTTTTTTAAATAAAACTTGTCAATTGAGCTCCAAATTTTATCTTAACTTTCGGGCACTTATGGCCATTTTCTCAATGTACCGTCAAGGTGCCTGTTACTTAATGTCAACATAAATTTATTAGACCGATAAACTGTCTGTTAACAATTTTGGGTTTCTCAACATACCGACAAAAAAACATGGTTTTAAGCTGGCAGCACCTCTCAAAATACATGTAAAAGTTTGGAGTCAGCTGATTGAATTTATATTATACGGCAAATAAAAGGAAAATAAATAATCGGCAGATGAGTGCTGGTTAGCTTTGCGACAGAATAGAAGCAAATGAGACAATGAGAAAACCAAATTTCTTTAATGTGCAGTTTTTCGTTGGGAAAAAAGTTAATCATGTAATGAGAAATCGGCCATTGGACTTTAAAAGTCAATATAACTTTGGATTTTTAAAAGTTTTCACGAACATTCCATCATCTGCTATTATGCTTCTGCAAATAATTTCAATTTTCCGCTTAAATAGCGAAATGTGTATTGAGTTTGTAAAAAATTTTTTGTAATATCAATCATTCAAGAAAAAAACCCTGAAGAAGGCATACAACGGAGTGCCGAAATAATTTAAAAAAATATTAAAACAAATTAAGAGTAAACTTATTTAATATAATTTATTTCAATTCTTTTTTTGCAATATGCGTTATTGGCTGGATAGCCTAATAACGTGTTCAGATATGCACTTTAATTGCGTTTTACGCAATAAATGACATTATTGAGCTCAATTATCCATATAAAATTGCAATTAAGTTATTGCTCAATTAATACGAAATTGTTATAAATATTGAGTAAAATTTAAATGCGACCCTGTCAAAAGTGTGTTTATTGACCAAAACACAACTTACTAAACAAAGTGTTTTGACATTTGGCAACTGAAACTAAAACAAAACAAAGACCCATCCATTAGGTCTGTGCAAAAGCCAGACGTTTATTCCTTAAAGTTGTCAAAGTTGTTTACATTTTGCTTATACATGTATATTCTTGCTTACGTTAAATGTTGTATATTGTAGTAATATAAATTGAGTTAGCTAAATTGTGCATATGTGAACAAAAAGATAATTATTTCAATTAACCGAATATTGACTTAATAAAAAGGGTATATCTGAACATGTTATAAGGTTTATAGTGGTTCTAAGTTCGAATATAAATATATACATGTATGTATGTATATATTTATTTATAAAAATATCTGTTCATATCGCACCATGGTGAAGAGTAAATAAGAGTCGTCATAGTCACACATAGCACTCTTACTTGTTTTTTCTTTAACTATACAAAAGTTGTACATGTATTTGGACTTCTTTATTACTCTTACTCTTTTCTGAATTCAAAATATATGTTGCTGGCTAAACAATTCCATGGTAGAAATGAGCAAACAAAAAATTTTCAAAAATAAGACAAAATAAAGTTAAAGTTAAGAAAAATTTAATTAAAAAACTTTGGTTTTTATTTGAAAAAAAAAAAAACATTAGCACTTAATTTAATTGATAATATAGATTTTTAAATATACAGACCGAAATAAAGAAAGAAAACATTAAATTAGGGGAGAACACCAAGAAATTAATCTTTGTTTTCCTCGGGCTATTTATAAACAAAGGTTTATACATTTTTGAACATTAATCTATATATCGAGCCTTTGGTGCAATATCGTAGTAACTCAAAATTTGAATTTTTTGAGCTGGGTATGCAGAAATGATCTTTGGGGAAATATCTATCTAAAGAAAAAAAGATTATTCCATCTCTAACTGTTCAGATTTTACAGCTAAAAATGTCTTTATTGCCTCTAGCTATTTCCAACCATATTGATATTATAATAGTCTGATAGTGTATAAAGTTATTTCTAAAAAATTGAAGGAATATGACTATTACAAAAAAGCTTTATAAAATACATAACTCAAATTTAGCTCATGTCATATCGACAATTTTTCATTTATACCACAAGTCTTTGGAATTCTTTACCTAATTATATACAATGCTTAGGCAATGCAAATGCGTTTAAAAAGGAGTTATATAAATATTTTTGCATTATGTAATATATCAGTTTTACTAGTCTTATATTGTACTTCAAAATGTACAGATCGATAGATAACAAAATAATTCAAATGAATTTTGAAGAATTTTTAAGATTTAACTCTTTTTGGCGGCACTAGAGGGCGCCAAAGTTTGAGAATTTATAGTAAAAATGACTAAACAACTACTTGAGTTTTACATGCTTCAGGAAAACTGTTGTAAAACTGTTATTTTTTAAAGCACGAGATTGAAATTTTTTTCTGTAGTAGTTAACTATATTTAGAGCTAACTGTAAAAAAATTGTATTGAATTATTTTCTCAAAAGTGTTTTTTTATTGATTTGAAAAATGCTTATTATTTCCTTAAGCTCTAAAAATAATAATTGTAAAAAATTTATTTTCTGGATTACGAGATTAAAATTTTTTTCTGTAACAACTAACTATTTTCTTAATTATCTATAAAAAAATTTTAGGTGAATTATGTTCCTATACATATTTTTTTGTGGTTTGAAAAATGATTATTATTTACTTAAGCTCTAAAAATTTCTTAACTTTGATGGACTATTAAAAAAAAAAGAAAAATATCGTCTATGGGTTTTTTCTGATTTCGAATATTTAGACTGTTTTCTAATAACTACAAGAAAAACAATTCAAAAATTTTTACCACAACTTGAAAAAAATTTATTTAAAAAATTGCTATTTTCGTGATTTTTGCTAAAGTTTTCATAGATTAAATTAGTTTAAACAAAATAAACTAGGAACATAACAAGAAATAAATCCAAATATATATACTATTTTTTTTTTTTTAATTTCCTAAGCTTATCCCGCGAAGCTTTATGCTTGTCTGCAGGAAAGAAACCAAAGTCTCTGGCGGGAATCGAACCCGCAACCCCGGCGCTGATAGACTAGCTCGCTACCAGCTAGTCTATTGAATGCCCAATATATTGAATTAGATAAATTGACAAGATAAATAAAAAAATTAGTATAACAGTTGTTTCTGTTTCTTTTTGTCGCTACATACAAGATGACGCTAAATTCACATATGACGTTGGTTTTTCATCGTTTAAAGAATGTTTTCAAAATGTGACTTAGTGCCGTTATTCTTTTAAGAAATAATTCAAAATAATTCGTTAGATCGGTTCAGTATCACTTTCCGGCCGGCTGGCTGTCTAAATAATCTAAAAAATATTCGGCAGAAAGATCTTTGAAACGAATCTTAACCTAACAACATAATTTTGTTCTGGCGGGTCCATGATTGCCCATGGGTCCCAAATAGATCACACTCTAGGAACTTTGTTTTTAAATACTATGCTTTAAGGTATCATATGGTAGGGCTTGACCGATTATACGTTTTTACTTGTTATTTTTGCAAGAGCATTTTATGCGTTTTTAACTCATTTTTCATTAAATGATGTTTTTGTATTTTTTACATTAATAATCGGATTCTACCAAAATTTGGCATACATATATATAGGTATCTAACAAATATCAATTTTCATACCAAATTTTATTACGTGTAAGTGTTATAGCATTTTTAAGAAAAAGAATATATGGCAGGACCTTGAGTCCTTGTTCAGATTTAAATCAAAATATACACACACGTTGCTAGTTGTATGTGTATCAGCATGACCATTTTTTGTAGTTTTGTGGCCATTTTTGAAGCTAAAATTACATTTTTCCATTTCAGGACACATGGGAGGTAGGCGTGTCCTTGGACCGATTTCTCCAAAAATTCATATTTTTCTTAATTATGCTAGTGTACCAAATTTCAAAAATTTCTGACAACTCCTTCTATTTATGTCCCTTCGTTATATGGGGACAAAGCACTGTGCGCCGGGACCAAACAGCTAGTTTATTATAAAAATCTGGTATTAAGTAAAGTAAAAGCTTACAATAGATTTTTTACTCCTAAAGCAAATTTAAGCTTACAAATCAAAAATACTGCATATCCTTGTTAATAATTAGGGATAGTAAATACGTTTATTTTACAGTTTTTTTTTAATATTCCTTAACTTTAATTTTTGTTCATGCCCAATGCTATCTAATTATGTAATTATATTTGACAAGTTAAGCATCAAATCATCAAGACAGTTTTACCTAAATCTATTGTAAATAATAGAGTATCCACTCTATTAATCGTTGTTCAATAAATCGAGGAATTTTTCCGCCATTATTTGACTGAATAATTAAAAAGGCCGATTTCGAAAAACGAATGACTCAAACAATGTATGTCAATTAATCTATTAAAATTAATTTCTTAGAAAATTCTACTTTTCTAATGTAAAAATATTTTATTTAGATTTCTAAACTTAAAACTAAATTACATGTTGTTACCTTTTGCGGCGTTAGGTCAGAACGACCAAATGTCATAACGCCCAAATCTTGTTGTATTGCCCAAAACCCAAATATAAATATGGGAAAATGCCCAAATGCTATGTTATATCGCCCAAATGACAAAGTAAAGATTTAAGTATAAAAGCTTTTTAAGTTGTAATTTGACTTTGAATACACATTCGAATAATATGAAAATTTATATAAATGTTACTCACCATGAGAAATAAATTCCCAGATTCTATTATAAATATGTATATGTATATTTAAAATTTTTTTATTTTAGATTTTTCCACTTTTCTTTATTTTGACAACGAATAAATCAGCTAAGTGTTACACACATTTATTTACATACATTAACGATCAATTTTTAAGTTTGAAGCTCAGGGCTCAGAAAGAGTTTAAAAATATGTTTTCAACACTGCCAGACTGTTAGACGTTATATTTCAATAAACTGGAAGAACTGCAGGCAACTATACGTAACCTCAAAATATCACCTTTAAGCTACCTTAATATCATAGCACTTCCACTTGTTCCAGCACAAGCTATAAAGGACGTCTACGAGAATATTAAAAAAATGAAAAAAAGTGTTCAATAGACAGTTTCAAAGAGTGGCAAAAGTATATATGTATGTATGGGTTTTAAGAGTACACTTTCAGCTTTCGAATGGTACGATTGCTATGTTCGTTCGATAATAAAACAATCACCCTTATTGTGTTTGGCGTATTTAAAATACGCCTACGACTGTTTGGTAATAGATTAAAGAGAACGTAAACTTTTTTCCTTTAATCTATCGCCAAACACAATAAGGGTGAATATTTTCTCCAGAAATACATAAAAATGTTTATATTTTTCGAAAGAAAAGATAATTTGACATTTGTTTCTCCCACATACCTTATCCAACAAAAAAAAATCGAATTTTTCATACAAAAAAAAATGTATTAAAGAAAAAAAATCCTAGAATTTCAACACACCGAGTTTAATAAAATTAGAACAGTAATGTTTTCTAATATGTCCTTGATTTTCTGGAAAATTCTGATCAATATCGAGAGGTAAATATTGGCAGTTTTGCCATTTTTGTAAAAAAAATGATTTTGTGTAGGTATTAATTTAAAATGGTGTTGCTTCTGAGTCTACTGGTTTCAGGTCTCTTCACTCTACATAACTCTTAATTGTCATTTTTATATCTCTATATATGTCTGATTGATGGAATGTCAAACATTGCAATTTTTATTTATATAGTGTAAATAAATGAAAGGGCTTTCAATATGAGTAAAAAAATAATAATAATTTTCAGGTTTAACATTCTAAAAATCTGATATAAATAAAGATATCTTAAAACAGCGCAATTAAAAAACATTCCCCTTTTCAATAAAAAATATCATAATTCTCAATTTTCATACTGAATTTTAATTTGTTTACTAAATGCTAAAAAAACATCAAAAGTTCAACCTTGACCTTAAATTTCTCCACAGCATGCTCTAAACTTCTAAACCGATTTAAATAAAGTTAAAACTGTAGGAAAGTTCACGAAGTGTTCTTATGTTTGTCTTAGTCTTAGAAGTCTAAGATTTTTTATTTACTTGATTCCATTTTAGATGGTTTTTGGTTCTGTCGTACTAAAATTTTTAAGTACAACTCATACAAAAAGTGCTTGGGCAAAACTTAAATTTAGTTCGAGTTTTTTCTTCGCCTAAAAAATTACACAGTCATGTCTGTTCCCCCCCCCCTAAATAAAAACTCACAATCCAGTTAATCTAAGAGTATTAGAATTGGTCAATGCTCCACAGCGTGCTGTTGTCAGTACTAATAGAATTATTTTAGAGACTTAACCATTTTTGGGCAAAAATTCAGTATCACGCTTCAGCTTCTCATAAAAGGTTTTTGTGCTGCAAGAGAATTTGCTTGCAAGTAAATATTTGACACTTGCAGCAAGTAAAATGACAAATGAAAAAACAGTGATACCGCGGATGAATTTTGTATCCATTTACTAGTACTTAGTAATATAAAAGTAATGTTTATAGCGGATTTTAAGTGTATTTATACAAAATAACAAATAAAAAAAAGCACAACTATACAACATCGCATCTTAATGGCAATATTAATCATAAATTTTTAGCATTTTGAAAAAAAAAATTGTTAATCAAAATATTTTCTCAGTAATATTATGGCATCGCCACTACGGCAATATTGGAGTCACATATTTTATAAAATAAACATAATTGTTTCATCAAGATGGACCGAAAATTAAATAAAGAAGAAAGTATTTAATATATTTTGTTATAGCATGGTAATGTTTTCAACATGGTAATGTTTTTAAACCGAAAAACAAACCATTTTAATAAGATGTTTTCGCTTCGAGAACATTTGAAAAATGAACTTACAACTGACTGTGTAAACACTCAAGCTACTTGCAAGCCTTTCGGCTTTTTCTTCGACATTTTCGTTGATAATACGTATGCACTACTTGCAAGTATTTACTTGCATGTGTAAAGGCAGGGTAAACTGTGTCTGTAATTTTTTTTTGGCGAGTACTAGCTGTCACGTAAGGAAATTACTCGCCAATTTGCTGAAAAAGTGTGTCTGTAACATTTTTGTGAGAAAAGTATCCGCTTTGAACTGCCAAATAAACTCAAGAATAAAAATGGGGCGAGAAAAAATTTTAACACTAAAAATCAATTAAAATGTAAAATACAAAGAATAATAATAATAATACTCATTTGTTTACGTGTTCTAAAAACAGGCAGTTAGTAAATTTTGGTCGCGGTCAACGATATCTGTTACTGGCGTTCTCATCGTCTGCAATGTTACATCAGCTTCGAGTGAAATGTTTTGACATTTATAACGTTACGGCGTAATCTCTTCTGATAGTTTTCGACATGAGTTACAGACACACTTTTTTCTCACTTTTCGAGAAACGATGGTATATTTTGTTCTTACTTTAGTTACAGAGCATAGGTACTGGATAACAACACCATTAATTAAAAATTATTTTTAGGTTTGGCCCTAAAAGGAAGTTACCACTAATTTTTGATCGTTTGTCGCTTTTGTTTATTGTTTGACATATAAGCTATTGAAACGGTTATTACACTTTTCACACAGGTGGAAATGATTCATATATTGTTACGAAAGTTACTTTAGTTAAGAATTAGTTGTAGTACTTATTGTATAAGATTTAGTTGTAATTATTATTTATCTTGTATTGATTAGTTATTAAGTATTTGTTAGTTATTTTATTAGTTGAAATTGTTATTGTATAAGTTATGCACACTTCTAGTGTAAAAATCAATGTACAGATGTAATGTTAAAATTGTTGTGCATAATCGTACTTCAACCCCACTGTAAATACTCGAATGTTCGATATTAAGTTATCTCAATTTACGGTAAAGCCTAGTACTCTGTTCAAATTTGTGAAAAATGTTGAGCAACATTGATTATTCCACACGAAAATTTTGGCATTTATCAATGTTACCAATCTTGCGAGTTTGTACAATTTGACGTTTTTATTCCTTCAAAGTATGCTACATTGTTTCGTGTATGTAAACAAACGCCACATGTATTTTACTAAAATTATTTTTTTAATAAAAATTTTGATAAAAAAAAGTAAATATGGATAAAAAACTGTTACCGATTGTGTTATTTTAATTTTTTGTTTCTTTTTTAATATTAAGTTCATATTTTTTGCTTTTGCTTAAAATTCCACGTGAAATAAAGGCAGCTTACATTATTTCGCAGTTGTAAAAAAAATGTTGCCAGAAACATTTCGGAACTTTTTAACAAAATAAACAGAGTACAACTCCATCAACATTATTTCGTAGATATTCCGCACAAATGTTTTTCATATGCATTTTGACAGCATTTCACGTGAAATGTTGAACAGAGTACCAGGCTTAACGCCTAAAAGTATGCTTTAGCTTATGATGCCTAATAACTAAATTAATTCAGCCATATAGATAGTAACTATAGATGAGTAAGTAGCCGTTAAGCGGCGAACTTTCTAGAGCCATCTAGACGTCTGGGCTAGAGTATAAATACTTGCGGCGGCTAGCATAAGAGATCATTCTTAGTGCCGGTTCACACACGTCAAGTTTGACTCGTCAAGTCTTGAGTTTTTAGGAGAGAGGCGAAAAGAAATTGCATTCTCTCTTCCCTTCTCTCCTAAAAGTTCAGAACTTGACGTGTCAAACTTGACGTGTGTGAACCGGTACTTAGTTCAGACTTTGTCAAGTTTACTATAAACATTTAAGTGTTTTGATCACAATAGTGAGTTGTGAATAAAAACTGTAAATTACGGTTGTAAAAGGGACTAAGTTCTTAATAAATAAGTATAATACATTAAAGTGTTGTGTTTATTTGTTTTATTTGAATTGCAATAAAAGAACTCGAAACGGTTTATTATAAAGGAAATAAACGAAAACGTTATTGAAAGGCAGTAACGTAACAATATGTAACTCCTGCAATATTGATCGCAGATCTTTTAAAGTATGTATATTTATTTTGGGTTCTTATGATAACGAAGTTAATTAAACCATGTCTGTCAGCCCATCCATATCCTAGATATTTTTTATATATAAGCACTATTGAATGTTGAATTCTATTCAAATCTGTCCATTATTTCACCTGGCGCCTTCATAAGTGCCTTTTCTTATTTAATGTTTTGGTACGATAGGGGTATATAAGATTCCGCATAGCCGAGTAGAGAACATTTAATAACTTTTCCTTTTTTCAAATTGTGTTTCTATACATGCACTTATGACAAATTTATGTACTGTTTTGAGGAAAACATTTATGGGGGGCTAAAATCAAGTACTTTTGGCTTTCATCATACCTTTAACATGATTAAAGATTTCTCAAAAAAAATTTGGGTTAAATTTGCTATATTTATTGGCAATTTTTGAATTATACGAGCATAATTGATTTTTATTGCTAGTAAATACAATTATTTAAATACTAATGTATATATAGATAATACATATTACGTGTATTTCTACACTACTCACCTTTACGCTGCTCATACATTATTGCAGAACTTAGCAAGCGGGTCTATAATATATCAAGTGTGAATTGTGGTTAGAACAATTCCATGTTTCATACCAACCGAATAAATTGTTTTCAAAATTATTACTGTCTCATAAGTTTTTATTAAACTCCAAGTATTATTAATGTTCAAACATATGAATGTTTACTCAAACAAATCATTATTTTTTATGGTGTATTTCCTTTTTCTTTTTTGTAACAATATTTTCTTTTGCTAGAAGTTAGAAGCAAAATTCGTAATAATTTTTGTAAATGTATGAGTAAATAAGTAAAGGAATGATTATTTAATTTTATCTTAACTATTAATATTTTGTTTTATGATAAAGTATAGGAAATTATGTAAGTGTTAGAAGAGTTTACAAGACAAATTAATTATTTACTAGAGGGTTGCCGGTTCAACTCCCGCTTGATAATCTTATTTGTTTTAATACAAATGGCCGAAGGTCTGCATTACTATTATTTGGTAATTAAGTAAAACTACATGTACAAATAATAATTGTACTTGAAGCGTATAATAAATTAAATAAATCATTGTTTTTGTTGTTAGTAAAGACTATAGTTTGTCAGTATTAAGAATGAAAACATATTCATATGTTAGTGAACTACTTACTTAGGTAAACAGAATCCATAATTTTTAAAAGATGGTTTTATGTTTCTGAAAGTCATGTAAGTTAGCAGTCTTTTACCTTAGAATGGGTAAAGTCAAAGAACTGGTTGCTTTAAACCAGTTTTTAGACTAGTGGCCGTTTTGTAAGGTTAAGAGGTGCAATTTCATGAATTAATTATACTGTGCAACAAAAAAACCAGCCGCAATACTTACAATTAATGAAATTGGACTATTGGTACAGCAAGTCTGCCAAAGGGTTTTGAAAAGTTATCTCGATCTCCCGAAATATCGGTCATCAAAGTTCTTGAATTTTTTGAAAAGGCTTTTAGTATAAGTCAAAAAAATATTCTAAATGTACTTCTGAACTCAAATACTATTTCTGATGTCTTCAGTAAAATTGTAAGGGGATTCTTTTTTTAGAATTTATTAACCCTCTAATACTAATTTTAAGGAGTAATTTTTATCTTTTTTTTTAACTTTTACACAAAAGTATTCTAAAACGGAACTTTAGAGGGTTAAAATGTTCGACGAATATTTTATGCATCAAATTTCACTAGTGGTCTTTTAAGACAATAACATCTTGCAATGAATGTAAAACGGGTTTTTGAAAAATTTTAAAATTTTAAGGCTCGGAATTTCGAAAATCCGTTTACATAAACTGCACGATTTTTTTGGTCTTAGAACCCCTAGTGAAATTTGATGCATAAAATATTTGCCGAACATTTTAAAACTCTAAAGTGCGGTTTAGGTATACTTTAGTGTGGAAGTTAAAAAAAGTACAAACATTACCCCTTCAAGTTAGGGTTGGAGAGTAAATATATTTTAAGAAAAGAATCGCCATACAATTCTAGTGAAGACATCTCAAAAAGTATTTTAGCTCAGAAGTACATTAGTTATATTTTATTTTGACGTATACCAAACGCCTTTTCAAAAACTTTAGGGGCCGATATTATGGGAACCCGACATAACTTTTTAAAACCCTTTGGCATATTTGCTCTACCAATAGTATAGTTTCATTTCGCTTTGCAAGTATTGGGGCTGGCGGTGATGACCCGAATTTTGTTGCACTGTGTTATTGGAAAACATGCGCGTGAAGGGAAAGCCCGATAATATGATATGACAATAGTATTGACATAAAAATGTTCGAATGGCTACCGTGTTTAAGACCATCGGTAATCACGGACTCGTCCAAAACAAAATAATGTTATGAGGTTAATATAAATATAAGAGTTATTTGTGCCTGATATTATCTAGATATCAAAATCTTTATGAGATTTTTTTGTCTTAAAATGATTCTATGGAGGATGTTCATATGGAATCTATGGTCAATTTTTGACCCACCAGTACAAAATTTCAACATGAAATAGTAGCTTTTATATTTTTATTAGTTACGCCCAATTTTATGCCAATACCAACAATTATAGAATGGACCAATTCTAAAAAACTGTGGTAAAATAATTTAGGTTGGTCGAAGGGATGCCTTTATCGGAGTTAAATGATATAATGAACCAATTCTCACAATTTTCAAAAGGCTTTATCCATATAACAATTTAAATGTATTTACCAAACTAAAGCAAATTACTTTTAAAACTGCGAATGCTTCAATAAAGTTAATACTAAAGAAAAAAAAATTAATAAACAATTTTGTTTAACCCTAATTATTTAAAAACAAATAACTTTAGAGAACACTTTGACATTGTTAACATGTAAAAGTTTTTATTTTTGACAAAATTTTTTTAACAATACGAGTTTTCTTTGGATCACACATAAAACATATTTTTCATTTATTTGTTGCACAATTAGTAACATTTGGTGAAGCTTTTTTAAAAAGTACATATCTATAGGTTCAATTTTAACCAAAGGATTCCTTAAGCAATAAAAATATGTAAAATATTGAAGGAATAGGACTATTACATAAAAGCTTTATAAAATTAAAATTAACCTCATAGAATACATTCGAAAAATAAAAATGGTGAAGCTATTTCCTAAAGAACTTCCTGCATGCACTAAAATATAAGCCTTTGTAATTAATTTAGTGACCTTTGGCGCATTTGGGGTCTAACAAGTGCTTCAGTATCTAAAAGACAGTTCATGTTGCATTTTTTGTTTTTACTTATAAAATATAGAATAAAAAGGAATTAAACTTTTTTTGTTAAACTATACAAAACATATTGTTACGAAAGTAACTTAATATCGTGTTCAGATATGCACCTTAATTGACTTTTACGCAATAAATGCCATTATTAAGTTCAATTATGCATACAAAATTGCAATTTAGTTATTGCTCAATTAATACGAAATTGTTATAAATATTAAATAAAATTAAAATGCAACACTGTCACAAGTGTGTTTCGTTAGTAAAACCCAACAAAGTGTTTAGACATTTTTGACAACAACAAAACAACAAAAACAAAGGTCCATCCATTAGGTCAGTGCAAAATTGCTAATTGAGTTAGCTAAATTGTGTATGTGTGAAGAGAAAGATAATTATGTCAATAAGCCGAATATTGACTCAATAAAAAAGGTATATCTGAACACGGTATCAGGTAAGAATTAGTTTAATTTTTTAGCTATGTTATTAGTTTAAATTGTTATTGTATTAGTTATGCACACTTCTAGTGTAAAAATCACTGTACAGAATTTTCAAGTACAAATGAATTGTTAAAATTGTTGTGCATGATTGTACTTCAATCCAATTTAAAATACTAGAACTTTCGTTATAGATAACTTACAATTTATTGTTACACCTTAAAGTATGCTTTAGCCTTTTGATGTAAATTGTCTCAATTTAAATCAGTGAACGGCACTTTTGCAAATCCTATTTACGCGTGAATAAAGTCTGCTTGTATGACGTCGACACAATTACACTATAAACTTCTTCCCGGTGGCGTTTATGAGCGACTTTGTCATTATGACATTTTCATCGATGAATAATCGCAACAGAGTCAGTAACAAGTTGATATTGAGGGAGTTATGCATGACAACGGCTTTGCAATGTCACTGTTCCTCTAAATGGAAAAACTTAGCGACATTGTCTATTATGAGTAGATCACATAGTGAGCGCTGCCGGACTTTTCCTGCTACACGTCTCCGTCAATGGATAAATCAGAAAAAAACGGACTGTTTCTTTTTTCTGTTTGTTCTGTTCCATTTATTACTTGAGTTTATTCTGTGTTTTCCTTGTCACTCTACCTGAAAAAATAAGTTAGGACTCACAAACAAATGGACGCCTTCAAGACAAAATCAACATTGGTCATCTATTACAGTTTGGACAAATACTTTAAAAATTCATATATGACACAAAGTAAAAAAAAAACACTTGTCATCGATGATTTAGGCCCTAATTTTGTAAAACACAACGCACGCCAAAGTATTATATTGAAAGCAAAAACAAATTCATAAATATTCTGTAATTTTGTTGCTGCTTTGTACAGAAATTTATTTACCGTTTTAAAATTTTCAACGCCACAAGCAATGAGGCGTATGAAATCTTTAAAACTAATGTGAATTTCTGTTAGAGGCAACAACAAAATTACAAAATATTTCTGAATTTGTTTTTGCTTTCAATGTAATTCTTTGTCGTTGCGTTGTGTTTTACAAAATTAGGGCCTTAATATTGTCAGCGTTTGTCACGCTGAATCACTATGACGTTCGCCACCGGGTTCGTGTGGTCTGTGACAATGTACGTTCGGCTGTTGCTTTATTGTCATTTCTTGTTGATGAGCGTCAATCGTTTTCAGCTGCTTCCCACACAACCATAAATGTAGATGTATATGTGTGCCCTTCACTGATTTAAATTCAGCCATTGCGTTAATGCATAAGTTATAAGCCGTTAATATAAAAATAGGTCGGATGTTCCGAAAAGGTTCGAAGACTTTGTATAGAGTATAAATACTTGCGAAAATGACATTGCCAAGTAAGCGGTTAATTACGGTTGTTAAAGTGACTAAGTTCTAAATAAAAGTTTGTGAATTGTTAACAGTGCTTAAAGTGTTGTGTTTATTTCATTTAAGTTGTAATAAAAGAACCCAAGATGTTTATTATAATGGAAATAATCCAAAAACGTTATTGAAAAGGCAGGGACGTAACAATATGTAAAATAAAATTCAATAAGTTTGGTTGCGTTATGCCGTATATTTTTGCCACTACATGGAATTATGCATCAAAATGTTTATATATAAAATTTAATAACATTGTGCAACATTTTTTGAAGTCATCGAGTGCAAACGCCTTCTAGTGTAAAATAATGAACTACTTATCGAAACACCCAAGCCCCATTTGGGTTTTGCTAGTTTAGCTGCTGTTCGGATTTGACTGATTTTATGTATATCTTGGCTAAAACTAGATTTTTTCGAAGAGTATTTTTCTCACGACTATATTGCGAAAACTTATCGGAATTTTGTTTTCAAGAGAAAAAAAAATCTAAAAAATTAACACAAAAAAAAAACTCTGTGGCCGGTGCCTAGGAAGTCCGATTCTGATTCGCTGCTGGACAGGATAATTTTGTTTAAGGGAAAAGCCGACAATCTAGGATTTATATGCGAATGATTTAGAAGTAACTGTTTGGTGACAGTTGATGAAGTTTTTATGTTTTTTCTTCAGTCTCTTATTGAATATTTTCCATTAATTTATATTTGTATTAAAGTTGTTTTAGCCACCACTGAACTTTATTTAGGGCATTAGCAAGAATAAAGAAAAACAAATTTGCATTCTCTCTCCCATAAATTGCATCTATTTTGTAAATAAAAAATCTTGAGGCTTTATATCTTCAAACTTTAAATATTTAGAAAATTTACATAAGCAAACTGTGTGAGGTGGTGGGGGCCTGGGTGAGTCGAATGAAGTTAACAACACAGCAGACCACATTTTTAGGAAATTAACTGACTTAAACTTAAATGAACTTCTGGTTCAAAAGAAAATCTAAAATGATTTGGCCAAACAAGAAACACAAGACAAGAATTAAAGTGTTTTTCCTTGTTTCGTAAGAAATAGAGCAAAATGGCAAAGAGAAGAAGAAATTAAAGTTTTGCTTAAAGTTTTAATAGACAAAACTCTAAATAATAAAAGAATATGTTTAGTTAAATGCTTTAAATTTGCTTATCCTTGTTAAATTTTTTCAAACATGAAACTGGAAACAGAGTTAAAGTTTTAATTTCCTCTTGATACATTAAATGTTATTTTTGTATATGGTATCTTTGGTTTCTTTTTTACTTCGGGAAATCTGAAAACAAAATAAAAAAAGTGTATGTTCCCTATCCAAGTGAGGTCTTATCGTCTGGAAGTGAACTTTAAGGTTTTTGTCTCCAGAATAGAATGACAGGAGATAGACAGAATTTAAAATATAAAAGATTATGATAGAGATAGAGATAGCATTGTTGTCATCACGTTCATATAAGAAAACAAGAACCAAAAATGACGGACGGACTGACATCGTTAGAGCTGATGCTGAGTCGATCGGTACACTTCAAGATACGAAAGTTATATAAAGGGTGTCCAAAAATTTAGTTATTATTTGAATTTTCAAAGTAATTTTTGGTAATACAAAATTTTCAATTAACAAGATTTTGTTTGTCGTGCTTAATTCCCAACTAAAGATATTTATTTGTTTATTAAAAGTTACAAATACAAATTATATTCTTACTTAATTAACCGAGCAATAACAACGTAGACCTTCAGCCCTACTTAACTAAAACTAAAGACAACAGTTTTACTTGAAACAATATCAAATATTTAACAAAAACAACAACAATAAACAGTGAGTTTAGTTTGTCTTTTCTTCCATTCCCCAATACAATTGGTTGGAGTTCGTCATAGGAATAGCTTATCCCATCAACAGTAAATTTAAGCGTTTTTTATCGAGAGTGAAAAATTGAGAATTACGCACGACAATCGAAACCTTGTTGTATTATTTTAATTTTAACAGTTGTATTTCAGTCAACAATTGGGAATTATGTCGGCCAAGTGACACCCCTACTGGCTCGGCTGGCTCCCAAAATTTTACAAAATTTCTCAATCCCGTTATTTAATTAACTGTTGTCAATGGTTTGAAAATACAAATCAGCAAAGCATTTAAATTAAGCCATCAAAATACAACTCTGTTGCACAAACAAAGTAGTAAACAAAAAATAAAGAATAAAACCTTGTGAAAAGTATTTTATAAAACAATAAAATTTTATTAGTGGTGCTCTTATAAAAAATTATAATTAAAAACAAATCTTTAGTGTTGGTGTGTAAAGAAATAATTTCGTTTATAATTCCAATAATTCCTGTGTCGACAGCCAAAACACAAGTGACTGATTTTAATGTGAACCACACCAAATCGTCAAGTTTTTTTCTGCATTTCATTTGACATTTCTGAATCTCAGACTAACTCAATTAGAACCATGGAAAGACACACAATTGAGCAACGCGTTTAAGTTATTCACGCTTGTTATGAAAATGGGCGTTCAAATCAAAATGCATATCGTGCACTTTGTGATGTTTTCGGCGAATTTAATCGTCCAAACGTGCGTACAATCGAAAAAATTTTAGCAATCCTGGTATGTTGGAGATGTGAAAACACCAGTGCATAACCGTACATCTCGTAATGCAGAAAATATTGCTGCTGTTCGCGATAGTGTGGCTGAAGAGCTATCCACCTCAACTCGTCGTCGTGCCAAACAATTGCACCTCTCTCGCTCGTCGGTGATGAACATTATGCATAAAGACTTGCATTTATACGCTTTCAAAGTGCAATCAAGAACTAAAGCCGCTTGACCATTCCAAACGACGTCGATGGTCAGAATGGTGGCAAGAAATTGCAACAGTGGATTATCAATTTTCGAAGAAAATCATCTTCAGTGATGATGTACATTTTCACCTCAGTGAATTCGTCAATAACCAGAATTGCCGCATTTGGGCGAATCCAAGAGTGATTGTCGAAAAACCAATGCACCCACAAAGAGTGGCTGTGTTTTGCGGTTCTCCCGTTATTTTCCAAAATGAGGCCAATCAGGCAGTTACTGTGAATGGTGTTCGCTATCGTGAGATAATAACGAACTTTTTATGGCCCGAATTATATGATATGGATGCGGACGATATGTGGTTTCAACAGAACGATTCCACTTGCACACAGCTTACGAAACAATGGCTCTTTTGCGCGACAAATTCAATGGTCGTGATATCTCACTTGGTGGCCATTGACATGGTCACCAAGATCATGTGATTTGACAGCGTTGGACTTCTTTCTTTGGATTTATTTGAAGAAAAGGGTGTGCGTCGATAAGACAGCAACAATTCCAAAGCTAAAGGATGAGATAATTCGGCACATTAACGGCATAGAACCTCAATTATGCCTCAGCTTCATCTAAAATTCTGAGCATCGGAGGGAGCTGTTCCGCCGAAGTCGCCATTTGCTGATATTTTGTTTCAAACATAATTGAACCATACCAATATTATCACACTAAAAAGATTTGACAATTATTTTCTAAATAAATTGTTTTTTATTCAAAATCAACATCGGCCCTTAAAATTTAACCACCCTTTATAAAAAGAATCGTTTAATGGTACATTAGTATTAAATCGCGAATATTAGCGCAAACTTCGAAAATAACTTTTTTTTTTTTTTTTTATGATGTTTATTTAAGTTAAATTCATCTACTTAAACTACAAATAAACAAATAGTATTTATAAATTATTATTATACACAGTCCCATAGTCGAGCCCTCTAGTATACTTAAGTTATTTAAATTTTTTTTTGGAAATTTTATATACATATGTATATACCCATATAATTTATTGCTTCTATGCAATCAATTAAATTTTATGTAACGAAAAGATATCTTCTACAAAAACATTACTTTTATATTGTATCTAAAAGGGTTAATAATAAGTCAGTGGGTAAAAAGCAACTTCGAAAATAACTAGCAACGTTAAATTCAGCGTGCTTAAATAAGCTTTACAGGTCTAAAAAACTGGTTTTATTTTCTATTTCTGACTTAACTAAACATACACCTTTTTTGTCAGCCCACTTACAGTATAAAATTAACACGTCTAACGGTGCTGTTTATGTTCATTTAACCCTTATGTGCGCGGAAAAAAAACACCTTATAATGCGCTGCAAGATACCCGGGTACCTAAATGGAAGTTACGTAGAAAAAAATAATTTTCAAGCAAAGTAATTATTTAATGTGTTTTATTAAGGTTTTCTAGAATATTTCTATTCATTAATTTTTATTGATAATTAATACGTGACATTGGGGCAAAACAACAAAATTTATATGCTATCTTCATATTATTTTTATATAACAACTTATGTAGTTTTTTTGTGCTAAATATTTGTATGTTTGTAACTAAAGTTACAATATATTGTGTTAAATTGTCCATTAAAGAGTCAATTAATGTGTATTTAGTAGACCTTTTGAATGAAAATGTTTTTAGAAGATCAACAAAAAAAGAATAATGAACTTAAGGAATTAGACAAACATTATTTGATGTTACAATGTTATCATTTTGTTATTATTACCTAATAACCGGAAAAGCTTATAAAATCAATTAAACGAAAAGAAAATGAAATTAGGTTTTTTAAATTTTAACTGCAAGCGAGACCAAAATGCTGGTCTTATAATTTTATTAATTTTTTTTTAAAGATTTCTGTTGAAAAAGAATTCTTTTCGTTAGATTAATATGTAGGACCATAGACACTTATTCCGATTTTAAGACGTTTATTTTGATTATTATAAAAACGTTACAAATGTTGTTATGATGGCACGTAAATAACAAAACTGACAAAAAAACCGTTATTGAAGAAACTTTTATTTTGATCTTTGTTGGTTTGTTTCTTTTTCATACAGATTTTTAACGTTATAAAACGTTAGCTATTTACAAAATGTACACACAGAAAAAAATACCAATGTAAAATTAACATGGAAAAATTTTGATTGAGAATCATAGTAAATTTCTGCAAACGTATGCCCTTTATTTAAATATATCATTATTTCATACTAATTTTAAATGAAAATATTAAAATAATCTTAAATCACGTTTATTAAATATTATTCACTGTTAAAAAAATAATCCATAAAAACCTGTTTTATATTAAAATCAAAAGTTTGTCTTGTTAAATTAACATGCATACATAGTTAAGTATTTAAATTTTTTTATTATCATTCCAAAAAAATTTGTTATAAAAGAAGACAATTCCCATATTCTTCTAATTAAAATTATTTAGTTAAATAGTACATCAAGTTTTCAAAGTAGAATGATGACGAAAACCATATTGGGCCATGCTGCTGATTGATCTGTTAACAAAGGCGGCTACAAAATTAGTGAAACATGTGTTACAGGGGTAAGTGTTTTGAATTATTCTTAAATAAATGCATATGTTGTCTCTGAAGCTTCTTCACACTGTTATCACACACTCAAACTAATTAGTTTCTACATGAAATTCACGTTGTTTCAACATGAAATAACTTTCATTCAACGTGATTCGGATTGTTATTTCAAAATAAATGACATTTTGCTCTAACTTTACTGCAATGTTAAATTAACATGAATTATAGTTATTTTAAAAGAAAAAAATGTTATATATAAGTTTTTGTTAAGCTAATTGGGCCTAATGTATTAATGTAAATAAAAAACCTTTTTTTTTACATGTTTCTCCCAACGTTTCGTCAATTATTTGTTGACATCTTCAGGGGTTGTCTATTTAATATTTTTTTTTAAAAATTTTTTTATATAATAAAAAACAATATATTATTACAAAATTAGAAAACAACAAAATAAAGAAATAAACTTACAATTACTAGGTAGTAGTTTATCACATTAAATTATTCATTAAATGTTACACAGCTTACAAAAAACATAAAACATTTAACATATAATTAAATTAAACACACAACTTAAATTAATATCACAGCTTATCTTTTCTATTTTATTGCAACTCTGTAGCTTAAACTTATATTATCCGTGTCTTCCTTTAAATTCATTGTTCTGTTAATATTTTGTTGTATACGTAAGCTTTCTATTGTGAAACGTTTTTTCTGTTTAGCTTCTATGTCTAGTATTCTTATTCTGTCGAAGTCAGGTTTATGCCCTTCGCAAATCATATGTTTCGACAAAGCTGTTGATTCCTTATGTTTTTCTTTGTCCTTTTTGTGTTCACACATTCTTGTTTGTAAATTTCTCTTCGTTGTGCCAATATAAATTAAATCACATTTTTGTTCGTCATTTCCCTTACATGCTATTTCGTACACAACGTTGTTTTGTTGTTGTTTTTCTACAGGCATTTTAATTTTGGAAAAAATAGAGTTGAGTGTAGTATGTGGTTTGTAGGCGTAACATATGTTTTGTGTGTCTATCGTTGTTTTAATATTTCTGTTGTCCGTTAAACCAGGAATAAACTTTACACTGTAAAAAACTTTGTCATCAATTTCAGTGCTGTTTGAAGTTGTGTTGTTTTTTAATTTTCTTTGTGTTTCTTCAATTAGCCGGTGTATAAGTTTAATTGGAAAGCTATTATTTATTAGTATTGCTGTAATTTTCTTTATGTTTTTAACATGGAATTCTTCATCGCTAATATATAGTACCCTAAAAATGAAATTTTTTGCCGTATTTATTATTTGGTATTTTGGTTGAGTTGCATTAAAATTCATAAGTCTACCAGATGATGTTTCTTTTGAATACCAGTCAAATTTAATAGAACTATTATGTCGATATATGTATGTATCCAAATATGCAATTTTAAAATTCTCTTCAATTTCCGTAGTAAACTGGATTTTTGGATGGTATGCGTTGAAAGCATTCAGGATCTCTTCTTTGTCGTCCCGTTTTACTATAGCTAAGATGTCATCTACATATTTCACTATGTATTTTAAATTTATATTTTTCTTTTTTAATTCGGCTATTGCCTCGTCGAGTAAACTGTCCAGTACTACATCAGCTATAGTAGGAGAAAGGGGGTTCCCCATTGGCATTCCAAAAATCTGGCTATAGATTTTATTTTCGTAGACGAAATAATTGTTATCCGTGAGACAAAATTTAAGTATTTTCAAAAAAGTGGACTTCGAGATTTTTGTTTGTTTTTTAATAGTTTCCCATTTTCCCATTATGTTTTTTATGGCAGTATGCAAAGGGATGTTCGTAAATAATGACACGACATCAAATGATATGAGAACTTCATTGTCCGCGATAAATGTATGTTGTAATTGTTTTTTAAGTTCTGCAGAGTTTTTAATATTATATTTTTCGGAAATTATATGTTTGAGAATTTGGCCAATATATTTGGAGAGTTGGTAACATGGGACATTCATCGACGATACAATCGGTCTAAGGAGAGTATTCGTTTTGTGAATTTTTGGGAGACCGTAAATTCTCGGAGCAATGGCTGCGCTGCATAATAGTTGTCTTTTTTGCCATTGATCTATACACTCATCTTTGAATATCTCTAAAACTATGTTATTATTTTCCTTTTGAAGTTTTGGCGTTGGGTCTGTTCGTATTGTTCTGTATGTATTTTTGTCTTCTAGCAGTTTTTCCATTTTATTATCGTAATCATTCTTATACATTAAAACCGTTTTATTCCCCTTCTCCGCTTGTGTAGTAATAACGTCGTCGTGTTTTTTCAAAAAATGTTGTTCGCAAGTAATTATAAAATCAGGTTGAAATAACATGAAACACGTATGAAGCAAAATCACCACCGAAAAATTTGTGTGATATGGAAACATTACAAGAATTTTCGTTAAGCGTGCATAAATGAGCAAATGCATTGCAAAAACTTATAGTCTTTGTACACCAAAATAAAGCTTGGACATTTTTCCTTTAAATTATTTCCTTTAAAGTAAAGAAGATCGTATTTTTTGACAAAGATATGAAGAAAACTTAAAAATAAGCCGGCGGACCCGATATTTGGTAAAAAATTCGACTTGAGCGACTTCTTCCGAAAAATATGAAAAAAAAATCTCAAATATACTTTACCCTATAAGCTCTTAAACTAGGCTTAAGCACCCATGAACATCCAAAAAAAAACACACTACTACTCACATACTCACTAATTTTAATAAATCTTGTAAGCCGCTATTACGATCTCAAACTTTTTAACAAAATCGTTTTTACTGCCATCTTTAATAATTTCCTTAGCACTGTTAATTAAATCTAAGCTTTCCTTTAGCCCTTATGTGAATGGCAAAGTTCCCGGGTAGCTTTGGCTTTTTAAACTTTTAAAAACTTTTTAACAAAATCATTTTTACTGTCATCTTTAATTACACTATACGACAGTCAAAATCGGGAACGGTTCAAACTACCGGGGAAAGTTATATTGGTAAAAAGAAGTTAAACGTGTTTGAACCCTTCCTGATCACTGACCCCTACCATTTGTCGCACAGTATTATTTCCTAAGCACTGTTAATCACGTCTAAGCTTTTATTTAAAGAATGCTTTTTTGTTTGTATTTTTAAGAGACTTGAGCAGATGCAATACAAGTTCTCTTTTATGCACACTTAGTCACTTTTTACGTCCGATTTTTGCAACATTCATTTAGCATTTCAAAAAGATTTTGCCTCATATTCGCTAAGCTTATTTAAAAATTTCTTGCAAAAAAAAGGTATTTCTTGGCAAGCTGGACCAAAAATTACTGTTTGGCGAAATAATTGAAGGAATAGGAAAAAGGGCATATGCCATAAAATATTTGTTCTGGATATTATTGTTGTGAAAAGCCATGTAGTCCATGAAACATTAGGGATGAAGTCCTACATGATGACAAGGCGGGCATTAAACTTCCATTTTCAACCAAATTGATTTGCACAGCAACATTCCCCTGCAAATATTATTGGACCACCTGGTCCAATTTCATGGAATTAACTACTCCATGGACTGGTCCGATGTAATGCAAGCATGGACCATGTCATTGTTAAAAATTGTTTGTAGTGAGACGACATGTCTTCTTTTTTTAACGACAGGTTTTCGTTTCTAAACGAAGTTAAAACTAATCCTCTTGTGTACACAATGGAGTAGTTTTAAACATACTCCTTTGTAGTCCAAAGATGGGTTGTATGGTACTGCCCTAGGACATCGTAATGTTAAATAGACCAAGTTTTTCCATACGTTTGGGTTACTTTTGGACTAGTCCTAGTCCCTTGTGGACTACTCTTTACACGCGTGTTTGGACTGGTCTTATTATTTGCAGGGTCTGAGCTTATGGGCACAATCCAATATTGTTTTCCATCATAGTTCAATGATTTTGCTGGCTTTTTGTAAGAAACTCTTTCTTTTTGACCTGCATAGAAATTTGTGTTCTGCAGAACGATTCATAAATTTCGGAAAATTTGCGGAAAAACAAATCTACCACATGGTTTACAGATGGCTGCACAACTAGCAAGCCACTTATTTTGAATGGTTTTCGAAAAGTGTGCTAAAAAAATGGACGAAAAAAGAAAAGTGATATATATAATTTTTAATTATGTATATTATTTTTTTTTAATTTAATTATTAAAAAAATAAAAAAATTCAAAGATTATGTACAAATTGAAAAAAGTGGCAACATAAGGTACGGTCATTTATGGCAAACATTTAACAAAAAATATCAAATATTTGTTTGCGCTAATCTGGCCACAAAATATTTTTGAGAGGCAAACAGAAAAAATTTAAAAATTTTTTCCTGTTCTTAAGTAAATAGGTAATTTATTTAATATGGGTATAATATATGGGCCAATGTTATGAATTATGCATTGCAAGCATGGTGTATCTATATAAATAGATAAATTTTCGAGAGTGAACCAGTTTGTCGTCAGTGGACAAACATGGACCCGCCAACATTAAATTATATAATGAATTTAAGATTTATGTAAAATAATTTACCGACATCGACATCATTATAAAATTTTTTCATCTTGAAGTAATTGTGGCAAGGGACCCTGAACCAATTCTCGGCCTAACAATACAAAATTTCGAAATGACATACCAGCTATTATAGAAATCATTGCCAAAACCAATATTTATAAGATTATTATGACATTAAAAGCTATTTACAGAAGAAGTATTTGTATAAGAGCTTTGGTAAGATATGGATCGATTACAATAACATTTGGTAAGGTGTTAATAGATTGTCTATGGGCACCAGGACTCTTCTTCAGAAATAAGTTTTCTTCTTTCTTTCCACTCCTTATGACAATAAAAACGTAAACACCAAATTGCATTACGTTCGAGTGTGTTCTCGATACCTAGAATGGAAAACGAAAAAATTATAATTTAGTTTTATTTAGCTGTATAAGACTGGAAATTACTTCGCCAATTGCCTTGATCCCTTTATTTGTTATCTTAATCCTCTTTTGCTTTTAAACTGCTCTTCTCGCTCTTCTGTACCATAAATATATAAAAGTTTCAATATTTTGCATCAAAATGTTAACTTTTTAGTTTTAATAAAAGTAATTTCATTTATTTAATTTTTGTTTTTGACAATTTGTTTAAATACTTATTTTAGGACAATATTTTTATATGTGAACACAGGAGAAACATGTTTTGCCATTGTTTATTTGAAGCTATTTAATATCTGCTTGATGCACGGTTGATAAAGTTGGTACAATAGTACTTTTTTTTTGGTACAATTCAAAAGTAAAAGTACGCCCGTGGCACATTTGGTACTAATTCCAAATTTTTCAAACGTATTGTTAATTGATATAAAATGGTAACTCGTTTTTACTGTCCAATGAATATAAGCGAAATTTAGTGTTTGGTGCAAATGATCTTGCGAAAATGCAAAATTTCGTAGCTTCGTTTATGAAATCTCACGCAAACTGTTATTTTTGTTGTTCAATTTAGCAAAACAGCTATATGTTTTTGCATATGCTATTTTGAATAGATTTCGGCACTTGGTCATTGGAAGATTGCATATGACACATCCTAAATTTAGCATCAGCTGCAGCATATAAGCGGGCATTTTCTGATGATATTGACAAGTTTTTAAAAGATATTGGAAACCACTTCTGCAAAAGATTATTTTGGAACAAACTCATAATATTTTGAAATTTTCGTCAACAAGATGGTTGTCACGTCAAGAAGAAATCAACAGAATTTCGGAACGAATTATTTTGAAGAGATTTTACAAGCGCTAAAATAAATTGTATTTTTTCCGGACTTTCTATTACAGTTTATAAAATGTCGTTCCTCTCTCTGCAGTACATATTGAAAAATGTAAACACAAAAGTTTGGAAATACAATCCGAAAATGCTCGAAAGGGCTCGAAATTTATTTTTGACCTATGGTTTCTTTGGCAAATCTTCTTGGAATGACTTGTAGAACAGGAAATGCGATGTGCTATTGACGCGAAAAAATTAGATCCACCCTATTAGTATTATTATTATTATTTTTGCCATCTGTACAAATGAATTTTAAGTACCTTTTGTTTTTGTTGTATTATATTTTTGTTTCTAAAAATAAAATAAATAAAGATTATAAAAAATGATTTAGCACCATTGGGGTCGAAAAAGTACGACTTTCTTTCTCAATTAACTTTCAAAAAGAAAAAACATTTATTAACCCTCCGATGAATGAGAAGGTCCCTAGGGATCTTTTTGCCTTTTCAAACTGAAATTACTCCTACTTCGGCCACTACAACCCCCCCCCCCCCAAAGTTACTCTGTATTCCAAGAGTATTTTGTTGCGCAATCAAGACGATCGGATCATTACTTTAGGAGTTATTGAGGTTTTAGTGAGAATAGTACGCGGACGTGTAAATAGATCCGTATGCACCTTGTACTGAATTTCACTAATAGTTAAATGCATGTTTTTGGGCATCAACAAAAAATTCTAAGAACAAAAAAATTCTAAGAACTGGTTAATTGTTAGTAGTATAAAATTAGAATATTGTGCCTTTCCTTATTGTAAAAATTATTATTAGTATGTAGAATTTAATTATAAACAATAAAAACAAAAAAAAAATCAAAAACAATTTTTTTATATGAAAAAAACATGATTTACAAAAAAGGTCCGTAGGGACCTTTTTACACGGCCGTGAAGTTCAGAACTGTCACTCATCGGAGGGTTAAGAATGAGTTCAATAAAAGGAGTTATTAAAAAAGATTAAAAAAAGAAATAAAATGAATGAAATAAACATTTCTGCAATTTAATATTTCAAAGTTTATATTGTATTGTTTTCATGAAAATTTATCTTTACATCAATTTTAGTTAATGATGTGACAATTAAATAAATTAATTAATTCAGTTTTAACATTATTTATTTGGCATATTGAAAATATCAATTTCATTTTTCCATTTTTCCAACAAAAAAAAAAATTTTAAATGAATACCCTTATCATTTTTATATGCATAAATTATTATTATTTTTTTTTTGAAGCATTAAAAGTAAAAAAAAAATATTACTGACGTTTGCATCAAAGGAATCAAACTCTGATCTGCCATTTAAGAAAAAGTTAAATAACAAGAGGCGCTTATAAGCTTTAGCGTAAAAATAGAAAAAGTCAAAAAAAATTTATTTATAATTTGTTTGAAATTCAATGAGCTAAAGCTTTTTTGTTATTAATACGATTTCCGTATGACGTGCTAAATTCCCAGTTTTTCATATTTGATAAATACACTGAAATTTATTGTTGAGGGAAAGCTAGCTTCTATGCGCATTTCACTGGTTGCTTAGGTCAGAACATCAGGAAACCTTTTCCAAAGATTTTAGAAAGGCCAAAAATATTATACAAATAAAACCCTAAAGCGAATAAGAATTATAAACACTCAAAGTCTTACTAGTAACAATATCAAAGCCAAAACAAAACACCAACAATAAACAGTGAGTTTATCTTTTCTTACATTCCCCTACAATTGGTTGGGTTTTTTCCGACTCGAATTGTAGTTGTAAGTGGGTAAAAAAAAAAAACAAAATTAAAAAACAAACTGCTTTATTCTACTGTCTGCCGGCCCTCGGTCGCCCACAAGTCCGAATTTAGGAGCTTTAGTAAGCGCAGCCGGTGTTTGTTATACCACACGTGAATCTTAAGCACCTAACATAATTTTGTTCTGTCGGGCCCATGATTGCCCATGGCTCCTAAATAGAGCACATTATCAAATATTTGTTTTTAAATATTGTGGTCGGTTACCCTTTAAACAAAACAAAAAATCGAGCAATGCTTTTTTTATGCAAAACCATCGAACAATTTAGTTAATCTTAAAAATTTGTTTTAAATAGCAAGATTTAAAAAAGAAGTTTTTGAAATTTCCGTATTTATGTGAAACTGAGTGAATATTTTTTTATTTTACATTATATTTTATTAAATTTTCAAATGAAGGTTTAAGAAATTGTATAGACAAACATTTTTTTTATAAAGCAAAATTTGTGTTATATCCCAGTTATTAAAATTTGGAGTACTCTAAATTGTAAGCCAAATTGTAAAATATAGTTTGCCTTCGCTTACTACATATGGTAAAATGTACATGATACAGTACTACAGGCAGAGAAACTTTGTTTGAACTTTTTGTAAAAATGGAAATAGTTGGTCTTTTTTTTTTTTTTGGAAAACATACATATATTTATTTGTCAGATAATAAAATTTCATTAAAAACATGTATGTATTTTTAAAATTTTTTCCAAGCATTTATAAACTGAACATAATTTTGAAGTAATTAAAAGTAAAGGCTTCAAACTGGCAATTAAAAAAACAAGAATCCATTTCAGCATCTCTAAACGTGTTTCATTTTGAAAATTAAGAGCAAATAAAAACTGGCGCGTCTCTCAGAAGAAAATAAAGAAGAAATCGTAGGTTCTTATTTTTAACAAATTGTGCTGTACATATATTTTTCCCTTTGATTTTTTAAATTATTGCTACCTTCTATATACATATCTGTTATAAATTAAATATTCGTACAATTTCGAAGTATTTAAAGAAATTCTTTAAATACTGCAATCTTTGGTAAGTTGCATTAAATTTATATTAAAAATCTACTTAAGTTTCATCTCTTTTTTACTTTGCTTAGAAACAGTTAAAAACTATGGGTGCATGCATACCGAATACGTTAAAGATATTTGTGAATTTATAAAGACGCTCAAGAACAGGATTCTGAGGAAATATGATGAAAAAGAAAAATGAGAAAAAAAGCAGGGCAGAGTATATTACAGTACTTTTTGCTTATAGTCCATTCCGCGTAAAGGCCCAAAAATTCATATTCAAATGCAGATTTTTTCGCATTTCATACAAATTATTTGTTCTAAGGTCCATTTCGCTTGTAGTCCATTTTGGTTTAAAAGCCACATTTTTTTAGCATGCATTTATAATTCTTTATGCAAACATTTTTGCTACTATTTATATTTTTTTAATCAACTGGCAACATGTTTTTATTTACCGTTCTGGCAAATGCTAAATTTCGCAATTTAATTTTTTTGTCATAATAAACGACAAACTTAATTAAAAAAAAACGCTGACAAGAATATTAGAGTTTTTTTAATATAGACTGTGACGTTTGGTATAACAAAAAACTGTCAGGTGAAGACCTCATCTAAACAGGCAATTAAATTGATATTTATGAAATTCGGGAAAAACTTTTAATATTTCTAACCAGCCATACAATTTATTAAAAGTCCCTAAAACTATAAGGAATGGCAAACATTCATGATAACAAAGTCTACTAATTACACGAACAAATCGTTTATCGCGCGAACATCGCTAAAATTCGCGAAAAATTGCAAAATTTGAAACAAACCCAAAAACTTATTTAAGATCGCTAAATCAAATAAAAAACACATTGTCTGAAAATAACATAAAAATCGTTAAAAAAAAATTAGCTATACAGGGGTGTGCTGGAAATCGCAAGAATTTGGAAGTTGTTTTTAATAAACTTTAAACATAATTCTTATAATTTTTGGTTTAAAATCCTGTTTAAGAGGAAAATATTTGTTTAATATACATATGTCATAAGATTATTTTATTACAGAAATCTTATTAAAAACCAACGTTTTAAATTTTTGCGTTTTACGTTTGCGATTTCCAGCACACCCCTGATAATAACATCAAAATCAATGAATAAATCGATTTTAAATTTAGGGTTAGTAAGCGCCTTTTGCGTTTTAGATAGCGACATATTTTTGATTAAATTGGATTAAGAAGATTTTAAGCTAAAAGTAAAATTAATTTTTTTGTTAAAAATGTTATCACATATTAGAATAAAAGTCGATTCGTTTTACTTTCACCAACCCATATCTACTCTAATTGAAATCGAATAAAAACATGTGGATGTGAAATGCAGAACACCAAAAATGCTAAAGTAATCCACTTTCGAGTGGATTCGGATTCTAGAACACACCCGTTAATTATTAATAAATAATTATAATTAAAAAAATAAATAAATTTTTACATACTTTGTATATAAACAACTACATTATGTTAATTACTGCACCGTATACTAAGTATATGAGAAATATCTTATTTTGATTATAAACTGATAATACAAAGTGCATAGAATTGTAAGAAAGTCGGGTACTTTATTGTACACTTTGTGGGTTACTGGTAATCAATGGAAAAAAGCCATGTCTATATAAAATAAAACCTAAAACGTATATACAGTTCCGAGTACCCCGTACACACAAAGTATGCCACACGTATTTAAGTACGTGTAACACAGGTTCGTCACTATTTTTTTTCAATTTTATAAAATAAAATTTTTTAACACCTAAAGATTAATGCACCAGAATGAATTTCTGTATCGTTTATGTTATCGGTATTAAAATATTGCTTTCTAAATCGTTATCGGTGTATTATTTAAAAAATCCTCTACTGTACATATGATCAATTTCATGTTAACCACTTTTTGCAGCTTAGAAATGACAAATTTATTTTCAAAAAATATTAATTCCGTCCAACAGTGCAGTATATGATTATACCCATAGGTAAAAAACACATATTTTTTTAATCTGTGGCTAATTTTTTGCAAAATTTATATTATTTTGTAACACCAAAACAGTAATACTGCTTAAATAACTTTATAAAGACAACTGCGCTATCGGTACCGATAACTTTACTTAATATTATACCGTATTCAATTGGTTCTCGGATGGCAACCTTTCCCTCAAATAAGAATGAAATTAAAACAAATTTCACACTTCCTTTATTTTTTTTTTTAAATATTCCGTATTAACTTTTTCCATTAAAAATAGTTCAAAAAAAATTTGCCTTATCTCTAAATTTAACTACACACTTACTTACAACCATACCCTTAACCTCTATTCTCCTGAGTGCATGCTACAAAATATTTTCTGCGTTTTATGTAAAGTTTCCTACTGAGCGTATAATTAATAGAGAAATATTTAAGGTTGTAGTTAAAGAATTCTTATACGCCATAGTGAACAAAAAAAGTTTTAGTCAAGTTTTCGCCTTTCGTAACTAATTACAAGTTATGTAATAAAAAATATAAAATTTAATTATTGCTATATTAATTGGTAATTTTCATATAAAAAATAATAAAAGAGATTTTATTTTTCCAGAAAAATTCCTCATACTTTGCATAAAAAACAAAACGCGTAAAAAACTTTTTTCTTTTGTTTCTTCCAAGTGCTTTTCTCCATTTTAATTTATTTTTTGTTCCTTTTCTTTATAACCACACATTTAAAAGCAGGGCTGTGGAGTCGTCAAGAAAAAGTGATAACTCCGACTCAAACTCCATTTGATGAACTTATTTAAGTACGACCCCGACTACAACTCCGACTCCTTTGATTCCCAGCGTATAAGAGACTGGTCCTTATTTGACTCTCAACTATTTTTTAATGAAGTTCATTTTAAATGGTTAAAAATACCAACAAAAAAAACATTCTATAAAAATTTCAAATCGGTATTTCAATTTTAACACGGGCCGCATTGAGCTTTAATATAGTTATTTGCATATGAGTATTTGAGCTGCAAAACTCGTTCGTTACACTTTATTCGAATTTTGGGAAAATTAAAAAAACATATAACGCCCGATTAAATGGACCAAATTCGTTGAACACTTTGATTCCGATTCTTGATTACTAACTCAACAGTTGAAAAATCTAAACCAACTGAAATATAGAAAAAAATAGATTTAATTTTAGAACTAACGAGTTTTGCTACGAAGGTTCAAAAGAAAGAAACGAGTTTTGCTACAATTCGTATGAGATCGAACTAGATTTGCAATATACCATAGCCCACCAGGAAAATTAATAATTGAGTTTTATTTTGAGAGTTAAATTAATTTATTATAATTATCAAAACAGCGCTAAGAAATGAAACAATTCACATCTTTTTCAAAATACGTTTTTTATACTTTTGGAATCAGAATTTTTCCTCTATGGGTGTGTAAATTTCCATAAGAGTTATCGAATGTAGTTTTCGAGATTGAAAGGTTGAAAACCTCAACTCCGACTCCACAGCCCTGGTTAAAAGGCAACAATATAATTTGTGTACATATAGATAATATAATTATTACAATAAAAACAAAATTACGAAATATAAAAAAAGAAATTGTTTTAATTAAAACAAATAGAATGATAAAAAGAAAAAAAAAATGGGGAAAAGTAAAGAAAACTTACCTAAAATTTAAAGGAAAAGCCATAACCAGAAATACCATTTTTAAAGATGAACAAAACTTGTTGTTGTTGCTGTCTCATAACGATGATGTTGTTAGTGTTGGAGCAGCAGATTTTTGTACTGTTGCTGTTTTTTTTAGTTGCCTGCATCTTTAGTTGCTGAAAAGACCAACAACTTTAATTGTGTACATTTCTTATGCATCAACATATAGTTGTTGTCATACAAGTAATAAGACAGTTTGGACTTTTGTTACAACTAAAATACAATAAACTCAAACTTCGGCTACGGCTGAAAATGGTACCCACATAGCAATTTCTTCAGCTACTGCTACTGCAAGAACTGCTCCTTGTAACGTCCTTGTTGCTTTTGCTGTTGCTTTAATTTCTCATGTTGGAAACTCTTTTTATTTTGTATTATTTAGCTAAATGTCTTGTTCTATAGTTTTCTATTGTTTTAGTTGTTGCTGCTGCAATATTTTCAACATTTAATGGCAGATCGTAGAAGCCTCTTTTAACTTTCTTATTGTTGGCCATATTTTATGATTTCTTCTGCTTATTTGTTTTTCAATATTAGTTTGTTGCTAGCAATTTCTTTTTATTTTCTTGTCTTCTTTTAGTTTAAGCTGAAATTGTTGTTTGGTTTGACTGCAAGTTTTGTTATTAACAACTTTCAACTGTGTTTTCTTTAATACTTTTCACCAATGTAATTTAAGAATCTTGAAAAAAGGAAGCAATAATAAAAAGTTCTTAAAAAAGATTCTTAACTCTTTTGTCTTTAATTTTAAAGTGGCGGCCAAAAAACGACAGTAAAAATCTAAGATACTAATATACTAATATACAGCCCGGCCCCCTGAAGTCGATAAACAACTTAAGTCCCTCATTATCGTTCTCTTAAGCGGCGACTTGTCGGACGACAGGTTTTACGTTTCTAATGTTATGTTTATACGACTATATAAACCAATTAACTACTCGTTTCGCTCTCTGAAACTAGTTTGCCAAACATGCTGTTCATACGATTCATTCATGTTTCATTTTTGTGTTGTTAGTTTAATTTTATGAAAAATTGATAAACAAATAAAGTTAATATTAAAATTATATTATTTAATACTTTTATTAACATTATTAGATATTTTATATTTATCACTTTATATTACACTATGGAACATTTTTGGGATTATTGTCTGGGGGTGAGAAATTCCAAGTCAGGGTGATGGTACTAGGTCAGTATAGTAAAACCCTCAAAGGGTTTGGCGTTCGTATGTGTTAGTTTTATTTTATGACATTTAAAATTTTTTCCTTATCTTGACTTTTTTTTGTTTAACATAACTCGAGAACCACTTGTCCGATTTTGCAAAAACAAACTCAAAAAAATTTAGAATTACAATTTCTTTAATCCGTTCATATAACGTTTTTCTTTATAATCAACAGTTTTGCCGGTAAAAATAAATTTGTGGAGAAAAAAAAATATTATAATTATTTCGCCCTCGAAAGTATGCTAATAATTAGTTTAATTTATATTCTTAAAAGTACATGAAAACGTATACATATGTGTTTGTTTTTCTAATATTAATCATACGTTCAAAATTACGATCATTTAGGATTTTTTTAGTTTTTATAAAAAAATAAAATTTTAATTTCAGAATTAAATATTAATTAAATGGAACATATACATCAAGGCCCATCTATCAGGTCTGCTTTCTTGTACAAAAACAAAAAACGATTCTTTTTAGTTGTCAAAAATTTACTACCACATATACAAAGCAAAAGGAAAAAACGTGTATGTGTGGCATACCATAAACGTAAACAAACGTATACATGCACATGTAAGCAACATGTAAACTTCTTTTGACAACTAAAAATAACATAAACAATGATCATCAGGCTTCTTGCGCAGACCTTTTCAATGGGCCTTGATATACATCATTTCGAAAATATTCTAGGGGAAGCAAAAATTTAATGCAAATAATTAATTTATAAATTTTTCATTAATAAACAATTAGTTAACGGTAAATACGATCTTTAAGCGTTTATTATATTATCGCTTTTGTTGATAGTTTCGATTGTTTTTGTGCTTAAAAATGTTTGCTTCTTATAATATAATATCATCATAAAATAATGTAAATAATACACAAAATGTGGCATCGAATTAATGTCCTATAGTCATAAAATAGATGACACGTAAAATAAGACAAAATTTTACGAAGACGTTAGTCATTGGATTGATGTTACTTTTTGCATGATTTATGCCATTTGTAGTAACATTGATTTTACTATTCTGATGTTAGGGCTTCATCAATATGAGGATGCGATTTTCTATCAGTGTATTTTTCTTTCCATTGATTTATCAAAAATTTCAATATTGTAGTGGGAGCATTAAATTTAATATCTATATCATATACATTTATACCATAACAGCCTCGAATTAGGACACAATTGAGTTTTTAATACCATCGTATTCAGCGTGTATAAATCTATTTGCTATAAATTTCAATTTTTGTGTCTGTTATAGGAAGGGAAGTAACCCTAAAATAAACTCAAAAGCTTATCAGCCAATCCCACGATGTCACACGTTTACGTTCGCATAGAAAATAGCATTTAAAACAAAAACAAATTTTAGAAATGAGATTGGCTGTAAGTAATTTTTTTTAATGACTGTTTCGGCATAACCGCCTAAGTAAATTTAGGATTACAACATATCCAAACATTATTTTTTCAACTTAAGTCGTTATTCCTTAAACTTTATGAATTATTATATAGGAATAACAACCTAACTCAACATGAGAGATCGAATCTGAAATAATTGCCTAACTCAACTTGAACTTTTTGACTTTCTTTCGTTCAGAAATTCATAAGAGCCTAAGGATCTTTTTCGGTAATATCTTTTGGCAACGAGAATAAACAACCATTTTTTTTAACAACTAATGGTGTTTCCTTTCTCCAAAAACAAATACCACATTTTAAAAGGTGCATGCATAAAATCTCTTGCCGAACTTGTAATACTGCTATTTTTTATTTTACGAGAACAAAACACAAAATTCGATACCCCTGTTTTTAACAGCTGCCAAAAAGTTTGTTCTTACATATTAAAAAAAATATGTACATAAATCAAAAAGTGTGTTCGTCAAAATATAAAAAAAATATACATAAACCTTAATTTGTTAATAGAATGATATTAAATAAATAAATAAATGAACAATATGAATGACGAAATTGCAGTATCTTCAGTTTGTTTCTCATAAAATATGTAAACAAGAAAATACCTTTGCCAGATTGCCGATTAATTAACACCAAGTTTTTACGATTTATTAATTTGACGTTTTTTTTTTTTAAATAATTTTATAACACCGAATTCATTTAAATTTTATACCACTGACAACCTACCATTAACAATGTAATGCTTTCTTTTGTTTTTACTATAAAATAATGGAAAAAATAACTATAAAAACTTAAAATTTTTACTGTCCTATTAAGAGGCGATTTTTTCCCAACTTCGTCTGGTAACCCCATATATAAACAGAAGCCATCTCTTTTCAGGGCATTATTAACACTCTCTTTTTATACGGGGCGTAAAGTGCAATGCCTTATGACATTTAAGGGTGATTTTTTTTAGAATAAAACACGCTGTCCTTTAAGAGAGAGCAAAGCATTTTTAAGAAAAGAATAACAAATTGCATTTTTTTAAATAGAAAAGAAAACACCATAATTAAAGAAATTCGTTTCTTTGGAATCTGTAGCAAAGTTTTCCAAAAAAAGCAGTCTTCGGATTTTCAGTGAAGATTCCAAACTTTAAACTGATGTACTGAAAATATTGAAAAACAAACTTTGGCTGGTATGACTTGTGACCACAGATATGACAATGAATATAGAAACATGTTTTGTAAAAATTAGCAAAAATAGGTCAAACTTCCACCTCTTAAATGATCGAATTTCTTAAGAGTACTAAATTTATCTTTGTATTTTTTAGTTAAATTACGAATTTGTTATAAACTTTGTTGCTTTGGTTATTGGTTTAAAAGATAGAATTTTAAAAATCTACCAGACACCTGACCGCTTATTTTAGTTTTAGAGATATGAACTTACCCAATCTACCCCTCAGATTGTAATGAAATATATACTGTGCACTTTTGTACAAATCGGTTGACAAACAGATGACGAAAGTGTTCTTATATATTTGATAATTTCAATGAATAGATTTTGGGGATTCACAAGGTGTCACAAAGTCATAAGTCTTAAAATAATAACATGAAAATATACGGCTGTTGTGAACAACCCCTCATAATTTAGTGCGCTATTTTGAATTTATATCAGCTGATTTAAAACAAATATACAAAATATATATTTACCGAAAATCAAAATAATTTTTAATTCTAATACATGAATTAATACATTAAATTAGATCTTACCAAACTATTTTCCATTTTTTAGTCGCAAATCACAAATAAATTTCATTTTGTTTGTTTACAAAACAGCAGAGTCCTAGGCCGATATAATTTGACGCCGCAAGTGTTTTGTTGCAAAAATTGCTAGCCGCAGGTTAAATTCGGATATTAGCCGGATAAAACGATACCATCAACGGCGACGGCTACAAAATCTAATGCGGTTCAGCTCAGCCGCTCAGTGCAGGTGTCTTCTTATTAATTACGACAGCACAATAAACATACCAAGCAAAGTTCTATTAATTTAAGACACTTTTTGTTTACAAAGCAACAACAATATTTTTAAACCATTGTAAAATGTTAGAACATTATGACAATATAACATAATATCACACCTTGTGAATACCCCAATTAATTATTAAATGACTTAAAAAGGTCCCAAGCATGGTAGAATAAGTACAAGGTATAGTCATTAAAAATTTTGTTCTCAATTTTAAAACCCATATAACGTCAAACAAAAGAAAATATGGAAAAAAATAAAAACAACCGTCAAAAATTAAATAAATTATTTTGACATTACATGGGTAATTAAAAAAAAACTCTACCTAATGAACATACCTGAGAATATTCCAAATAAAAGTGAGAATTTCATTTTGAAATTGAGAAAATTTCAAATGAAATTGAGAAATTTTAATTTTTATTTGATAAAATTGAATTATGCACATACATATATATGTCTTAGAAGCATTAATCATCTCTTCTTAAAGGAAGCCTCCTACATGGGGGGAAGTGTTATTACTTCATCTTTATTTTCCCTTACTTTTTAGTTTTAACGAATTAAATTCAATGGGGGTAAGCATCAGAGAAAAGGGGCTCAATGAGAAGAGTGTAGCTGGAGAGTTGTCAAAAATAACTTGTAGCCGACTGTTACATGAACCATTGTCACATACCAATACGAGTTCTGATTATTCATTCCCCACCTACGAAAAACACTTCTGAATCATTCATTTGCGCTGACACCACCAAACGAACCCCTTCAGATGTCCTTTTGAATAATACCTGATGCATTAATAGCTCCAATTAAGTGTATGTTTGGACCACGGGATGTAGGAGATGACTGCACTGCATATGGGAAAGCAGAGGCCTTTTTAGAAGAGGTGATTAAGGATTCTAAGACATGCATAACAATTGGAGAATGCAGTAGAGCCGTAGTACAGTAGTACTACAACGTTTTAGCAATCTGCTCTGGATCTGAAAGATATGCCTGTTGGTCAATAATACTGCGATTTGCATTTATTTTAATTTCGATCGTTGTGTGTGGTATGTATGTTTGTTGTATTAATATAATTAAAATTATATAATTCAATTTTATGAATTTGAAATTAAAATTTCTCATTTATGTGCTGTTTTCACAACACAAGTGACTGAACGTGTTGTAAAATTTATATGAAAAGCACTCAGTATTTTGAGTATTTTCCATATAAATTTTACTACACGTTCAGTCACTTGTGTTGTGAAAACAGCTTTTTAATTTTGAATTTTCTAAATTTAATTTTTAATTTTCTCAATTTCAATTTCAAAATAAAATTTAACAATTTCATTTGGAATTTTACAATATCATTTGTAATTTTCACAATTTCATTTGGAATTTACTCAATTTCAAAATAAAATTCTCAATTTCATCTGGAATTTTTAATTTTCAATGAAAAATGGTGCAGAAAACAAATCCTTAAACTTTGTTGTTATATAGGCCGATAATTTAGTATGGAGCAAGACTTAAATTTATATGTTTGGCAAGAGGGTTTTTGTTTTCTTTTTTATAGCTGTATTTTGTTGATTATGTGGGTTTTCAAACGTTTTTATTGCTTTTTTTATACAATTTAACGCTCTAGTTCAGTTTTGCGGGGATTTGTCTTTCAATTTGTTCTTATTACTGGATTTTGTGGTTCTTGTAGTTTTTTTCAGCAAACTGTTTATGGGTTGTTAAAAAAGTTCTGTGTTTTTGCAGAAAACAATTTCCAGGTAAAGACAAAATGTTACCAAAATTTAGCAGGTGTCTTCTACGAGAATATTTTTCTTTTTCACAAAATTTTACTTTTGTTAAACAGAAACGTACACAGATTAAAAAAAAGTATTTTGTTATGTTAACTGTCTGTCATCTGTTTAAATGTAAAGACAATACGGTAAAATGATTTGTAACAGGCGTTACGTTTGGTTGCTCGACTGTGTTTATTTATTTTCTCGTTCTGTTTTGTACCACTAAAAAAATTGTGTGAACCACACTCCCTGTTATTTGATTGAAGTATACATCTTTGTACAATTAATAATAACAAAAACCTTACAACAGCAAAACCGGTGTTTTTTTATTTTTGACTATATCTACGAGCCATTGGGTGTCCTGGTTTATAACTAGTCAAACCCACAAAACAAATAAACAAAGAGAGGAAAATAAAATTTAACTTTTACAAACATACATACATACATGCATAAATTTACAAAAAAAGGACATAGAAAACTTACAAATGTATTGAAACTTGCGTCCTTTTAGTTGTTGACTTTACTTATTTTTTGGTTTCCGGTTTATTTTATTTGTTTCGCTTTGCACTCTTTTTCCAGCAACATTTTGATTTCCCTTTTTTTGTAAAATATTTAGTTATGTGGTTGTATTTTTTTTTTTTTTTGTTATTCAATTTGTTTTTAAAATTGATTGCCAAAGGTTTTCCTGTTCGCCCTAGTATTTGTTCCTCCGCTCTTTTTATGTTTTATTAATTTACAATGACCATCATTTCTCCTTTGATTTTTTTTTGTAGCCGTTTGTTTACTGAGATTTTAACTAAATTTTTTTAACTATTCATTTTATTTATTTCATATTTATTTTATTCATTTCACTTTTGTTTCAAATTCTTGAATTTTACTTAATAAAATTTATTTGTCTTTTCCAGTGAAAATGACTTTGATAAACTACAATGTCAAGCAAGTAACAAGTACGACTGTGTCGAAGCTTTGATACCCTCCACATACTTATACAAAAACATCATTCGGTGTGGCTTTAGGCATACTTAACTCTTTTCCGAGGTTTTAAATGGGGCCTATGGTAAATTATAAGCCGATCTTCACGACATTTTACAGTGTGATTTCTAGTCTTACAAAACTGTGACGTACCAAATTTTATTGCAATAACATCCTTTGTTACGGAACTACGCGAGCTACACTTTTTTCGAGAGAAAGCTTTATATGGGGCCTACTGTTAATTATAAACCGATCTTCATGAAATTTAACCCTGCTGTTAGTTCATTTTGTACCATTTTGGTCCATACTAGCTTTTTTAATAATTACAGAATTTTTTAAACATTTTTTATAGTCTGCAGTTAAATAGAGTTAATATTATTATCATTCAGTCTTACTTCAGTTTATATTCAGTGCTTGACTAATTTCTTTGCTGAAATAATGAAAAATTGACGATTAAACTGCAATGATATTGCTCACATTCTAAATAAAAGCTTCTTTGATATTTCAACTTGTAGTAGTGTGTCCATGGATAGTAAATATGAAATTACCGGAAGAACTTTTTCTGCTTCAAAAAATGAAGAAAATGCTGCAGCTTTCGGTGCCGTAGAAAAATTCAATGTCGCAAAAAATTGAATGCTATAAAGTTCATCTCCATTACACAGTGGTATGAGAACTTCAGCTGAAAATATCGTATCTACACAATCGTGGCCAACACTATTTTAAGTTTCCAGATGCCATGATATATTGCATTCGATTTTATTATTTTTTCCCCCAACACCTGAAAAAATAATAACTGAAAATACAAACAAGTATGGCAAATTCGACAAGAAATGTAAAGATCTAGAAACTTCTACTTTACGTGCATTTATTTCTGTACTTGCAGGAGTTTACCGCGAAAAAACGAAAATCTGTATGATAAGTTCGCACCTATTCGAAATTCGTGAAATCTTTGGGAAGCTAACCTTCCAATGTTTTACAATTGTCACGTCAATGAGACTATGGATGAACAGTTGGTGGCTTTAAGTGGTCGTTGTTCTTTTAAGCAATTTATGTTATCAAAACATTATATGTTTGGTCTCAAATTTTGGCTGGTAGTCGACTCAAAGTCAGAATACGTATGAAAAATCAAACCATACCTTGGAAAACTATAAAATTAACAGCTTTAAAAAAACCAGGGGAGCGGGTCGTGTTGGATGTCAATAATTTAGGCTTGAAAGAACATAATATCACAGCTGATAACTTGTTTTCAAGTTTTGAATTAGGTAAAAAGCTTTTAAAAAAATAAAACATTTATTTCTCCTAAATTGCTTATATGCTTATATAAAAAAAAATCCCTTATACACCTCTCACGGTGCGCCTTAACTAAAATTAAATAAAAAGGTCTTACACCTAGAAAATTAGTAGAGATTCTAAATTTACAATGTTCATAGATGAGAAAAATCAAAAAACTAAAATAATCTGTGGAGAGATTTTTAAATAAATCCACTTTGAACATTTTTGCGATTTTAATAACGAATGACTAGTTTTGACTCCATTAAGAAAATTGTGCAACAGTTTTTTTTTATCTCTTATGGTTTAAGATATACAGACTGAGTTTTTTTAGACCCAGTAGGCCAATGCGTATACTTATTTTTTACCTAATAATAGACAAAAAAGTATTACAAATAAAATGTATTTCTTTATTCAATATAAGGTCCGTTTCATTTTTATAACGCATGTATGAAATTATACTTTAGAGCTCTATAAACTTTAAACTAATCAAGTTACCTTGAATTTTTTAATTGGGTATAAATTAGCAAAAAGTCTGTTATCAAAATATTCTTTTGGTTTGAATCAATTGTATATTGTTGTTAGCGATAACGTTGCGTCGCAGATCGAATTATGTATCAATTGTTTGGTATCTAAAAACTATTAAAACGCGTCTAAGAATTTTTCGGTGAATGATGTCGTCTAAAGCTTTGACTCACGATCAAATTCGGGGAAAAGTGTGTTTCCTGTGTTCTCGAAAACAAAAACAAATGTATATTATAGAGAATCAGTTAAATATTGACATGAAAAACCACGTTGACAACTATGCTGTGTGTTGTACGTGCAGGAGAAAGGTATTTCAAGCGAAGTCTGAAAAATAGAAATTAGCATCTCCAGATTTGTCTTTTTTTAAGCCTGTGCAGGCTACGCGATCAAGATGCGAATGCAAAATTTGTGAAATTGCACGCGAAATACCCGTTAAAATTTGTGGCAAAGTTGCAAAAAAAGTTCCAGGTAAGTTTTAAAAGCAAAAAAATATATTTTTTTTGTTAGTTTGTTGTTATGTTTCAGATTTTATTGTTTTTATTTGTTATTTTAGGCAAGTCGAAACAAATGTCTGCGACAAAACGGTGCGACGTGTGCTTCAGTGAGATTGGAAAAGGCAAACCACATAAATGTGGGTTGAAATCTCGAGTAATAAATGTTTCAAATCATATATCAGATGGATCTTTAAAAGCCAATGATCAAATCATGTCCCGTGTGATTAAAGAAAAAGTAAAAGAAGATTCTAAGGGTGGTCGAGAGCCTTCAGTTTTGCGGTTGTCACAAATTCACGGCAAACCACTTCAAATCGCAGTAGGCAATAATAAAAACAACCTTTCCACAACAAACTCATCTACATTATCTGCGGATGATATGTTGAAAATGAAAAGCAATTTGAATTTAAGTGATCGTGCAACTTTAAAAATGGCAGCTTCCATTCGTGTGTGTACAAGAAGTAGAAAAGCCATTGAACCAGGATTAAAATTAAAACTTAATAACACAGGTCATTCTGTCGACGATTATTTTGATTTTAAGGAATTTCCTTTTGTTTGTGTAAAAGGCGATGAAGTCTCGGATGCTCCTGTCTTTGGAGTTTACTGCAAAGATGTTCCTGCTTTTGTTCAGTATGTGAAAAATAAACGAGATGCACTGGATGTTCACTTAAAAATGGGTATTGATGGAGGAGGCGGATTTTTAAAAATATGTCTTTCTGTTCAATCAAATGAGTTGCAGTTTGAGTGCAGCGGTAAGCGTGCTAAGTATGATGAGGGGATAGCAGCAAAAAAATTTAAGGATTCTGGAGTTAAACGACTATTTATTCTAGCAGCCGTTCCAAGTGCGCAAGAAAATTATAAGAATGTAGCCCAACTCGTTTCAACGTTGAATATAAGTCCTTTCCACGGCACAATTGCGACCGATTTGAAGATAGCGAATATCTTGGCAGGTATTATGTCGCACAGTAGTGCATACCCGTGCACTTATTGTTATGCCAAGAAAGATGAGCTAAGCAGCTGTGGCGAATTGAGATCACCCGAAAATGTTTCATTGTATTATACAAAATGGCTGACTGAAGGAAATGGCTTAAAAAACAAAGCGAAAGATTATTTCAACTGCATTCATCCACCGCTAATTACAACGGTTGGAGGCAAAACATTCCTAGATATTATTCCACCGCCAGAATTACACCTTATGCTTGGTGTTGTTAACACTGTTTTCACGCATATGTTGAAAGAGTGTGAAAATGAGTCGCTGATATGGGCAAAAGCTTGTCACGTTCAGCGTGAAATCAGACGAGGATGTTCTGGGTTTAAAGGAAATGCATGCAAAACACTTTTGGATAAAGTAGACCTTCTGCGCCAGTTTGAAAACCTAGCAATACCTAAGTATGTTAAAGTATTTGACGACTTCAAAAATATAGTTTCTGCATGCTTCGGATATAATCTTGATCAAAATTACAAAGCATGTATAGAAGCTTTCAAAAAGAGCTACATGGACTTAGGTGTCAGCGTTACACCAAAGGTTCATGCAGTTTTTTTTCACATAGAACAGTTCTGTGAAAAAAACGGTGAAGGATTAGCATTTTTTGGGGAGCAGGCGATGGAGTCCGTACATTTCGATTTTTTAAAGTCTTCCTGGGAAATGAATAAGGTTGCTGCGAATCATCCGGATTATCCTAAACACCTTTTGAGCGCTGTTTGTAGATATAATGCTTCACATGTTTAAATTGATGTAATTATAATTAAATTATGTTACATTTTTATATTTTATTAGTACTAAAATGTTGAAATAATAAAAGTTTAATAGATTTAACACTTAAAAATTATTATTATGTCATTTTTTCCTTTCTATTCATATAAAACAATGCCATATTTTCCAAAATATCGTACTTCATGCGCAAAAATGTTCAAAGTGAATTTATTTAAAAATCTCTCCACAGATTATTTTAGTTTTTTGATTTTTCTCATCTATGAACATTGTAAATTCAGAATCTCTACTAATTTTCTAGGTGTAAGACCTTTTTATTTAATTTTAGTTAAGGCGCACCGTGCTCTACGTTTGCTTTCTATGAAAAGGTTGCATTTGTTTCATATATCAGCCATACAAATAAATGCATAACCCTAAAGAGGCCGATAGCAGCGATCAAAACTAAAATCCAGAAATAGTTTCCTGTTATAATTCTATAAAAAGTTTGTTTAGCGTATAGAATCGTTGAAAACGCCAATCAAATGATTGACTACTATAGTACAAAGCGAAAAATAAATCAGTGCGAAATGTTTTATTTTTCAATATGATTGACTTATCCGCATTGAACGCGTTTTTATTGTTTTCTGAAATACATGTTTCGTGGGCGCCAATGGATAATTATCGTAAGAGAGCAGAATTTTTACGACAGTTAGCTTTAACGTTAGCCCAAAACTGTATAACCCAAAGATCTAAGCTTCCTATAAATAAATTATCAGCTGAGTTTTTTTACCGCAATAAGAACATTATCTTCTGCTTGTAGAGCATGTACTAGCGGTTTATCAAATATAACTGGTGCTAGAAAACGAGGAACCTGCCGCTGCTGCAAATCAATGTCCGAGAGAAAATGCATCACATAGTAACAAATTTTTCTCATGAGAAAATTTGATTTTTTCACATCAATAAATCGATAAGCAAGAACGGACCACGATGGTCCTAAACCTAAGATTCGTAATTTTTCATTTTTCTAATTTCCTTTACATCATTTATAATTAAAAATTTTGCAGAAGTAATTAAATATAAAAACACCAGATAAGCTAACGTTTTCCTAGTCAAAGCGAAAAGATAACAAAAATTTACCAGAATGGTCCAAACCTAATAGCAGGGTTAACAATATTATTTCTAGTCATATAGAACGAATTTGTGCTTAATCTTATATCAATCCGTACCACCATTATCTTATTTTTTGTTACAAAATTATACATTTTTTATGGTGGTGGTTCCACTTTAGGACTCCTAACTCTCATCCTGCTTAACCGATTTTGCTAAATTTTCATCCTTAACTGTATAACCATAAGCAATTTAAAACCAAGTTTGTTCATTTCTTTTGAGTTTTTCTAAAGTGAATTGCTCAAGGAACCAGAATATATAAACGTTATGGGGTATGAGATGAATAATAAAAAAGTTTCACATGGAATGACAAACTAAGTTTACCCACTATTGGTTTAGGGTATAAAAAACAAGATATAAATCAATTATTATAGTTTTTTGAAAAGAGATTTTTGTTAGAAATTTCAGTAACAACTCTATTTTTAGCGAGATAAATTTTAAGACATTAACTTTGAAATAAGTAAAAACAGTCACAAAATAAAAATAGCATAGATAACACTGTACAACAATTTTGAACTTTTTTCAAAATAACAATTCTGACAATGGGCCTCAACTAATACTAAAAAAATATTCGTGTGTGGGCGTTTTGAAAGATCACATCGGAATATTGTTAATCATGCATCATATCGGTGTATGAAATTATGTGAACTTTACATCTGAGGTACAAGGTATGTTCATCATTTCTATGAGAAATTTTGTGTTTGTCAAACATAACAAAAATTTGTAGCTCTAATCTAGTTGTTTGTGTTACATGTCAGTCATTGTGTTAAAAGGGTTTTTTTCTATAAAAACTAACTTTTAAGATAAAAAAAAATAAACTCACTGTTTTGTTTAAACTTTGATATTGTTACAAATAGAACTGTTTCTGTAATTCTTATACGCTTAACAGTTTTATTTGGTTTAATATCTTTAGTTTTTCTAAAATCTTTATGATGAAGTTTCCTGATGATCTGGCCTAAGCAACCAGTGAAATGCGCATAGGAATAGCTTATCCCATCAACGACAAATTTCAGTGTTTTTATCAAATAATGAAAATTGGGAATTAAGCACGAATAACAAAATCATTTAAATTAAATTTCGTATTCCCACGAAAATGATTTTGATAAATTTTTGGAACTATTTAAATTTCTTATAAAAATTAATGTAATATGATCTAACATGATCTAATTTGAAGTAAAATACATATATGTCTAACTTTATATGCAATCTATAAATTATAATCTAATCGTTTTAAAAATGTGACCTCACAGCATATTAATTCCTTGCTTTTTTTAAATAAAATATGATAAATTGTTCCTGAATTATTATTGGGCGTATTAAATTTATTTTCAAGAGCTAAAATAGCAAAATTTGTTTCGGTTTTTTTCTCGGCTTATTTGATAAGCATATCAGCAATAACGTTTAAATAGCTAAAATTCTAATCTTATAAATCTGTTCAAAACTTATTTTTTATTTGCTACAACCAGTATATTTCACTTTATTGTGATTAAAATTTTTTCCCACTGTTGTATTTTTTGAACAAACGAACGCGAAAACGTTGAACAAGTAATACGTTATGCAATTCTTACACTTTTGTTCAACAAAATGATCTGCCATTTTCTTGGTTGGAAAATGTATTTGAGTTTTGGTGAAAAATGTTTTTATTTTTATAGTTTTTTTTATATTAATTTTCATATTAATTTGAATGTGTATTCTAAGTCAAATTACAATTTCAAAAGATTTTATACTTTAAAGCTACGTTCAAAATCAAAAAAACAATTTCGTTTTTTCTTCTATCTTTTTTCTTCCCAAAGTATTTCATATATTTTCCTTTCATTTTATAAACAAAAAAGTAACTTGATTTTTTTTAAAAAGTTGAGTGAGTCAACTAGAACTTCAGCAACAATTTGTATGAAATTGTTTCTGACGTTTAAAATTATTTTATTCAGTTTTGGGTGAAAATTTTAACATAATATTTAAAAAAAAAAATTAATAATAAATGCATAATATTGTTGTGGTTAAAATTTCCAAGCGGTTTCTTAATGTGTGGTTGCGACAAAATAAATGTTTGTTCTGTTATGAACACCAAGTGAAAATGTTTCTGGGATTGTGAACGAAGGTTGATAGTGATATTTCTTTAATATTTCCCAGGAATATTTTCTATGCACTATTGGAATTTTTGTTTGTATATTTCTGTTAAGAGGCTTACTTTAAATAAAATTCTTGACTTTTCGTTTAAAAATCACAGCACTTTTGCGAAAGGAATATCATGATTTTTACTATAAATTTCCTAATTACCCACTCACAATATTATTACAATAAAGGACTGTAGTTAATTTAAGAAGTATTCTATTTTAAGTAATTTGTAAATAAATAAACATTTAAAATTCCAAGCAAATTTATTTTGACATGATTTTAACATTTATTTAAAAAACTAAGTGCATATTAATACAGATTTTCGGTTACAGTTAATATTGTCCGTTGTTTAAGTTAAATTCTTCTGTATCTAAAATTAAATGAAAATGTAATTTAAAATATGGAAAAGTTCATTTAATTTTCGCTGTCAAACATTCAACCGCGAATTCCGTAAAAACAAATAAATATTCATTTCTTTTATATAAATTAACTGTCAAAAAATTTACTACATATTCCGTAAGAACCAATGAATATTCAGTTATTTTATATAATTAAACTACCAAAAATAAATTTTAAGTTATCTATAAAAAACGATTTGCATGTTTTGTGTTACAAATTCCCATATTCTATTTGTTTAAATAATTTAGTTAAAAACATACCATTTTATATATTATTTAAAATCACAATTAAAATCTCTGGCAAAACCAAAAACTATTCAAAAGGCTTTCAAGGCTGTTTAAACTAAGTAAAAGTGCCTTGATAGATCTAAAATTTCTATTTAAAGTTGCTGCCTTAAATAGTTTTAATTTTAAATAAAATTGATTAAAAGTGTTATTCAAGGTTTTCTACACTTGCATATGAAATGATAAATTGTTGTTTAAGAACTGATAAGTAAATATATTTTGTATGTACACTGTAGTTAATGCTACTCAGGAGTGGGCTAGTAAAGATAACTGAATATAACTATTTATTTCCATAGGAAAAAGAAGACAGGATCTTGGTTAAGTTGTCCAACTAAACAAGGAATTGGTATTTGCTTGCTAGCTCTACCAGTAACTCTATTATACAAACCTTAGCTGAAAATATATTGCCATTATTTTAAAAATTAGGTGTTAAAATTTTACGTAAAGACTATAGTTAACAAAGAGATAGTAAAATGTAAGCTAACCCCAAATTAACTTCCGGGTCTTAAGTGATAAAGGGTGTTTTACAAGCCTGAGAGAACTGAGAGAACGAAACTGTTAGCTTTCAAACGAACTCTCATACCGTGTCAAATTTTTGACAATCATGATCAGTTTATTCTGTACAGTCATCACGCTTGAATAGCGCTACCAAACTAAATTCAATTTGAAAATTATTCATTAATGTTTTAACGAATAATTAAGTTCAGCGATGAAATTAGTTTTTGGCTTAATGGGCTTGCTAAAAAACAAAAATGCCGATTAATAGTGAGAAACATCTTAACTCATAAATTTATTACAGTGACAGATTGTGGGTTAGTAAATTCGTTTTCATGTCATGTTTACACTATTATACTTTGTATTAATCCATGACAAAACTCAAGTAATATGTAAAAGTCTGATAGTGTGAAAGCATGTGTGATGAAAAAGACAAGTATTATGAAAACAAGTTTAATATCCCATACGACTTCATTGTTTTTTGAAAAATTTCTTAACAATAATACTTTTCATTGAATCATAATAATACTTTCTTTGAATCAGGGTTGCACTTCATTTCATGTGTGAGTGTTAATACTTTGTGAGATGATGCAAACACAAACTGTTATGTTAAATTAGATATTTTGACAGTCGCAACAAAACTTATTAGATTGCTATCTCAAAGTATTATGCAATACGTAAGACTTGTGAGATTGTGTAAATTTGCCTTTAGCGACATATTTAAATCAAATACGGGAAATAAAGTGATTTTGAGATGTGGACATGTCATTTGGCCCCAAAATCGTGCGTTTTGGTACATCTCGATTATTTCCTGTACGCCAAGTAAAGTCACTGGTTTGTGCTGATAAACCAGCAACAATTGACACCCTGAAGGCCAAAATTGTATGTGTTAATTCTAACATATGAATGCTTAGAGTTCACTTTTTCTAGAACGGCAGCGATGCCCATATTCAAATATTGATATTAATCTTTCAAAAATAAAAAAAGTTTTATTATCAAAGTAACTTTTGGGAACACACAATTTTAATTAACAAGATTCTGTTTGTCGTACTTAATTCCTAATTTTTATTCTTGATGAACTCCCTGAAATTTATTGTTGATGGGATAAGCTATTCCTATGCGCATTTCCCTGGTTGCTTTAATTTAGTCCATAGTCTCTGCAAATAATATTAGACTACGTGATCCATTTTGATCGAAGGGACTACTCCCTGGACTGGTCCAATGTAATGCAAGCATGGATCATGTCATTGTTAAAAAGTGTTTGTAGTGAGACGACATGTTTTCGTTTTTAAACGACTTTAAAACCAATCCTCTTAAGTATACCATGGAGTAGTTTTAAGACTTCCCCTTTCCATACCTTTGGGTCACTTTTGGACTATTCCTAGTCCCTTGTGGGCAGGGGTCCGTCAAACACATACGCTCACATTTCTTGTTTCTCTTGGTTGTTTATTTTTGAGCGTAATTGTATTTGTTTGTTCAGTCCCTGCAAATAATAGGACCAGACAAAAACACGCGTGTAAAGAGTAGCCCACAAGGGACAAGGACTAGTTCAAAAGTAACCCAAACGTATGGAAAAACATGGTATATTTAACATTACGATGTCCTAGGGCAGGACCATATAACCCATCTTTGGACTACAAAGAAGTAGTTTTAAAACAACTCCATTGTGTACACAAGAGGATTAGTTTTAACGAAAATATGTCGTTAAAAAACGAAGACATGTCGTCTCACTACAAACACTTTTTAACAATGACATGGTCCATGCTTGCATTACATTGGACCAGTCCAGGGAGTAGTCCCTTCGATCAAAATGGACCAGTCCATGGAGTAGTCCATTTCATGAAATTGGATCAGGTGGTCCAATAATATTTACAGGGGTGGTATCTATTTAGTAAAAATACAAATTATTCCCTCATGCTCTTTTTATTAGTGTGGAAGCATTCGTACATGTGCGGTGTTTTTCATAACTCTGGTTTAAGCTCATTATTGTACTTTCCACTTTAGATTTATATCAGAAAAGTACCACAAATTTTGTCTAACTTTGCCAATTTTATTTGGTAATAATTAAAAATGATCTCCTCCTTATTTATTCCTTTCTAGGCACAGACAAATATGTTTCATCTCCTCATATTGTTTATGTTTCGTACAGCTGTTGTTGAATAATATTTTTCTCTTGTGTCGAAAGAAGACTTATTTTAATTATTGTTGCTCTTATTTGTAGCAAGTTGCATTGTCATAATGGGAAATATGAGACATAATAATTTAAAATTTTAAGAAAACATGACACCAATAAATATGGGCAATAAACTGGGTTGCTAGTTTATTGGCCATATTTATGGTAATAACTATGAACATTTAATTGCAATATTTAGTAACAGACACTTTGACTGTCGTTTTTTGCAAATATTAAGTTTCCTTTCTTGGTATTTTAATAATTGAGTATTTTGTTGAGAAAAGCAAAGCAATTATTAAAAGTAATTAAAATTATTAAGGAGAATGTTCTGTTCTAAACAAACATTAATGAAGTAACAAATTTATGTATGACATTTTAAGTGTCGGGTTTTTTTTTAAAGATTTCAATAAGTAACTCGGAATTTTGATACTAAAAATTCTTTTTCTGTAGTTAAACAAACCCGACTTTTCCTTTTTTCACACTATTCGCATAAATATTATAATCCTATTTTGACCTATTTCGTCCCAGCGATTTTTTTTCGAGTAACTTTATAAATTGTGGTGGTTTAATGGATAATTTGGGACTAGAAAACACGAATCTGAAGTCCAAATTTTTTTTAGATATTTTATTTTTGAGAAAAATGGTGTTCGATTAATCGAACATTGGGCATTATTTAGCATTTTTGTTTAGTTTCTCCTATAGATTCTAAAAATAGAAAATTAAAGTTTTTTATAAACTGAAACTTAATTATTTTATTTATTAAAGAAAAATAGAATCGGGTATCTATTTTAATTAAAAATATATAGTTGAACCTCGATTATCCGGCTCGCACAGGAACGGGTGATTCATCGTGAGGTTTGTAAAATAAAACAAATAAATTTAAAAGTGAACTTCAAATTTTTGTTATTGATTTAAAAGACAATTTATCGCATTTACTATTTGGAAATTATGTCATGTATATATTGGCCATGACTTCGTCTGAAATGGTCCATTCGGAGGGTCCAATTTGAGGCGACTTATTCGAGCATAGCGACTGGTATCACGCGAATAACATAAGTAATGTTAGCTTCCAAAGCATCAATCTTAGCTGACTTATTCCTGAAGGTGCCATTCCATTTACCATTTTTTCGAAAGTAAGATAATTGCTTAAGATATTTTCAAGGCGTTTGACAGAGTCTGACATGAAGCATTTTTGTCAAAACTTGTTGCATTTGGTGTCGGTGGTAACTTCTCTCGATTTAAATCGAGTTTTTTAAGAGATCGCACTATACGAGTTGTTCAAAATAAAACAATTTCGTCAGAAGAGCTTAAAATTCATTCAGGGGTGCCGCAAGGCTTTGTTTTTTCTTACTCTATTTCTTATTTTGAAAGTTTAATCGTTTTTCAATGGAACTACATTTTCACTTTTATGATTTTTTTATATTTTATACAAATTGTTCAGTTTTTTAAATTTTGCTAAAATTAATGTTTTTCCGCCACCCTTGTTACTAAAGGGAGGAGTGAAGTGGGTAAGAACTTTTATTTTTATATTTGTAGCTAAACACTTACAGTATAAAATTGTTTAAAAAAATTAGTTCTTTGTCTTACATAAAATGAGTAAAAAATACAAAAATGCGTAAAATTTACCGTTCGAAAAATCGAACGAGTCACAGCGGTGTGTCGCCATATAATAAATCAACAAAGCCATTGTTCTAATCACAGAACGACAAATTGCGTATTATGGTACTTAATTTCTTAGCTAAGAAAAATTTTAAGTTTTGGAAAATCTCTGAAAGGATATGCAATTCTCCCATACATCCTGAAATAAAAAATTTAATTCTTAGCCACTCCAAAGTTAATGTCAGAATGTAGCAAAAATAAGAATCTATTTCTAAGATTTCACATTAAAAATAAAGGACATGCCAAACTCCGTTACATCTTTTTTTTTTTTAAATACATCTTTTTTTTTTAAAAAAAACTGAATTGGCAAATTGGTTTTTTTTTTTTGTTGTTTTCTTACGAAGACAGTAGAATGAAGCAGTTTGTTTTTTAATTTTTTTTTTTCTTTTTACCCACTTACAACTACAATTCGAGTCGGAAAAAACCCGACAAATTGTAGGGGAATGTAAGAAAAGAAAAACTCACTGTTTATTGTTGGTGTTTTGGCTTTGATATTGCTGCAAGTAAGATTTTGAGTGTTTATAATTCTTATTCGCTTTAGGGTTTTATTTGTATAATATTTTTGGCCTTTCTAAAATCTTTGGAAAAGGTTTCCTGATGAGCTGGCCTAAGCAACCAGTGAAATGCGCATAGAAGCTAGCTTACCCTCAACAATAAATTTCAGTGTATAAATCAAATATGAAAAACTGGGAATTTAGCACGTCATACGAAAATCGTATTAATAATAGGTGTTGGCGTCTGGCTGGTGTAAACATATTTTTGTGGTTGCTGGTGTAAACCGGGCGGGTATATTTCCCAGTATTTTAATCGTGTGCAACAGGACTACATGTGGTGTTGGCATCTGGCAATACCCCATGTTGTATGTAGCCCAGCTGACTGTTAAAGTCACCTTAAAAGTGATAATCACTGCCTTTTTTAAAATCGATCCAGCCAGACGACTTTTAGTGTAAAATTACAAATAAAATAAAAATAAGACAAAATTAAATTAGACAACAAGTGAAACAAATGTGAAAACTGAGAAACTGTTGAAAAATAAAGAAATTGAAAACCATAAAAGAGCAACAGGTGTTTGTTTTTATTCAAGTGAGCCGCAAAATAAGGGTTGTTTTTGTGATTTGAGCCAAAGAGTGTGTTTTTGTTACAACCCAACAAAGCCAAAAGAGCCTCGAGAGAAAGTGCCACAACAAGTGACACGACCTGCCCCAACCAGCCACATATTGAGCCTTCAGAACCAGGCAAGCACAGGTAACCCATTATTCACCCCAACATTTTGGTCCTTCTACCGGGAATTTGGAGAAATAAAAGGTGCGTACAAGTCAATTTTGTTAAAATTTAAAAGTGGTACATATTGAGGCTCGTGCTAATTTGTGTTTCGAAAAAGTGATTTAAGGTCACCTTGAAAAGGTTAACACGAGATTTTTTAGAAAAGAAAAAAAGGGACCGCTATTCAAGTGTTTTGTTGTTTTAATTTTACATTGAAAAATATTACATAGATCCCGTTTATTATTGTAACCTTTTTGAAGAAACGAGATTTGCCTTTTTTACACTTGACCCTTTGCTTACGGCCAACTTTCGAATTTTTTAATAAAAATTTTTTGTTTTTGGTGTTTCTCATTGTACGTGAGGAAATTTTTCGTTTTAAATTCGTGGTGCAGTTTTAAACTTTACTAGTTTTTGGAAAATTTTCTAACAATATATTGGAAAAGTGCTAATTTTTGTCTCGTTGGAAAAAGAAAAACTGTCTCGCTAATTTTTGTTGTTGTTCGGTAGTGCGCTTTTTTAAAACAAAATGTCTATTTTTGAACAATTTATTCGGGCAGCAGATGAAATTGTGAGCGTTGAGGTTATGTTGAAAAAGGAAGACTTTTCTTCATATACCAATAAGGCTTTTCAATTGGAAAAAAGCGAATTAGACAAAAGTTGGGAGAAGTTTAAGAAAATTTTTGACGAGTGTACCGGGGACACTATAGAGGAAAAAAAAGAATTAGTGGCGGTTAAGACAAAATTTCCTCAAGTGAGGAAAGTTTATGTGAGGTGCATAAATATTTTGGCTAATGCGAAACAGGTATTAGACGATGAGAAACAAAAAAGTAAGGAAGCAGTGGCTCCCAACATTTGTTCTATACCTGTACCCCATGTGATACTGGCGTTTTTCATGGCGATTACGTATCGTGGCCCACCTTTAGGGACATGTTTATGGCAATCTACATAAATAATTCCAGACTTAGTCCAGTAGAAAAATTGTTTTATTTATTTCAAAAGACAGATAGTGAGGCACTGGAAATAAATAGAAATATTTCGTTGACGGCTGAAAATTTTGAGATAGCGTGGAACAATTTAAAATCCCAGTATGAGAATAAAAGGGTTTTAATTAACAGTCAGTTAAAAACTTTATTTAATTTGTCCCCATGCCAGCGAGAAACGGCATCAGAAATTAAGCGGCTCCAGAGGGAGATAAATAATTGTATTTCTGTTTTGAAATTGTACAAGGTAGATATTGCCTCATGGGACCCGATTTTTGTGTTTCAATGTTCGTCTCGGCTCTCAGAAAATACTTTACACCTGTGGGAGCAATCGGTGAAAAATAAAACAGAGGTTCCCAAATGGGAAGAATTAAATAATTTTCTGACCGATAGATTTCATACACTTGAAAGTGTTTCTGACATTATAATAGCGAACAATGTAGCCGCCAGTGGTTCCCAATCAGGCAATTCACATAATAACAGCAATTCAACAAAAGCTAAGCAATTTAAGACACATCACACAAAAGTTGACTTTAGCACGTGCAAATTATGTAGGGAAAATCATAAGATTAGTGTTTGTAATAAATTTTTGAGCATGGATCACAAAGACCGTGTTTCTACTTTGAAAAAATTTCATTTTTGTTTCAATTGTCTTACTATGGGGCATATGTATGGGGATTGTACGAGTCCCAATAGTTGTTCGAAATGTAAAAAGAAACACCATACATTAATACATAAAGAAGTAGTAAGAAATAGAAGTAGTAACCAAAGCAATTCAAACACTAATTCGCAAGGTCAAGGTCAAAACAATTAGGTTCAAATACAGTCCACTAATGTTGCAGGCCCTTCTGGTGTGGTTCAAGCGCATCATACCTCTGTTGCAAAAAAGGTTATGTTAGCCACAGCATGGGTTAACATTATTAGTTTGGGTACAAGTTACAAGGTACGAGCACTGATAGATCCATGTTCTGACGAGAGTTTTATTTCGGAAAAAATACAAAAATTATTAAACCTGCCAACGAATCCAGTTTCTGCAGAAGTCTCAGGTTTAGGCGGAGATATAATTAGCACATCTTCGAAAATGGCAGTTTTTACGATTGTTTCTCTTTTCGATCAGAACTTGTCCCTTAATATACAGGCCCTAGTTGTCCCTCGTGTAACAGGTAGTATTCCAACGCATTCCTTTTTGCCCCAAAAAGATATTGAGCTACCCAGATTATTTTATGCTGATCCGAAGTTTTATGAAAGCAGTGAAATAGATTTGTTATTAGGAGGTGATCTGTACCCCTCCATTCTTCGTGGCGGAGTTAGGCATGGTGTTTTTGAGTCATTAGTGGTTAAAGAAACCATTTTTGGTTGGATAGTTACAGGTCCAACGCCTACTAGAGTTTCCCGTCGAATTGTTAGTGTGTCTCATATGACAAAAGTAGCCATTGATGACCAATTGTCGAAGTTTTGGGAGTTAGAAGAAGTTTCTCATAGGCGTGTTTTATCAGAAGAGGATAAAAAATGTGAGGAGATTTATAATTCTACTACCACTAGAAACTCTGCAGGGAGATACACTGTTAGTCTGCCCTTCAAAAATAGTTTGCTTTCGCTTGGTCTCAATAGGCATATAGCTGTTTGTCAATTTTTGAGAAACGAAAAATCATTAATGCGCAATGCTGAGCGTAAGGCCCAGTACGATGAGGTCCTTAAAGAATATATAGCGCTAGGGCACATGGAAAAAGCAGAGAATGCTAGAAGTGGCCCAGGCTATTATTTACCCCATCATGGCGTTTTTAAGCCAGAAAGTACAACTACGAAATTGAGGGTAGTCTTTAATGCCTCAAGTCCTTCGGCAAATGGCAGAAGCTTAAATGATTTGTTGTACACTGGCCCTATTTTGCAAGCTGAAATAGTGAATCTAATTTTAAGATGGCGATTTTTTCAGTTTGTATTTAATGCAGACATTTCAAAAATGTACCGGTAAATTTTTGTAAATCCCACACATAGGCCCTTCCAAAAAATATTTTTCCGTAGCAGTGATAGTGTGGAAATCGCTGATTACCAACTTAAAACTGTGACTTTTGGCGTAAATTGTGCCCCATATTTGGCCCTTAGAACCATTTTACAGTTGGCAAGTGATGAAGAGCGGCGTTTTCCATTAGGCGCTAGAATATTGAGAGTTGGTGCACATTCGGTTTCAGATGCTTTGGTGGCGCGTGAGCAATTAATTGGTATTCTGTCAAGGGGTGGTTTTGAGCTTAGAAAATGGACCTCCAATTCAGAAAAAATTTTAAAAAATTTGCCCCCAGACCACTTATTAAATTCGTCATTTTTGTCGCTCGATTTTAAAAGCACAACAAAAACGTTAGGGATTCGCTGGAATGCGGCAGAAGATGTGTTTTTCTTTGTGTGTGAAAAGATAACACTTAAAAACTCGTATACCAAAAGAGAGGTTCTTTCTACCATTGCTCGGCTATACGATCCTGCGGGTTGGTTGGCTCCGGTGGTAGTTGCAGCAAAAATTATAATGCAGCAAATGTGGCTCTGCAGAAATGGCAGAATTTTGTTGCTAATTATGCGGATTTTGGGAAAATTAAGTTGCCACGTTGGGTTCAATATTCGCCTGGCTGTACTATTCAATTTCACGGGTTCTGCGACTCGTCTGAGTTGGCGTATGCAGCTACAGTATATATAAGGGTACAGCTCGAAAATAAAGTTTTGTCAAGTTTGCTCACATGTAAAACAAAAGTGGCCCCGATAAAAAAGCCATCTTTGCCTCGTTTGGAGTTATGTGGAGCAGTTCTTTTGGCAAATTTAGTCGATAGTGTGGTACCTACTTTTAATGTAAACAAGTCCCCCCTTTATCTGTGGTCCGATTCCACAATTGTCTTAGCTTGGCTAAGAAAACCACCTTGTAGCTGGAAAACGTTCGTGGCAAATAGGGTGGCTACAATATTAGAAAAAGTGGGGAATCAAAATTGGTGTCACGTGGCGTCAGGCGATAATCCTGCCGATCTAGCAACCCGGGGGTTGATCCCTGCGGACCTGATAGAAAATAGGCTCTGGTGGCACGGATCTGAGTGGCTCACCTTGGAGCAATCTTCTTGGCCTGTAGGTGCCGCGGAGTTCGAAACGGCAGAAGAGTCGAAAGGAGCTCAAGTTTTTGTTGCTAGATCGACTGATCAAGAAGACATTTTAGACAGGTTTTCAAGTTTAGCTAGAGCATTTCACGTAATCGCCTACATGTTTCGATTTGTTGCCCAGGCAAGAAAGAAAAGACGCGAAAAGGTCGAGTATGGTTCCTTAAAGATTTCGGCTAATGAGTTGAGGTTCGTTAGAAATCGTTTATTTTATCTCTCTCAACAAATTCACTTCTCAGGGGAATTTAGCTGCCTTAAGGCGAGTAAGAAAATTGATTCACGGAGCCCCCTGTTAACGCTTACCCCCTTTGTTGATAAAGACAATATTATTCGGTCTAATAGTCGTCTGAGCTCGAGTACTTGTCTGTCCTACAATGAAAGGCACCCTATTATATTGGCGTATGGCAGTAGATTGGCTCGCCTTTATGTTGAATTCGTGCACACTTTAGTCCTTCACGGAGTCCCTCGGCTAGTTTTGAATGTAGTCCGCCAGGAGTGCTGGATCATTCGGGCAAAAAACCTGATCAAGACAGTAGTTCGTAATTGCAAGGCTTGTGTTCTTTATAAAAGAAAGCTGCAAAATCAAATTATGGCTGCTTTGCCTGCTGAAAGAACTACCCTTTGCCGCCCTTTTACGAATACTGGCGTTGATTTTGCTGGCCCGTTCGAAATAAAAAGTTTCACTGGCAGGTATTGTAGAATCTCCAAAGGCTATGTGTGTCTCTTTGTCTGTTTCGCTACGAAGGCGATTCACCTTGAAGCGGTTAGCGACTTATCTACCCCTGCCTTTCTAGCAGCCTTGGCCCGCTTCGTTGCCCGTCGTGGTTGCCCAAGCTGCATGTATTCCGACAACGGCAGAAACTTCGTTGGCGCCGCTCGAGAAATCGACGCAGACTTCGCCAAGCACGTGAGAGAGCATCGTGACACGGCTGTAGAAAATTACGGTCACCAGCGCTTGGCGTGGCATTTTATCCCTGCGGCAGCACCTCACATGGGAGGACTATGGGAGGCAGGGGTAAAAAGAGCAAAAATGTACCTTAAAAAGTCAGCTGGTCAGCTTAAATTTACGTTCGAGGAGTTCTCAACCGTGTTGGCAAAAATAGAGGCGTGTCTCAATTCGCGTCCTCTCGGCCCTGTGTCTGCCCTTACCCGAGGCCACTTTCTGATAGGCACCGCTATGCTTACCCCTGAGGAGCCCGAAGAGCTGTCTTCACCCCTTAGCATTTTAAATCGATGGCGTAAAGTTAAGGCCCTACAGCAAGAGTTCTGTCGCCGATGGAAGCAGGAGTACTTTAAGGAGCTCAACAAACGCAACAAGTGGCAACACCCTCAGCTAGACCTTAAAGAAGGCGACCTTGTGGCTATAAAAAGTGAACCCGGCTGTCTAACTGAGTGGCGGTTAGGTCGTATTGTTCGAGTGTACCACGGCAATGATGGCAAGGTGCGAGTGGCCGATCTTAAAACGCAAAGTGGCGTAATCACTCGGCCGATACACAAACTAGTAGCTCTGCCTAAATACGACACATAAAATCCATCGTGTTTGCTTCTTCTTTGGTGGCACTTCAGCACAGCCTGCTACATCATTTCTGGGCCTGGCGTAGCTTCCCGTACTCTAATGAGACCAGCGAAGGGGAAGCCTGGGACGATCCAAGTCCAAGACACCGTGTTTTGGAGAAGGAGTGGTGCTGAAGACGAATAGCTGCCTATTTTTATTGCCCTTTATTTTTAAGTTCTTTTTAATTTTATTTAAATTAATTTTTTTTTTTTTTTTTTTTTTTGATTTGCTAAATTTGATTTTTTGTTAATTTTAACTTTGTTTTTTTTTTGAGTTTCTAATACCTTTTTTTTATTTTAACATTTTATATATTTAATTTCCATTTTTTTTTTATGATTATGTTGCACCACCGTTGCAAGGCGGGCGGTATGTTGGCGTCTGGCTGGTGTAAACATATTTTTGTGGTTGCTGGTGTAAACCAGGCGGGTATATTTCCCCGTATTTTAATCGTGTGCAACAGGACTACATGTGGTGTTGGCATCTGGCAATACCCCATGTTGTATGTAGCCCAGCTGACTGTTAAAGTCACCTTAAAAGTGATAATCACTGCCTTTTTTAAAATCGATCCAGCCAGACGCCTTTTAGTGTAAAATTACAAATAAAATAAAAATAAGACAAAATTAAATTAGACAACAAGTGAAACAAATGTGAAAACTGAGAAACTGTTGAAAAATAAAGAAATTGAAAACCATAAAAGAGCAACAGGTGTTTGTTTTTATTCAAGTGAGCCGCAAAATAAGGGTTGTTTTTGTGATTTGAGCCAAAGAGTGTGTTTTTGTTACAACCCAACAAAGCCAAAAGAGCCTCGAGAGAAAGTGCCACAACAAGTGACACGACCTGCCCCAACCAGCCACATATTGAGCCTTCAGAACCAGGCAAGCACAGGTAACCCATTATTCACCCCAACAATAGGTATATTTTTGTTGTTAATTTTGTTTCGTTCGGTCTATCTCTACCATCTGTTCTTTATCTCAAAAACTCAACTATAACTTTTAAACTTTTAAGCCTGCGTGTACATTCACACGCCATTAGGATGTGCTCTTGATTTCCTTAACCCTAAAAATTAACTTATCTAGAATATTGCCAAAAAAAAACAAAGGAAAAACGAAAAACAACGTGTACGTTCAAGTCTATACCCTTTTCCATTCTCGTTTTCTTTCTCGCCTGAAAAATGTAAGACTTTACGAGTTAAACTTGAAGTGTACGAGGCAGCACTTTATAATTGTTTTCGTGTTCCACACTCAATAGGATAACAGGCATGATATCGACTCGTTAACTTAAGCATTGAACATTCAACAGTTCCAGATCTATTAAAAACCTCAATAGTTAGAAAACTTGCAAAAAAAAAGCTTAGAACAACATGCTACATATTCTTTCACTTAAGCCACTGTGCAACATACAGCGTACTACGACAAGGATATTTTTCGTTTACGGAGTCCTATATTCGGCATGGCATTACAGATTGGGGAAGCGTAAAATATAGCACCACAAAATGCCCAAAACCAAATATTAAAAATCTTATTGAAAACAAAAAATACCGAACAAACAACGTTATTGATAGTTCAATACCACAGCAAAACCATTATGAAGCGACCCAACGTTTTAATAACATTGAAAGCAACATTAATAACAGCAACATAAACAATAATAACATAACATAAACAACAGCATTAACAACAATATCATCAACAATCAGCATCAACAATAATATGAACGTCAACAGTAACAACTTCCGAAATAACAGCAGCAACAACAACAGCGTTTACAATACTACACACAACAATATTAACATCAGCAACAACAGCATAACCGTCAACTACATTTACAGCAACAACATAGCAGTAAACAACAACAATAATAGCAACATTAGCAACAACAAAATAACAATAACTATATCAGCGACTACAATTTTATTATCATAAACAACAGTAAAAACGCTTTTGGAAACAACAACAACAACAACATCGTAAATAACAACAATATCAACCAAAACACCAACAACAGTAATGACAACCACACCAACTTCAACACAAACTCTCTTGCAAAAACTCTGTACGTTCTTAACGTAAAAAATATCTACTACTCAACTATAGCCAAAGAGTTTTTCAAGGATTTTAGAGAAACTAAAGATATCAAACAAACAAAAGGTTTAAGCGAATAAGAATTATAAGCAACAGCTTTAATTGTAACCATATCAAAGCTTAAACGAAAACCACAGCAGTAAACAGTGAGTTTATCTCTTCTAACATTCTCCACTTCATTTAGTTGGAATTCTTCCAACATTTACACTTTTGATAATAAACTGGCAAGTGCATGGCTTAAAATAACTTAACTGGCAACATGCTTTTGCAAGTTGATTTTGTTTTCATTTTGTTTAATTAACCTACATACAACTTATTAATTTATATGGTTCTAATTCCCGTTATGTTTACTTTCTTAATCGCTGGTTTTTTGATTAATGTAGTCTCATGTGTTACGCAAGCTGACATCTATTTGTATTAATGAAAGGTAAGCAAGTGTGGTATATTTCGGAGAGTCAAATACTCTAAATTGTTTATTGTCAAATCAAAAGCAATATATAATTAAATAACGATATGAGAGTAACTTAAAATAAATAAATCCTGCAAACAGGGATATAAATTATACCGACGTATAAGTTAAGTATATCGCTGGCTTAACATGTAAATGCTCTAAATCCATAATTGAAAATTTTACAGGAGAGACAAAAAACAATCAAAATACATGTGATGGAACAATTTGAGAGAAATGGTTAAACTGTTCTTTTAATTGGGACTTAGAGCTTTTTCTTGTGATAAATTGGACTTAGCGCTTTAGCTCATCACTACAAAACAACAACAAAAAATTAGATAACTGTAATTTTTTCTTTGTAAACAATATATTTTTACTTATTGCACATTACTGCATTAAAATCTCAATTTCTTAAAAAAGTGGACTAATAGCCTTTACATGTTAAGCCAGCTATATGCCACTTTTTGAATTCCAGTTAGATATTGCTAACGAACTAAAATACACAACACAACCAGCAGTTTTATAGAGAAAAAGAAGGAAGCCCGTAATCACTGTTTGAAGACGGAGGAGTCTCCTTCAGTCTCCTTCAGTCTACAACTTTAATATATATTTAATGACCCCTGAATCAACCATCTAAAAAGAAGTAAATCCTTCAAAGTAAACTAGATAAGACAATGTGGGCCACTAGGTAGAATGCGAAGCAAAAGCAAAAAGAAAGGATATGCGATACTCGATTACCACGATCTAAATTATATAAATACTACGTTTGTTTGAGCTACAATCTACAAAAAATAGTTTAAATGCTTTTCATACATACACAGAAAGAAAACCACTCGGGATAAATCAAGTTTTTTATGATTAGTTTAAGTACGAGTCGTACTCAAAAACTCAAGTATGAATAAAACTAATGGCGTTTTCTTTTCCAAACAAAAGTGTTACATAAGTGCTACATGTGACTTGGCAACATTTTTACATGCTCCCCTAATTTGTAAGAAGTATTTTATAGTTTACGTTTACAAAAGAACACAAATTTCGGCATAAAACAATAAAGTAAATACAATTGGCGCAAGGTAAATTCAATTGCAGGTGGTGGCAAGACTACAACAATTCAAAACCAACAGATGTTTTTTGCTTACGGTTCGAAACTTGCCCCCACCTTGTACTGAATTCGCCTTGATCTAGTGCTACACTCATGCCCCTTAAATTCAAATGAGTGTTGAACATGTAGCATTTTTTTAATTTTAAAGGGAACATCATAAGAAAAGAACGCTTTACACTTTTAAAATAACACATATTTTTCAGTAAAAAACATAAAAAAATGTAAAAGGCAGAATAAATGCAGAATTTTACTCAGAAAAGAAAACGAAATAAAACGTACTCAATACAAGCCTAAATGGGATTAATTTCGAAAATCAATCGCGGAATTTATTGAAATAAGTATACAATTCTTAAATCAAGTAAAAAACAAGATAAAACTTTTCGTTGTGTTTAACCCTCCGGCTTACGCATGTTTTGATTTTCTATACACATTGAAATAAGGTCTGGCCAGACTCATGTGTAACACGAAGGGTTAAAAAGTAAGTTTTAACTCTTGCTTCTCATTTAGTTTATATTTTTGGTTAAATATGTACATAAGATTTCGAAAGTAATGAATGATATTGGTGTTTTATCATTCTGTTAGGTGTTATACGAGTAAGTAAATCAGTCATAATTTTTTTTTATTTCTAATTCGGGGAAAAATCCACTTTGATACCTGAATAAAGCGAATTTTAAGATTGATTCAATCTTAGTTGTACTTAAATCAATCTCTTTTTCGGATTATTTCAAGTACGAAATCGGGATTGAATATGGATATTTTAAGAATTTTGCGATTGAAAATCCGTACTTGAATCAATCTCTCTGTACTTGATTTATAAAAATCCGTACTCACCGTACTATTAATTCCGCTTTGGATTGAATTGAGTACGGATGGATTGATTTTTATTTTTAGTGTAATACCTAGGACTCTAATATCTTTTACAGTTTATACTTAAGTCAAGCTAAGTTCTTATAAGTTCGAAAACATTTTAATTCGGGAATGAGAGGGTTAAAAGACACAAACTTGATACGTTTTTTAGGTGTGGGCTAGCATCAACCAAGTGTATATGAATTTAAAGACAAGACATTTTTGTCTTTTGTTTATGTGGATGCAGCCTAATTGAATTCAGAAACAATGCGATATTAATTTCGATAAAACTTTTTATTTAAAGGCTTGCAATTTAAATTTGTGATAAATCGATTACCGAAAGCTTAAATTTCATGGAAGCTTCTCACTGGAAATGATTTGTAGACAACATTATTTATGTTTTAACCCTTTAATATCCTAAAATAATATTGAACAATTTCAATTTATTAGGATGTTGTTTACTTTTATAATTAAATATTCAAGTTTCATTTAACACTGTTTGTTATTTGTTTTTTTTACATTTAGCTGGGATCAAGATTTATGAGTACAACATTTGTTAAACCTTAAAACAAAATAAATAAAAAAAAAACAGGCAAATAAATAAATGAAAGATTCCTGCATTTGTTTTTCAAATGTTAAATAACAAGGAGAAAGAGGCTTAAACCAAAGAAAATCTTAACCTAATTTCACATTTGCAAAACAAAATCTACAATTTTTTTTTATTATAAGAATTTTATGAGCGTGTTTGTATATTTATTATGGTTTTGGGATATTAGGGGTATAAAAAAGATTTTAAATAGAAAAAATTTAAATAGCCAAGATGTTGTTTAGTAATATAGCTATTCATAAGGTAAAACAGAGAAAAATAATTTTAGCAATTTCTACTTGTTTATGATTCTAACAATTTCAAGTAACCCCTAATAATTGCGGCTTATTCTGTTGTCATTGTTGTTGTTTACTTTATAACTGATAATAAAAGGGGTTTTCAGAAAATGTTCATTTCATTATATTTGTGAAAAGTTTTTTTATATAAAAAATAAGACCTTAAGCTCGAGAATTTAATTTATATATTAAAATAATAAAGGTCGAAGAAAATACATATTAGAGATCTAATTTTTTTTGATTTATTTTTAGGCAGCAACAAAAGTAAAAATAAATATGTCTTGGCCTGAGTACCCAGCCAGCAAAATAGTCCAACGTCTTCTAGATATCTGAGAGAAATATCGATAAAAGAAAGTCGGAATCGTATAAGAATTCTGTCAGACTTCTGACCCAAAAACGTGTGAAGTGGTTGCCACAAATTCTGACAGACATGACGTGGGAAATTCTGGTTTTTTTGCCTACATTTCTGATAGATATCTGTCAGAAATCTTATGAAAAAGGCATGGGAAATTTTGATGAGTTAGCCGAGATTCTTATTGCTTTTTAACTGATAGCTGAAAAAATTCCTTTAATTCCAAAAAATTTAAAAGTATGTATGTATATACTAATTATAAATTTAACACGTACGTACCTTTTTTTAATTGTCATTATTTTCAAAAAAAAAAAATAATAATAAAGTCTCATTTCTTCTTAATTTTTAAAACAAGCTCAAGGTCAGGTTATGTAAAATATATAGATTTATAACTAATCCAATATTTCGCTGTCACAATGGACAGCTTCTTCAGGGATCTTTGGTTAATAAAATTTAAACAAATATTTTAAAAAACAAAATTTAAATTAAACAACAATAATTGACAAATTAACCAAAGATCCCTGAAGAAGCTGTCCATTGTGACAGCGAAATATTTTCACTTTTTTTTTGGTTCGGATAGTTTTTGAGACGCTCTTTAACATGATGAAAAGCAGAAAGTCCTAACTTGCTTAGAAGTGTACTAAAAATGAAGAGAAAGAAGAGCACAAATCAAAGAAAAACAGCATTTTATTGAAAATCGAGAATGGTATTGTAAATGAAAAAAAGCTATTTTGCACAAAAAATATTTATTTAGCAATATTAAGTAATTATTACAGAAAATTGGCTAATATTAGGCCAGCAGATCGCTTTTGCTAATTTTAGCAAAACTTTTTTTTGAGTGTAGTTTTTAGCAGAAAAGACCAACAGAAACAGAACGAAGGAGAACAACTACCGAGAAACTGACGAAATACATTGTTTGTCTTTAATAAGCCACCTTTTCATAGACCGAAGAAGAAATAAAATTAAAAAGGTCGAAGAAAATAGACTAACCAATAATAAGTCTCGTTAGACACATCTTTAAGAATTTCATTAGACATATCTGTACATAAATTTCCCCCGATATATCCATTCCAAATCGATCAGAAATCGTCCAGACAATAAGTATATTCAATGTCTGACAGAAATCTGAACGAAGTCTCTTAGAATGAAGTCAGACATTTGCAAGAAATTTCTAATTCAGACAATGTCGGAGTATTTTGCTCGCTGGTTACAAGCAGTTGCATTATAATCGAAGAATCTAGTTTAACAAATACACAGGCCAAAAACTGATAGCTTTTCAGAAATTTAGCCCAAGTTCGTATTAATTTTCTCTAGACATTAAGCAAAATGCCATACCATAAGTGAGCCTCTATTATGAACTCGTTTATTCCATTATTTTCGTGGGCTTCTACCGTCCCTTCAATATTTGTGGAGATCAATCATCTGGCCGTTCAAAATAAAATTGTTTTCATCACTGTACATCGTTACAGATTCACACAACAATGCCCAAAAACTTTACTCGTTTTTTAAATGAAATACATGCGAAAGCGAAAAATGTTAAATTTGCTTTCATCCAAGAACAGCACTTGGTCTCAAAACCATTTGGCTAACGGAAATACTCCCAACCTAATTGGATAAACTTTTTTTTTCAAGCTCTTGCTTAATCTCCGCAGCGACTTTTGTAAGGTATATTTTTGGACAAACGTTGACTGTTCTGATTATCTGACTCAATTCATGGCTCGTTAAATATTTCGGACGACCTGAATGTTTGGCACTACAGCTTTAGTTAGCGAAGCCGGTGTTTGTTATAAAATAGAGGAGAAAAATCCTTCCGCCCGCCCGAAGGCCGGCTGTGCAGATAAGCAAAGCCGGTATTTGTTATACCATAGAGAAAAAAAATCCTCTAGCCCAAAGTGTTTTCGTTATATATTTAATATATACACCAAGAGAAAAAGCAACAAAACCATTTAAAAAAAAATGTAACCATAATATGTTTAATTTTACCAAATCATTGTAACCGACAACCATATTATGGTTAAATTAGTTTCTTTAAAAATAGTTTTGTTGGTTGTGACCATAATAAAACATGTTTTTCTCAGCGTGATGTAGATTTTTTTTTGTATTTAACTTCTTTAGTAATTACGGACCTTATGACATTTCTGAAAGTGTCATAATGTCCATTTGCAAAGTGCCATAATGCCCACGGACATTATGACACTTTCAAAAGTGTCACAGTGTCCATGGACACTATGACACTGGACGTTATGACTTGCCACCGTTGCCGTGGCGCCATAGTTCGTTTATTATCAAAGTCATCATTTCCGTAACATAAATCATGTATTTATACCGTTGGTGATCAATAATAAATCATACAAAGCTTATAAAAGCACTCACTTTATAAAACATACATAGCATGCAGTTCGCAACAATATCAAACATGTTCACACTTGCCGGTAGAAAAATTTGTCTATAGTGCAAATAACTACGTATGTGTAGAAAACCACACACGAGGGTAACTTACTACTTAAAAATATTTTTTAATCAAAAAATAGGTTTTCAGTAATAAACAAAGTCAAGAAATAACTTTAGTGTTACTCAACAATTATTTGGGTTATTGTGTAAGAATGATTAGTTTTGTGTGGTTTTTTACACAAGGGTGACTTAAGGGTTAAGCAACACAAATAAGTCCTGCTACAAAACTAACGGCACTTGTTTACAAACTTGATCAAAAACAGTGGCTTTGTATTTTTTTAAAACTTATTGGATTTTATCATGGAATAAATTGTCTATTGCGCATCTTCATCATCATAGAATGCAAATTGTATTTTTTTGTCACAAACAAAAATAACAGACCTGCACAATCTTGTTTCTTTGATTCATGGCATTTTATTTCGAATTGTAAGAGGCGACGAAGGGACCAACATCTATGGCATTTTGACGTATTTAAGAGTACTTTTTAAGAGACCAGCCATTTCTTTCGAATTATCGCGGTTCGACTGTGCTTGAAAAAAGTATTAAGAATTTTTAAAATTTAGAAGACGGACCGGTTCTTCAAACGGTTTTATTTTAGAGAAAGAGCCAACCAACATGCAGGAATTTTTTCGCATTTCTTGAACCGCAAATCAACCGATAGGAATTCGACATGGTTAAAAAATTTACTTAATTTTACCAATTTTAACACTAAAGTGTTCCACCTCATAAGGAAAAAAGTGAGCCGTACACTCCCTAATATAAAGTATTTTAGCAAGGAGGTTTTAAAAAAAATTTTATTTTTTTTTTGCCGAACGTCGGGTTTGCCTTTTAACATTTTTAGTTATAAATATCTTAGGCATTTACAGTCCGATCTTAAAGTATGATAAATAGATGTTTTTGTCACGAGAATACAAATGTTTTGTCCTTAGAGGCCATGTACCTTAAGTTTCCCGTTCGAGTATTTATTCACTAGATCTCTGTTCGTAAATCCTAATATCAACCCTAATGTCAGACAATTAAAATATCATAAAAATAGCCTGATTAAAATACCAAAAATTAAAAACCATAAATAGTTCAACAAAATAACCACAATTCGAATTAATAACAAATTTTAAAAATAAAAAAACATTTTTTTGGAACCTCCTTGCAAAAATACTTTATATTAGAGGGTGTACGGGGACTCTAATTTTTTAATTACGGTATTGTACACACTGGCCTAATGACTTTTAACAAATGTCAAAAAAAATGTTTGTGTGGTATGCACACACAATATTGTCATCATAAAGCAAGTGCTTCTATTAGCGTATCTGAACGAACCCATCGTTCTTAAAATGTCAAATGCTTACAATTTAACTTTCTTGTTAAACACTTTAACAGAACGTTGAATTGTTTCGTTATTGTTGATTTTTTGTAGTTGCTGTTGATATTGTTTTTGGCGAGACCTTTAATAGCACAACATATGTACATAATATTTATTTTTTATGGGATTATTTTCTTTTTTATATATACATAGATAACATGTATTTTTTTTAATTCAATGCACAAGGCCTTAGAATTTTTTTTTATACTCTCATAGTTGCCGAAAATGTGTACTAAACATACAGAAATTCCCTGTGTTCTTTTTTCTCTATATAGGTACACATAAATACCTTAAGCTGAATTTGAAAAGTGTGGGAATGTATTTGATTGTGATATTTCGGTATATGTATGCGGCAACGATTAAGTGTGCGTTTTTATGTACGAATTTATAGTTGAGTGGTTAAGATATGTTAAAGGATAAGAAGCGCGAAGGCAACAAAAAAAACTTTTAATAGTTTATTTCAATTTGTAACAATTTATGCTTTTTTATGATTTAAAGCGTCTACTAAACTTATTTACTTGGTGTTTACAATAAACCAGACATTTTTGGACACGCACATACAGTTTAAATCAAGAAATTGTTTGCAAATTTTAACCAGAACAATGTAAAAAAAAATATCGCGCGAAGAAAGAAAATTAGAAAAAACACTATAAACCAAGTCTTATTCTACCCCTCTTTCTTCTCTTCCGACTTCGTCCACAAACAAAAAAATATGTCTTTAAGAAAAAATAAGATAGAAAAAAGCGAAATTTTTGATATCAAATTTTTCAAATTATAAAGTAACAGTTTTTATTAATTTAAACTAATAAAATAAGCTTGTACATAATCAATTCTTATCTTTTGTCCGGCACTTAATCAAATCGATTCTTTAAAAATGTATTTGCTTTTCTAATTGGAACTTAAAAAAAAGTCACCAAAACAATTTTTATCAGACTCTTTTTTTCTGTTAGGTCCAGTACTCAGGGGATGAGCCCCACTAATGCATTGCATTGTGTTGGAACTAGGAAAAAAGGTAATTGGAAGGAGGAAAGGAGAGAGTAGTGTTTGTAAACATTCGACTTGAACTTATTCGTGATGTAAGTGAGAGGGAAGACTTGAGCATGAAGGTTATTCTACAAACGAACAGTCCGGCCAAAAATCGAATTCTTCCTGCGTTGTACGATTCACGTGCCAATCGACCACAAAAGAATGGGCTCTTGTGGAAAAAGTGTATTACGAACAAACGTGCTGGTTTCAGGAAGCAGATCCCTAATTTCGTCGAAACACATCCCAGGTATTTCATCTATACATATTTAAAAAAGCAGGAAAAAACCCATCCCAGCATGTAAAATAACGCCTGACGGGATTTTATTAATCACTTTATGTAAAGTTTCGTCAATATCGAATTCTATAAAATGTCACAAATACAGTTTAATGGGTTCTTTGCTATTAACGTCAAATCCTACACATTAAAAAAATAAATGATAAATTTAAAGAAATAAAAAAAAAAATTTTAAAAGACAACATCATTAATCAAATTAATAATAAATTTTTAAAGTTATTTAAGATATTTCAAGATAACAAATTTATTAACCTTTCTAAGGTTTATTATAAATTTCTTTTGCAGTAGGAAAAATTATCGAATAGGGTAATAAATAATGTCCTTGTGCATATAAAAACGAAATTTTAACTTTTTTATTATCAGCTTTTATAAGCGATTATAATTATGTTTGTGTTGAGTTTTTAAGAAACGGACATATAGGAGGTAATCATATCCCTTCACTTAATTAACCAAATCTTACAACACAGCTTAGACCCATTATTTAATTCCATTCTGATATTAATGGTGGCTAAAAACTAAGTATATTCATGCATATAAATACATATATATAAAAAAAATATTTTGAATTGAGTTTCCCAAACCACTCCAACACATGTTTCTCCTTTTATTTTTATACCCACTCTACTACTTGGGCAGAGGGTATTATGTAAGTTATTGTACTAATGTGTGTAACACATTTAAATAAAGTTTCTTATCCATTTTTTTAGTGATCCGATTGACTCAGAATCAATTTCAGAATCAATCTAACGAGGTCCGTTCTTCCATACTGCTGGCTGGTTGGTTTTCTGTCCATGATAACAAAGTCGGAATTGCAATCATTAAGGGTGGAAAGCTATAAAATTTGATATCCATTATTAAACACTGTGAAAATTAAAGCTAATAAAAAAACCTAAATTAAATATGTGAAAAACAACCGACATAAGTGAGTACATTGAGATCTTTGTAAAACAAAGACATGATAATCTACTTGTATTTAAAAGAATCTCAGTATATAAATCAATTCACAAAAAAAAACCATAATAAGTCTTCGGGTAGGGTTAAATAAATCATAAATACGCTTTTTTACACAAAAACAATATTTATTTATTTTAAATACATACGTTTATTATGACTTTACTTTACTACACAATTAAATTTAAATTTAATATTTTTATAAGAGTTTAAAATCTGACGAAGTAAATAATGAAAGAAAATAACCCAAGACGAACAACAACAACAACAACAACAAAAAACGAATACTTACGTTCTAATAAACTCATTTTTGTTTATATTAATAACTATAATTATGTCCTTTTTTCCACAAGTTACGAAAGCAGAAGGCTAAGGAGAACTAATAAATTTGTAATATTTTGTTTTTCATTTCATGGCCAGTACGTCCCTTAAATTTGGACTATTTACACAAATAGAGCCTTTAATTTGAATACAGAAATTACGTAAATAAAGTAAAGAAGAAAACATAAAATTAAACTTAATTTACTTAAAAAATACATATATATTTTCCTTTGGAAATGTTTACTAAATTATTTTACTAGGATTTAAGCTATAATTTACCCAAATCTACATCAATAAGGATACGGGGCATATAGTTTTATTTTCAGTTAACAGTATTTACTATTTTTCAAGAGAACTTGTTTTAAGGAATTGAAAATGATAAAAACAAGCAGAATATTATGTTGATTCTTCTTTTAACATACAATTTTTTTTTTATTAGTTTTGAATTTTTTACGCCTCTTCTTAGTTACATAAAACTGATTTTTTCCAGTTTTTTTATCTACTATTTCTCCCGTTTTCAACAAATAATAAAATAAGGGACTTATGATGGTGTGTTAGCGCAGTGTCCTTGGGCAAGTTCTTTTTTTTTCTTAATTTTTTTAAAATCACTTTTCCTTGGTTTATTATATTTAAGTCTGCTCTTGTTGAATTAATTCAGCAAAGTTAAATTTTTATAAATTAAATATTTAGTTTCTTAGGAAGTGCAAATAATGTTTAAAATTTAGACAAAATTTAATCAATTAAAAATATAGTAGAAAACGTATTTACTACAGCCCCTAGCTTCTTTCACTCATTATAGTAGCTTTTTCTTAAACTACTTTAACAACAACTTCTATAACTATTTTTTTTTGGAGAGACAGGTACGAATAATGGCTTACTTTTGAATGCGTTAATTTTGGGGCTTCCCTTATAAAATTTACTGGTTTTTCAGTAGAATATTAACTAATAGAAAAAATTGAGAAACTCCACTACTATGAAGTCAGCTTATTATTGGTTTGACCTACTGACCATTTTTTAAAGAAGTTGAGTCAGGTATGCAGTATATATTTTTCGAAAACCCCTTCCTAAGAACCTGTCAAAACCAGTTTCACGAAATTTGGCTATACACGCCACTGTTTGGCGGATGCTGCAAACTCTTTATAAAAAAACGTACAAAATAAATTTTACTCTTGCTTCGCTTCATTACCGTAAGAAAAAAAGTAGTAACAGCAAAAGCAAAATAAAATGCCAACAACTCAATACACAGCAGTAAGTATACGTATGCAGCATAAAATGCTGCTTTTAAAAAAAAATTAGAAAAGTGGCGTGTGCGGCACAAAACAATAATTTTGAATTTCAATTTAATAAAATTAACTTCTAATATCGTTCATGAACGTTTATAAAAATGTACATTTATCTGTAAAATCAACAAGAGTGTAGTAACTAAACATTGGGGAATGTAAGAAAAGATAAACTCACTGTTTATTGTTGTTGTTTTTTTATACTTTGATATTGTTACAAGTAGAACTGTTGCTTATAATTCTTATTCGATAAACAATTTTATTTATTAAATATCTATATTTTTTCTAAAATCTTTGGATGAAGTTTCCTGACGATCTGGCCTAAGCAACCAGTGAAATGCGCATAGGAATAACTTATCTTTTCAACAATAAATTTCAGTTTCTTTCTCAAAAATAAAAATTGGGAATTAAGCACGACTAAAAAAAGTTTTAAATGAAAAATTTTTGGTCTTAAAAATTATTTTTATATACCTTTAATGTAAAATAAAAATTATTTAGCTTCTTTTGAAAATTTTTAATTTTTGAGAAAAAGCAAATATCTTGTTGATTAAGGGCGATGTGCCAGAGGCAGTAAAAATAAAAAAAAATCTGTTTTCAGAAAACTTCATGTAAACCTTCATTGTCGTTTTCTCCACACCTTATTTATGCTAATGCGTCAAGCCAATAATTATCTGACGTTAAGTGGGGAACGGACTTATATGCAAAGAATACAACCGCTTAATGGATTTGGATGAAATTAAGTAGACGGATGGCATATGACCTAGATTAAGATAAAGGGTATTTTCTAAGATGAAAATCGGGGGAAAAACTTGGTACTTTTTATCTTTTTTATAAATTTGGTATGCAGAATCTGCATTGATGATTGCATATGGTCAGGACTAAAATATATAGTACTTTTCAAGGGATAAAATTGGTACATTTTAAAAGGTAAAACAGGATAAAATTGGCCCTTTTACTCTTTTTTATGTTCTTAGTTGTTAGCAGTTACGTTTGTTTGCTGAATTTTGTCGACTTGCTCTCGATTTGTTTTTGCAAAACTTGTTGTTTTAGTCGTCAAAGATCTTTGTTTTATTATTTTTTTTATAAAGAATAACAAATTACTCTTTAACCTTTGGTGCTTCTTCTATTTTCGAAAAATTTTGTTTAGAGATAGCAAATGGCCCATATTGAAGTAAGGGGTACTTTTCATGAATATTTTGCGAGGCACTAAGTACATTCATTAAAATAAGAGCACAATTTTGAGCTTTGCAGTAAGATGTACAGAGATGCAGTAAAGTTAGTAAAGGAAGTCTTAACAAGTTTTAAAAAAGAAAATTTCATGTGCTACGGCATTACGTTACTACGAAGCAGCCTTGTAAGAATACTTAAAAATAACTGTAACAAATCATTTATTGTGTAAAGCGCTTTATGTGTCAAAAATTCATTGCTTCAAAGTGGGAACTCGCCGTATAAAATGCGAAACGAAATAGTTGGAATAGGCAAAAAATATCGATATATCAAAATATCGACATTTAAAAAAAAATCATCGATATATATCGCCGATATTTAAAATACCGATATATCAATATATCGATATTGAAATACGACTATCGAATTCGATATTTTTTAAAGTCAGTCTTCATTAAAAACTCAATATTTTACCCGTTTTTTAAACAATAGTTTTTTAAGACTTGGCATCATTGCATGCATCATATGTTTTTTTAAACTAATATGAAGATCTAAAGTGATTGGCATTTATAAGAAGAAGTACCAGTTACAAGGAGCAGATTGACAGGAGAGCACATAAAACAGAGAGTGCTCCTGAATCAGGAGTCCAGATGTCCATAAAACGATCAAAAACATTTCTAGTTAAATACACTGAAATTTATTGTTGAGGGAAAGCTAGCTTCTATGCGCTGGTTGCTTAGGCCAGCTCATCAGGAAACCTTTTCCAAAGATTTTAGAAAGGCCAAAAATATTATACAAATAAAACCCTAAAGCGAATAAGAATTATAAACACTAAAAGTCTTACTTGTAACAATATCAAAGCCAAAACAAAACACCAACAATAAACAGTGAGTTTATCTTTTCTTACATTCCCCTACAATCAAATATGAAAAACTGGGAATTTAGCACGTCATACGGAAATCGTATAAATAATAAATTTTGTATTCCCGAAAATAACTTTGATAATTTCTAGTTAAAGTTGGTACTTTTGGGGTGCAATTCAAATTTTAAGGTTAGTTGGTGCTTCCAAGACTTATTTACTTCCATTTAAATTTTTCGTAATTTACTTGTTTTGGATTACATATGGTTCCCTTTTGTTTTTGTTATACATAATTGAATTTTTTTGTTTTTATTGAATTTTGTGTTTTTATTAATTTTTTTAAATAAAATGAAACAATAAAAAGTAACAATGTAATTACGTAAAATATGTTTGTTCATAAATACATATGTATGTACAAAAGTTACATTCAATTTATTAATTTGGTAATAGTTTCAGCAAAATACGTCCAATACATCGTATATCGATTTTTTTGAAATAATAAATATCGATACTCTTAAAAAATATCAAGTCGATATATATATCGATATATTTTTTCAATTTGCCCATCCCTACGATATAGTAAGGGAAACTTTTATGGTTCTCCCTTACAAACCTACTTTGTTGGAAGCTCCATTTTCTATTGGGTATGGTTCTGTTGCCGGAATGAATGTCGGTTGCTCAAGAGTTTCGTGTGCTCAAAACTTATATGTAAGTGTTGGCGAAAAATAATAATTCCTTTAATGTTGAGACATAATTGAGGTTAAATGACATTAATGTGCCGAATTATCTAATTTTTTAGCACTTGAATTGTTCTTGGCTTATTGACGAACACTATTTTGTAATATCCCCAAAAAGAGACGTCTAATGAAATAGCACGGTCATTATAGAGTCAACAATGTTTTCCGCATTTCATATATACCCGGTTTCCTGATTTATTCCTATAGTGGACACATTTGGCCGAATATGCTGACCAAAACAGTCACGAAGTTCGCGATATGCATTTTGTTTTGAACGACAATTTTCGTAGAAAACTTCAGCAATCTTAACGCGCTGCTCAATTGTGTAGCTCTAGTGCTGGGAAACTATCGGTAGTACTATCGATAGTCTTAAAATATCGAAAGGATAAATATCGATATCGATATTATTATTTAAAATAAAACTATGAAAAGATGTAACGGCAGCCATTATCACAGTTGTTCGGCGCAAGTTTGCTTTCTATTGTTCGCGCTGAATTACAGTAATGCAAACAAACAAGAAAAATAGCAGGCGGTATCAAAAGCTCATCTGTGATTCTTTGCACTGCTAATTCAAGGCCCTTTTGTCAAAATTTGTAAATGTTAACATTGTGAAGCAAATGTCAAATGTTTTAATAATGTTTTAAAAAAATGCAAATCCAATTGCGAGCATAAGGCAATAGAATGAATGATCATTAGAATCAAAACCACTTAAGAAAATTATCAAAAGTTGCAAAAAAAATAGCTTCTGCTATCCACTTAATCACTTGTTGTGTTTTTACAACAAAAATCCATTTCTTATCAAATAGTTGATGTTTTTTTATTTTGAACATAGCAAATTCAGTATTTACTGCTAAAGGCAGTTATACACTATCCCACAAAGGCTTATGTATTTTACGAAAATGAAACCCAGTCATGATAAGTTGTTATTGTTTTTTTAAAATTTTCAAACAAAAATTAGATCAGAGCAGCATTTTCGTAAAATACTTAAGAGGTTGTGTGAAAGTGTTAAACGACTTTAACTAAAATGTTTGTTATGTTTAGAATTCTAATATGAATAGTATTTTTATTTACCCGTTTAGTTAAGTTCTATTTATTTACCTTTTGTTTTTTTTTAATAAAATGTTATGTTTATTGTTTTATTTTCAAATAAACGTATTTTATTTAAACCTAAATGCAACATGGCGCATTATTTGTGAAGTGGACATCCCAATAAAAATATTTTATTGGAATTATTTTATATTTGGCATAACAATAGTATATATGGATTAGTGTGCAAAATAGTTTTTTCAATGATGTTTAGTGATCTAGTTATGGGGTTGTAAAGTGTTACCGTTTTCCAAAATATGTTTTATAAACTTATTATAACTAATCAAACAAAAGAAAAATTTTTATATATATGTTCCCCTCGCTTTTATAAGGAACATAGGGCTTCCTCTTTGAATAAAAAATATTAATTTGAAAAACAAATTTTTTTCATCTGAAAACCCGGAAATTATCAACAGGAAATAACGAGCTTAAATTGAAATTTTTCTAACTTTCACCTAATTTTTTTATTTTATTTTTACCGAAATTGGCCTAAGGCGTACTTATTTATGACAATGTTAAACTCGGGTGCCCCGGTAGACTAGTTTGTAGTGAGCCTGTCTATCAGTACGAGGGTTGCGGGTTCGATTCCCTCCAGAGACTCCGGTCCGTTTCACTACAACGTTTCACTGAAGGTCTTCGTTACTATTGCACGGTTAATACAGTTAGAATATAATTTGTAACTCTTATTTAATTAATAAATACTGTAAAACGTTTTTTTTTTGAGCTCTCCATAACTTTAAAAGTTATGCAAATGATGATGTTTGGCGGTTGTTTATGTAAGCTGATTAGTTAAGTTTGTATATTTATAAAATTATTAAACACTGTTATCTAAAATAACGTGCGTACACACATACATACGTCTTATTTAAAGCAACGATGATAAAATTAGTTAAAGTTTTCTTACTAGTACAAACATTCAGTCGGTTGTAATATCGATAGTATAGATAGTGAAATAAGAACTATCAATAGTATCCCAGCACTATGTAGCTCTCCTTTGTTAAACTTATCAAACACTGATACTATGTTCATACGACGATATAAACCACTTGTTTCGCTGTCTGAAACTAGATTTCTAAACATGCTGCTCACACGATTCATTCTTGTTTCATTTTGAAATTTTTTTTTTGTGGTGCTTGTGTGATTTTATTTAAAACATATTAAAATGTATAAAAATTAAAAATATATTATTTAATACTTTTATTAATATTTTTATTTTATAATTATCACTTTATTTTATTTAAAATCAATTTTTATTTTGTTTTTTCAATGTTTTTGATTTCTTTTGAGAGCTAGTTTAGATAAACTTACGATAATTGTTATCAAAATTAGAGATGATAGTACATTTTGCCTGTTTCGCAGCATGTTTCAATATTAAACGACCTGCTTCGCTCTCAAAATTTTATATGGCAAAATACAATAAAAAATTTCAGTACAAAAAGGCAAGAAAATTATTTGTGATTTTACCAAAAATTTAAATAAAAATGTATATACTTTAGAGTTTTCCAACCGACTTGGGAATTTTTATGATTAGTATCTATAATGTTTACTTTAATAATCTGTTCTTAGTTTAAGATTTGGGATAGCAGATTTGTTAAAATTGTGTTTTTCGTAAACACCGTCTGTAGACGGTCTTAGTGGCTAAGGGAAAAAATATAAAAAAATGTAACGAATGCGCATTATAATTTCGTCTGCTGGCTGGTAAAAATCGAAACATAAAACTTTGAAGATGTCATCATCGAAGTTGGTGGCGGAATACCGGAGGCAATGAGCAGGGTAGCGCGTTGCTGGGTGCCGGGCCACTCAGGGGTCCCGTGTAATGTTAGGGCTGATGCGCTGCTAGGGTTAGTTCTAACGCCCGGATGATTGGTCCCAACCCCTTTCGTGGGCACAGTTTGTTCACGGTCAAGTCTCTTTTTGGAGACTAGGCTCTAAGGGCACATAGGGGATACTGGGTATCGCTTCCGGGAATGCGTCAGGCGATGGCATTGATCTGTCCCGGAAATGTAATGATGACAAAGGGTCTCAACAGACGGGATCTGCGACTGTTGGCGGCTTATTTGACTGGTCACTACTCGATCAAGTACCACTTTTATCGGATGGGCCTGGCAGAAGAAGAGGAATGCAAATTGTGTCTTGATAAAGACGAGTCTACGAAGCACATACAGTGTGACTGCCCGGTGCTGGCGTGGGCCAGAAGGATACACTTGGGGCACGTCACAATCGGTGCGTCCCGAGTTAGTGCAATATCGCCAAAAGACCTGGTAGGGTTTCTTTGGGAAGTAGTGGGTCTTTTGGCCAACTAATGGCGAGTGGGTACAATAGACCTAACTTGTTCGCGGTACCATCGCTATTAGGGGAAATCTCCCCGCTTTACCATTAAAAAAAGATATCAAAAATTAGGGATAGCGGTAAGCGAACACAATTGATTATGATGATGACAGCATCGAAACCTTATCAAGGGACGAACTAAAAGCGGAAGATAATGGAATGTTTAGATATGTTATATTCTCTTTCAAAAAATGCCCGTCTATGTATAGATGAGCAGATGTGCTTAACCAAAGTGTTTCATCACTAAGGCATCATCCAGACTTGGAATTTTTGTTGTTGTAATTTTTAAAAATTCCGCTTTAAAATTGCTTTAGTGTCCAGAATTTGAAATTCTAGTTTTGCAAATTTGTATTATCAGTTATTGCAAAATTTTTGTTTTAACTTTATGGAAAAATTATTGCAAATAAAATAAATTTATTTTTGAATTTAAATATAAATTGTTTCCCCTTAAAACACTAAGACCATCTAAAGGGTTAAGGCGTGACTCACAATTATTATTGTGCATTATTCTTGGGCCACCCTTTATTATTATGGCCTAATACCGGTTTTATATTTTTGTTAATGGAAAATAATTAAATAATAGAAAAACAAATTAATTTTCAAAGAGTACACACCTAATTAGAAGGTATAAGACTATTAAGTATAAAGGCTTTTGAGGATTTTTAACTTAGAATACACATTCGAATAATAGGAAAATTTATGAAATTGAAATATTTTCGAAAAGTTAGGCCTTTTAGCTTCTATCACATCCATATAAAAAATTTTTTTAAACTTATAACACACTTATGGATGTATTAATATGTCTATAGAGGTTTCTATAAAATCGTTATTGGTTTCTAAATAAAAATAATTGTTTTTGCGTTAAATTTTTACTCACCATAATTTATCATTTATTTCGAATACTTTAAACTAATTAGACTAGTATTTTAGAACATGCTTGAAGTTTTAATGGTTATGGCACAAAAAAAATTGTGAAAATAAAATACTCTCACAAATCCTAAAGCAACAAAAAACAACCGATTGAATGTCTAACACCTTTAAACAATACAAAACCGAATACAATAAATTTAACGGTTGGTTTTAGACGTTAAACGCAAAAATAATCAGCAAAATTGAAAAAACCCGGTTGAGGGATATATAAAAATATAACCAAAGTTTACTAACGTTCAATAAAACCGCACATTTTTTTTTATTTTGTTTTCCGTGTTCGCTAAAATGTTTTAGTTTTAAATTTTAAAATTAATGTTAGACTTATGATGAATGGCTAAAAATTGGTTGAAATGGAGGGAGACAATTGTGAATACAGGATTTGAAAACACTGCACGTTTTCTTTGTATATTTTTTTTTTTATTTTTCTCTTATATTTCTGTTTCTGTTTGACGAATTTATTTTGTGCTTTTTATTGTTATGATGTGTTTTTTTCAGGCGAAAAAATTCCTTTGAATTGGTTAATGGAAATATTTCTGTTATATTGAAATAATTTGGTGTTTTTTGTTGCTTAAATATTTGTTAGTTTTTTGTTATACCAATTATGTTCTAAGTTGATAGTAGTTAGGTTTGATTGCCGTATATTGTTATTTTTCGGTTTGTTTTTGCAAAGTTTGTTGTTGGTGTCGTCAAAGTCCTTTGGTTTTATTATGAATAACAGATTATAAGTCGTCACGCACTCATTCCTTATTTATGCATTTAAATTTGTTGAATTGTATTAAAAGCCAAAAAAAGCCATCAATACAAAAATACATCAGCACAAAAGTTATGACAAAGTTCACACACTCATCCTTTATAGTAAAATACACATACGCAAATATACTCATAAACACACAAATGTATGCTTTTCAAGACAATCTAACGAAGTAAACGAAATCATTTATGTCAATAATATCTTCAGGAAGATATTTTGGAATTCATTATTCAAATTTATTTTCTTCTTTTAATATCAAATTTTTATTTTGAAATTTTATTCGTTTGTTTTATTACACACTCAATTTTTAATGTATACATTTTATATATTTTTATTTTATATATATGTCTATTTTTTTAAATTAAATCTTTAACATTCATTCCGTTTTGTCTTCGCCATATCAACCACACGACAAGAATATCGTAAAAAGACTGAAAAGCTTTTTGCTCTCTAGAAAATATCCTGTTTTCGCAGGGGGTTTATACTCACTTACTCTACCTATATAACCACAAGAGAGTCCTTACAAATTCTCGCCTTAAACAAATTCGTTAAAAACGTAAAAAGCTTTAACGAGTTGCTCTCTTTCAATTATTGTATTAAATCCACTCTCTTGTTTTTATATCTCTTTTTTATCCCTTCATTCACAACTTCTCATTGTCGTTTTTTTTTTGGCATTACAATTTAGTAATTGCGTAGGTCATATCCTTATTACTTGCAGTACTACATAAATGTCCTTTGACTTTGCAACATTTTTGTCTCTAGAGACAAAAGCTTTAAATATTTTTGCTCTTTCTTTGCGAATGTGTAATTTTTTTCGAGTTTTGTACTTAACTTTTTCTTGTTTCTTTTTTTGTTAGTTTAACTTACTTTGTGGTTGAATAGATTAAACACAATGCGTAGGCCGTTTTTCTGGTGGTTTACAGGTAAAAGGCATTTTAGTTTATGCAAAGGATATGTAATAAGAAAATTTAAAGAATTATGGAAATGTACAGAATTTAGGAGTACAGACCTTGTAGTGTCAGATATGCTGGCTGCTCTTAGAAGTGAAGTCAAAGGTGGTCTCTTATCGATCTAAGGAAACACAATTTGACTTAATTGTGGATATCCGTCCATTAACCCTTTGTTCGATTAATCGAATAATTTTGGCGATTAACTGTTCGAATAATTTAAAATTGCTCATTTTCGACAAACGAATAATTCGAATAATTTATGTAAAAAAGCAAGCCGGTACGTTATAAAAACCCTTTTATTGTTTCTTAACTCAGGAACATTTCTTTCAAGTACCAATTTTTTAAAATAAAGTACATAGACTGAAACCAAAGAGTTTGGGAATAATTTATTTTTAAGAATATTTAGTACAGACTTTTTCCACAAGGATTTAGATCAAGAAGATTTTTTTTTGAGACGAATGAAAACAACCTTCTACAAGACCCTAACAAGACTATTAAAATTATTTTAAAAAAATCAATAAGAGATTCAATTGGTTTAAAAGAAGACTATCAATTATTAGACTAGAAGAGAAAAAGAACAGAGACATTTTAAATGCTTCATTCGACTTTACTTTTAATCTCTTCAACTTCAACACAATAAGCGAAAGAACCTTTTCTAAATCAAGTTTCATCAAAAGAAAAGAAAGAAATCGTTTGAAACATTAACCCCCGTATATTGATAAAAAATTTGTTCTGTAAGCCTTTATTAAATTTAAAAAATTTTTATGAATACAGGCGTTAAACTGTATACCTTTTTTGAAAGATTTTTTCAGAAAATTGGCTTAAATTTTGATGCTATTTTTTTTTTAAAAAGTTTTCCTCTTTTATTACACGAAGTACCTTTTGTTAAATTGTTGTTACTTTTTTAATATAATTTTTATTTCAAAAAAATTAATTTGTTGGTCTTATTTTTAAAAATCGAATTTAGACAAAATCAAGTTATTCGATTAACCGAATAGAATTAATTTGTTCGATTATTATTTGATTAAATTTTTACATCGAATAATTAGTCGCGCGATTAAGCGATTAATACAAAACATCAATTAATGACATTCCCTTCTATGCAGGCAGCGAATGAGTAGATTGCTTGGAAAATGGAGGCCTTTATTGGACCTAAGACCGTTTTCGAATTCCCTATTAGTTCCATTAGAAAGACTATAAATTCATCGTCCAAACGAGAACTTACTCGGCAACAAACGAATAGTTTTGGGCTTAAAGCTATAAGATTTGTCCCTTTGTCCCGTGGGAAATAACGTAAATTACCTCAGCTTATAAGTGAACTAAGCACACGTACTGGCCCATTTACTGGGCACTCTGATATAGTATGAATAGTATCCGAGACTAACAAATTTTACGTAAAAATTCTGCGAAATGGATGGTAGGCCATGTGCTTTGCAATTGTTCTGCCTTAGGTTTTCATAGACAGAATCTTCTTGGGGAGTGGCGGTTGGTAAATGCATTATATGTTAACCAGTTATCAAGATTTACCATGAAATAAGGTTATATGGGAGGTGCTCATGAAAATGTTTGTTACATCTGTCTCCTATATCTATCCGTCTATACGGATACTCTCGAATTTACAAGCAATAACGGATGAGTTATAATGTATTTAAAACTAAAATGTATTGCCTGTATTCATAAAAAAATTTAAGATTTAATAAAGGTTTAAAAAACAAACAAACTATGAAAATTATCCTTAATAAGCGTTTGTTAAATTTAATAATCGTTTATGAATACGGGGGTATAATTCTAGCTTTGTTTAATGATATTCCGAATTAAATAATAACTAAATACTATATTTAAATAAATTTAAAAACCCTAGTCTTTTTTTTTATATAAAATGTTACCTAAATATTTACATTATAATACATTAACATTTAACATAGAATAACAATCCTTATTAGAATAATAAACATTTGCATTAAAATATTTGTATATTTAAAAGTAACATTTGTCTCTTTATATTCTTTACAAGTTTTTCTCAAACTCTTTTTGATCTTTAAATATTCTTCTTTCTTACCCCTTAATACAGGGAAATTGTAAACTCTTAACTGTTATACGTTTCTTAAAAGAGAATTATAATTTCTCTTTAAGCTAAACACTTTTATTGTTCTCTTTTAAAAAACCGATTTTCTACAACAATAATTATTAAGTATCTTTAAAAACTAATTGTTAACGTTATCATAACGTTCATGCTCTAATTTAATACTCGACACTAAAATTGTGATTACAAATTTAATCGTTCGTTGGCAGTTGGGAAAATATTCAATTAGTAAAGTAATTGTTCATAACGCTTAAGTATAATTGATGACACAAATAGAAATACAAATAGAGTAAATATTTATTAGCATGAGGGAATAAGGCCTTAATTTGATATAAGAAGGGTTTCAATATTTTAATTTTACTTTTAAAATTATGTTCTTTAAAAAATTAGGATTAATTTTTATAATTTAACCATTTTCTAGGGTTAAGTTTTTGCGAAATAAACTGAGAATTTTTTATCGCTCATCAACGAATATCGCCTTAATAAATAGTAACGAAAATAAATTAAAATAAGTTAAGGCGGTAAATACATATTCATAGAGTTAGACCCGATTGTTGACCTACGTTTAAAAAATTTTGTTATCAGTTTTGCCGTATTTTTAAATGATACGAAAATCTATTTTTAGATTCATGGTAGGTATTTTTGATAGCGGGGCTTATACAATTTATAAAATCATAAACTTTTCTCGATATCAATATAGTTCACGCAATAAAAGTGATTTTTGGGAGTAAGGCTTATTTTGAAGCTACAAAATATTTTGGATTTAGGTTATGTTAGTTTCGGAAAGGGTAATTGAGTATTATCACTTTAACTCGAAGGGCGATAAGGTGTGAATACATTTAAAGTAAAGAAGAAAGAAGAAAATTAAAATCCATTTGATCAAAGAGGAACTTTTAGTTAAAATTAGTGGAAGGTTAAGGACCCTAATAGCCTCTTTCCTTAAACATACCCTGTCTATTAGCCAGATAGTGAAACTGAAGATGTTTTTCAGTTTGCCCCTTGAGACATACCTTAGAATCTATGCTTAGATAGTTAAATATACACAATGGTCTCCAGTGCATAGAATTTTTTGCAAAACCACAGATGTCCGTGATGCCGCTATTCATTTAATTTAACATGAACGTGCGAAGTCAACAATGCGTTGGCGTCATTGTAATCCTTAAGCTTCTCCTCCTCAGGAATAAGCTTGAGTTGGCCATACTCTATTTTTCCCTCTTTGATGACCCTATAACACTAACTTAAAATTAGATTATATGTACCCTGTGTCCCTGCCAAATTTATTGTAGAGCCTTGTCGTACGGGTTTGTAAAAATTTATTTTGCTCTTGACGTTTCAAAGTCCAAAAAGCAATTACGGACTTAAAGTCAATTTGTAGGTTTGATTATTACTCAAATTTGTATTTAAAATCGTTTTAAATACAAAACTCTGTTATAAACTAAACATTTAAATAAAACCTAATTAACCAATCTGGTACATTTGAATTCTGTTTTAGTTTCCATTGTGTATAACTTAGCAAGTTTGCCAAAATATCACAACAACAACAACAATTACAATGATAAGATATTTTTTCTACATTAAAAACCAATTTTTAAAAACCAATGAAAAATTGTATTTATATACGATTTAGGTTTAAAAGAAATTAACAAAATACAGATTAACTGTCTTTAAAATTGGGCATTAGTACTATGCAGTTTTGATTTGAGAATTTTTGTAGTGATTTTGTGAATTAGCAACGGTCAATCCCAAAATGGTGTTGAGGTTTTGTCTTGCACAAAATAAATTTCTGCTCAAATTTATATCAAAACAACTATTGCAAGAAATAGGGTAGCCTACATGTAAAAACGCATTTCCTTGTAGAAAAATACTTTAAAAAAAGATTATTATCCTCTTTCGAGAATAAAAGCTTTTAATTTGTTGTCTTCACCAAAACTTTTCTTGAAAAAATCCTACTTGCATAAGTTTTATTATTAAAACTTTGCTTTCTTCAAAACTATTTTTGCAAAATAATTATATAGAACTTGAAATTGAAAAAAAATAGAAAATTTTTATTTAAAAGTTTAATAAATGATATTTACTTTTGAAACAAATTTCAGGCATATGGGCAACAAGGCGGCTGTTCTTGAAAAAGTGCATTCTGGGCATTTAATTTTGGGCCACATTTTCGAGCATTGCTGGTCAAGAAGCGTATTTACCTCACCAAATGGAACATGTTTCTGCATATAATCGCGTCTGCAGGGTCTGGGCTGTTGAGAATTAATTTCACTCTATATGCGGCAAATTTGTTTGTTAACAAACCCTGTAAGCTACGCAAATTGATGCCAGATTTTAAAAGTCAATTCGGATAATTTAATAGCGAAACTATTAATAATATTTTGTCAATGTAAAGTGATCATAAATGACAAAAAGTAAGCGCAGTTTGGCAAATTCGTTTCACAGCTAACTTCAATATCTGGCATTTTTGCAAAAAGCCTTGGGATATAAACTTTTTTATTCAATAAAATTGTTTGTATAAAATTTGGAGGAATAAATGTAGGAAACAAACTTGATTGCCTTGTAAAGCGAATCCGATTTTTATAGACTTCGAAGGTTTTTAAGACTATTGGAACTCTTTGGAACTAATGGCTCTTCAAGCAAATGATATCTTACAAACTGTCTGATTTTTACTTCTGCACTTGCTTAGATCATTCAAAAATTAACAATTTTACCTTGAGTAATTTTCTTTAATATCCTTATTGCTTATGTCCTTAAACTTCTACATTTCCAACAAAAACATTAAAATGAAAGTCAAATTTTGCACAAAGCAAAAAATCTATCCCCATTTTTATATAAAACTAATTGTTCGTAAATAACTATTTTTCAAATACTAATCAACTTGTTTATACGACAGTTAATTCAACCCAGACGATAAGTATTTTGCTTACAGTTTGCTTTTAAAATATACATTTTACAAAAGAAACCTCGAGTTAATTGTGTAAATAAAATATTTTCAGTATTAAAATATCGTAATTCTCAGAAAATTTCAAACAAACAGTTTAGGAGTGTAAAAGTTAATATTTAATCAACTAAATAGTCTGCAAGGACCTTTTAAGAAACATTATTTTTTAGAAATTTTAATGTTCAGACGGTTAATATTTGCTTAAGTAAAAAGCAAAGATGAGGAATATAAAAGTAGTTGAGAGCATTTATTGTGGTATTATTTGAGAAATTACGAGTACTTTTGGTTAAAGCAATGAAAGAAATTAAATTTAAAGTTTTCTAAAAAAAAAATCTCCAGTAACACACATGACTACATTAAAGCTCATCAACGAAATTTATGTATTTTTCTTCATATTGTGACTGAGATTTATTTTAAATTCTTTTAAGGATATTTCATCATCCACATACCGCATCTTACAGATACATGCTGTGCTAAAAACAGATTTGTTCCTTTTTGTTGCTCAGAGGTTAAGAGATGGGCTTTAAAAAAAATTATAACTGTTCATACATGTTCATGTCGGTTAAACGGATGTTAACAACACACCCATACTACTACGCATTTAAACATGTACTTTAGCAAATTTGCACACTTTGCCCAACAAATATTTTAATTGAGCACGTTTTTTTTTTTTGATATTATGTCTATCTTCCAACTATATACACGAATTTTAGGAAAATGTAATAAATTTATATCGCTCGATTTCATGGATAAAATAAGTTGAACTTTTTGATTCTGAAATATTATGCCATTCAATATTTAAAAATTTAAACGAACTGAAATATGAAAACATAATAGATTTAATTTTAGAACAAACGAGTTTTGTTATGAATTTTAGAAAGAAATGAGTTTTAGTAAAATCCATATGGACTAGAACTTGTTTTGCAACGCACTTTAGCCCACCAGGAAAATTAACCACGTAAAGGGCATCAATTGTACTAAGCGTTGTTTACAACTGAATTTGTAAAGGCAAAGAACATCAGAAGTCCTTTTTTGTAAATTATGAAGTGAGTTTTGTTGTTTTTAATGTAGATAAATTTAAACACTGCCATTCTGGTTTTATTTTATTTGTTTAGTCAAATATTTCGACCAACTTTGTTAATCATACTCAGAAAAACTAAATACATTTTTTTTAAGCATGTAGGTGCAAATTCTGTTGTTAGTTGTAGAATTTGAATAACACATTTTGAAATGAAAAGTAAGGTAAACAATTGCTGCAAGTGATGTTTTATTTTTGGGAAAAATCAGTCCTTTTGTCCCTGTTCCTTTTCCCTTTCTAGTATCATTCACTTTAAATGTTAGAGTTTTAGTGCTTTCACCACAGAAGCTACAACAGATTTCCAGTCACACATATGAATATCGCTACAAAAATATATTTCAATATACCGTTATAAAAAAACGAATATATCAAATCGAACTGGTTTACAAATTTGCTTTTTTAAATCCATTTCATCAACGCTATCTTGGCGCACTGTTATAGAAAATGCAGATAAAGTTTTCAAAATGTCTGGTGAGTGGAACGAAACAGTTTTTTTTACAGGGTTTAAAAAAATTCCGTCTAAACCTGTCGAACTGTCGATCAAAAAAACGAAAACTTTATGTACAACTTTTCGCTTTTTGAGTTGGGTTGACAGCGACTATTTACTTTTAATGAATCCAAATTAAAAGCAACCATTTTTTGGTTAATGACAAACACAGAAGTGGAAAAATAGCAGTTTTTCACTTTAACAGCCGTTTTAATTTTAATTTAAATTAAAACAAATTTAAAATAGTTATTGAGAAAAAAACTGGGGGTTTTCTTGAATTTCAAGAAATGAAATAAAATGATGATTGATAGGTATCAATCACAAACGTATACGAAAGGTTCATCGACAGTAGCTAACAGTAGTATTTGTCTATGGGCCCCTTAAATATAGGAAACACAATAAGTTTATAAAACTGTTTTCCATATGAAATAGAACAATTTTTGTTTCGTGTGTACAAGTTTTATTATTTTTCATAATTGACAATTTGTTGTTTCATAAAATTTTATTTCAAAAAAATTTGTTGAAAATTAAAAAAACCAAAAATTCCTTCAGAAGTTATCCATTGAGATAAAGAAATATTGGATTAATAATGCAAATTTTTTATATAAAGCTGAAATTGAACATGAAGATTTAGTGTGAAAAAAAAATATTAAAAAGATCGAAGAAATTAAACTAAGTCCATAATTTGTTGCATTCAAACGAAAATTTTTTTGATTTGGAAAAATATTAGAAAAATGTTTATGCTGACAAATTTTGGAGTCGCAGTCGCGAGGTTTTGTGAGTACTTCGACTCCGACTCCGGTACAAAAACCCCAACTCCGACTCTTTGCCTCCTGCTCCGACTCGACAGCCCTGGTTTAAATAATAAGTTTATTAATTTTAATTAAATAATTTAATTAAAGCCGCGAAAAACGGTAAAAGCCACTATTTGCAAAAACATTTACATTACTCTCTTACACTGTTTAAAAATTAAATAACCTTAATGCTCCTTAAGCCCTTCAAATGCGATATTACCCAGCAGAAAAAAGAAGAAGTACATACGTATGCCTTCTAGAAGGCAATAAGAAGGTCTTCTGAGTTATAGGTTGTTTCTTATTTGACCTTTAAAAATTAATATAATTTTTTTACTAAGCTGAGGTCTCTTTCCTTTTTTTCACAAAAAATATTAAATTTATTTATCGCTTTCGCAAGAAAATCAAAATGAAGCAATTTGCCAGTTCAGTTTTTGATGCACGTGGACTTAGATATTTATTATCAAACTGATTTTTGAGAATACAAAATTTGTATTTAATAAGATTTTGTTTATCGTGCATAATTCCCAATTTTAATTCTTAATAAGTACACTGAAATTTATTGTTGAAGGGCTTTTCTAAAATTTCTTTTGAGAATGTTTCCTGATAATCTGACCAAAGCAACCAGTAAAATGAGCATAACCAGTGTATCCTCCAACAACATGTTTTAGTGTATTTATCAAGAATGAAAATTGGGAATTGTGAATGACACACAAAATCTTATTAATTAAAATTTTATATAGTTATAAAAATATACATCAAAAATGTAATTTATAATTTTTTTTTTGGCTTAATACGAGAAAGAGTTTTCCCTCGACGACTTTAAAAAATTCTACGGTATAATGGGTTATTTTTCAATATTTCTCTAACCGTTGTCAAACTTTTAGTTTGGTCTGATATTTTTTTCAAACTTCTAAATTAAGATTACCCTAAAATGTTTGCTGGATCTTTACTTATTCACACATACAGTAGAATTCATTTTATTAAATGTACTTGAACAACTTCTACCACATCACTTCATGTGATGTGAACTCTGATAACAACTGAATACACGAGAAATACAAGCCAAATTAAATAATTGAGCGCACATTAGTGCACTTCCGCGTAATGTTAACTTCCGTTTAGAGTTTCATGTGTATTTATTTTTATTTCCTTGTAAGGAAATTATTTGATAACAAAAATAAAAAATACCTTAACAATTTTAGCTCATAATATTTCTAGTTTCCGTTATAATGCTAAAGAAAATTTCTAATTCTTATGGCAAGAAGTTCAAGGCCAAAACATAAATTAAACTGACATATGTATCAGTGTTCGAGAATAAACATTAAATATCGTTCCTTAATGTTCGGTTCGGTAAATTTGTGGAAAACACAAACGCCTATGGTGTCAAAAAATAACGTTTGAACACAATCTTCGTACATAAAAATAAAACTGTTCTTATCCAACTCAACAAAAAGATGAAAACATTAAATTCCGTTTGGTTTAAAAAAAAACCTTAAACTTCATTGTGTTCAGCTCATTAGTGTTCGTTCGATTCAGTTATGCTTTGCGCCCTATTGGCTGGTATAAAAAACCAAACAGTTTTTACAAAAACAAAACACACATACGAAAAAACCAAAAGGCAGCAAAATAATTTTTTACAAACAAAATATATACACAATACTCACACATGCAGTTCGTGCTGTGGTCGTTACTAAAATTTTTTGTTTGTTCATTTCTTTATCAATGTAAAAAAGAAACATTATAGAACATTAAAATATATATAATATTGTTCTGTTTTTTAACGAAGAAAAGAACAGTATATAATATGAACCGTGCTAAGAATTCTAAAATATATATCGTTCCTGGCCGAACGCTAAATAATATTCGGTATATTCTGGAACACTGATATGTATAACGTTTAATTTAAAACAAAAATATTTTTTAGTAAAAAATTTATTATATATATTTCAGGGTTAGATAACATTTAGTTTAATAAAATGTTTTTAAATGTTTAGAAATATTTTTTCCCCATTCAAATAAATTGTTTGCCAATGACCTTGTCTGCCGTAATCTTACTAACTAATTAATTGAAATAAATTGAAATTTTGCAATGAAATAAACAACTTTAGACTTTTGTTAAAATTTTTAAAAGTTAATTATTAACCAGTTTTTAGAACATAAGTCTACTTGGAATGAGTACCTTTATGTCCTTTGGGCTTTGAGGCTTTAAAATTTATTTGTATTTATGTATCGTGGTGTTGTGTTGGTGTCTTGTTCAGTATTATGTTTTAATGTTATTGTTAATTGTGATAAGATTTAGTTATTTTCATTGGTATGACAACAACTAATTAAAACAAATAATTAGTAACAAATGTTCAAAGTAAATTATCGAAGTTAATTATCTAAGGACTTTATAATATTTATTTACTTAAGATGAATGTTTTTGGGAAAGTATTTATTTTTAGACATTAAATAAGGGTTCAAAGGATATTTATTAAATTTTTTTTTTAAATTTAAATTATTTACTTAAAAAAAGTTGATTGAAAATAAATTTTTTTTAATTTAATTGAAAATTTATCATTTTCTTTGAGTCTTTAGGGCAGTGATAGGCGACCCTCATACATAAAAAAAAACAGCGGAACGAAGTCAATATGCTGTTTTCGTAATTCAAGAAAGATGACTATTTCTGCCTGTGCTGCATATAAAAGGAAACAGTTGGTCTTAGAAAATAATAAAATTTCCAATTTGTTTTTGTGGCCAAAAAGTAAAATCAAAAGGTACACTGAGCTGTGTCTTGACTTATAAGCCCGCCACCAAATATATATACATATATATATATATAGAATATATGAATATAGAATTTACGAACAAAACGACAAAGTTAATAAATGTATTAAAATATATAGGTATTAGCTATTTTTGGGTATTTGGAATAAATGGGTAAATTTTGAAATTTTTTGTCTGATGTTTTTACGAAATATTAGAGTCCTAGGCACAAAATCTTTTTAAAACTAAATGTTTTATAACTTCTTTTAATTGCTTATTTAATGATTTTACATTTAAAGCGTAAATATCTGCTAATTGCAATTTATTGTGCTAATGCACTTATGGCTGCGGCACACATTAACGCTCAGGCAAAACATAGCTGAAATATGTATATATACACACGAACATACATGCACACACACAATTATTGGGAGTCGCTTAATGTGTTTATATAAAGTTTATAGTATAGAACCAGGGAAGTTAGATGTGACGATTTTACGTCATTTTGACGATTTTTTTCGATGAATTTACCAAAATGACGATTGACCATTTTTGATGTAGAGTCACTTATGTTTTGACGATTTAATCCCGTCAATAAATTTACTTTAAACATTAATCTGGAATCAATTTTATAACACTTTAATCAGGCAAGCAGGGTTGGTAGATGGGACGATTTTTCGTCATTTTAACGATTTTGTTGAGAAAATACAGTAAAATGGCGATTGACGATTTTTTGACTAAAAGTAATAGTGTTATCTGGCATCGATAAAACACAAAAAATATTTACAGTTATATTGAAAACAGTCCAAATCAATTTTTCGAAATACAAAAATTTTTGGAAATTAAACAAAAAGTTACTCCCCCATCACAAACCAGGTGGATTTCATTAGTAATTTTTTTTTTTTTTTTTTTTTTTTTTTATTAATTCGCTAAGCTAATCCCCCCAGAGTCTATGGCGGGAATCGAACCCGCAACCTCGGGGCTGATAGACAAGCTCGCTACTAGCTAGCCTACCGGGGCACAATTCAATTCAAATTCTACAATTATAGAAATGCCATCGATGCTGCAAAAATATACACTAGAGCCCTGATTTGCGCCTGTTCTATTTGGTCCGCTTTGTAAAAATTGGTTAAATCCGCTTTGCGTTTTGATGATTTCGATTTGCGCCGCTACATACGAATGCATTTTTGGATGAAGTCATAAACTTGTGAAGAATTTTTCTATTTGTGTGTACGAAGGCAAATCCCATTTAATTCTGTTAGGTAAGTTATTCTAAGTAAAATTGCGTGTTAGGAAGTAAGAAGTTACTTTTTAATAAGAAGTTGTGTAGAAATATGAGAAGAAAATTTATTAGTTTGGAACTAATATTGGACGTAATAAAACGTTTAAAGTCGGGTAAAACAACTGTTGATATATACAGATTCCTTGGTTTTTAGCACCTTTAACAATAAAAACAATTTGCAATAGAGATATCGCTAACAGTTAATCATTTAAAAATAGCTCGAGTTAAAAGCAAATGACATTTTATTTATTATTTAATATTTTTCTGAATATGAATAAATGAAATAAAAAAATGTTTGCTATGCATTTATGCAAATATATTTTTTCTTTTTAAATGATAAATATATTCAGCTCACTTGCTGAAATAAATAGAATAAAACTTAACCATATCACTTTCTTCATCATAAATCGAATTTCTATATTTATTTATATATTTGAAGTTTTGTTGAAGATTTTGTTTAATTTTCGTGACGATTTTGACGAATTTGGTTCAAACTTTTGACGATTTTTGAGGAAAAAAGTCTAACAACCCTGTATAGAACGGCTAAAAAAAAATTTGCGGCCTAAATTCGTCGTTAGTTCCAGTTCGCCTCCAGCTCGAGGCTAGTAGTTGTTCAATATAAACTATTATATTTTACAAGCCCAAATGATAATACTTAAAGAGTATCGAAATATTGGCAATGAAAAAATAAAATTTATTTAGCAGAGTAAGATATTTTTGAAGTCATCGAGTGCAAACTCCTTCTCGTGTGGAACTAATCAAAGTACTTTTGGAATTAAAAAAGAAAAACATTATATTTAGGCTTTAATTATATTTTTCTGAACAACGTGCAACTTTTTCGCAGCTGTATCTCGAAAACCAATTGGAATTTTGTTTTCCTAGCTCAATTGTTGATATAAGCTATAAACTTTCAAAAGAAACATAATTTTTGGGTGAGTTCCAAAAAATCAAAAGTAAATGCTATTTTGTTTGCTTTTGAAAAAAAAATTCAAAAAAGCATCAACAAAATTATTGATGCACAGTTTGAAACGGAAGCTGTTATTTTACATTTTTGAGCGCTTTACATTCCCAATGTTTAAATGGTTGAGTTTAGGAATGAATGACTTTTTTCGGTTGCATTGCGAATTCACTACAAGTGGCAGCAAAAAGCCTGCTGACTTTGACAGTTAGAACCAATTTGTTTTGGTTTTATAATTTTTTGTTTATAAATAGTTGGCATTTTGAGTCGTAAACACTAATAATGCAATGCAAAAGCATCTGTTGTTTTTTTAAAAAACAGTACATAAACAGTAATGTTATGGAAATCGAAATCGAGTGAAATTTAAATCAATGGAGATTTTTAGGTAAATCGTTGTTTTATTTTAGAATTATTTCAAATGAAGATAAGCTGTACTCATAGTATGAAGTAATAAAACGAATTAATTTTATGAGCTGGATTGTTTTCAAAGTTTGTTCGAATTTGATTTTACTCGAATTCGATTTCCAGGACATGGCTAATAGCTATTTGTTTAGCCACATATACATATTTTGTATTGTTATTTGCAGAATTTAATAATTTTTTTACTTTAGTTGTAAGCAAAAATGTTTGAAACATTCTGCATATTTCATCGAAATTAAGTCATATTTAAACTGTAGCATTTATTCAGTCAAAGGAATGGATTCTTCTGAGTAAAGATTATAAGAAATACCTTAAGTCCATTTTTAAAAGCCTGGACCGTATGTTGTTAATTGGAATGTCTGTCGGAAAATTATAAACTTTTTCCTGACAATTTTATGTATAGTATACGATTTTGTTCTCTACAAAATATTAATTAAATTAAATGAAGTAATTTTTCCAAATACAGCTGGAAGATATGAAAAAAGTAATTTTCAGTATTCTAATGATCTAAAGAATTATGCATTATAATGAAAGTAATATTTTCTCTAAAGATAACTTAACTGAATGTGTCACAGCTTGGCAACTATAGGCCAAAAATGGTAAAACAAAAAGTAAAAAAGTGCTGTGTATATTACCATGTTGAAGTGACAAGTCCCCTTTATATAAAATGTTAGAACTGGAATCGATCCCTATCACTTTGGAGCTGTCGCGTGAAAAGTTTGGTGTGAGTTCCCTTTTCCCTAAGGCACTAATATGATCGTACAACCTGTAAAGCTTTCAAATATTGTCATAATGCCTAAACACCCTGCACTCTTTTTTATTCCTCCAAATCGGTTAACGGTATTGCGAAATATATTTCATATTAACTCATTGTAGTGGCATAAGGAGGGTCCCCGTCCCTTAACCCTAACTGAAGATTTGAACCCTCTACGCATGTTCGTCCGCCGTCTCATTCTCATCCACGTTGCAGTGTCCGGGTACCTTACATAACATGCACGATCTCATTGTATAATTTGTCAATGCTCTGTGCGCAGCCTGACTAACGACGTAATTTGTCACCACAGACCCCCTACGATCTGACCCAGTATCAACTCCGTCGCCTTCCAGATCACTAGGATCTCAGCCTGGAAGACACAGCGCTAATCTGGTTGCATGAATAACCTTTTTAGGCCAGTCTCAGCAATACAAACACCGGCTCCAGTGCCAGCGTCAATAGTGGACCCGTCCATAAATACTACCCACCACTCAGCCGTTGGATCCATGCCAAACTTCTCTATTCAGGAACTCCACTGGTGGTGCAAGTTCCATGATCTGAAATTCCCTCGAGAATACTACCCTGATCAAGTATACCCACTTCTAACAAGATTCTTGTGAGATCATCCCGCCAAGTTTTAACCAACGAAGACTCGTAGAGTCTAAATAAGCTCCTAGCATTCACACTCCTCACATACTGTTCAATCGGGATATACTATATTTAGGGCTTGTCCTTTCTCCTTTTATGCTAAGAGAAGCACTGATTTGAGCCTATTTGGCCATCTTCCTAAAGCTATGCACCCTCAACACATCCCATCAAACAGTGCATCCATTAGTAAGACCGATGACCGACGTACAAACCCAATTTACCACATCCGGTCGTATTCCTCAATTCTAACCAATGCAGTTCCTGCATGTGTAGTAGGCATTGGGTCCGCTTTTCATCCTCTCCTGGCATTTCTCTTCCAAAACAGTTAACAGTCGAGGAAAATCCCCAAATACTTAGCACTGTCAGATAGACACTGGCCCCTTCAAGCCCTATATCTTATACCTTCTAGTAAAAATCACCGGTTCAGGCGTCACAGGGTTAACACCCAGACCCCTTTCCTTCGCCCATGCCAACAGCTCACATAAAATTACCTGCGTAATCTCACCGATCGTCGAGAGAAATTTTCTCCTGACCTGCCGAACAATGTCCGCAAAGGCCAAGACTTTCCTAGCCTTGGAGCCAAATGGCCTGAGAAGCCAGTTGACCGCAAGCAACAACAGTAGAAGTGATATAACCCCCTGTGGTGTTCTCCGTATAACCTTTCTCCTTTTATTTTGATCCCTTGGCTCGAGTTGATAGTCTTACTGCTAAACATACAGACTATCCACTCCACCAAAAAGCCTTGAATATCTTATACCCTCAATCCTAATATTATTAAAGGCTCCTTCTATATCCAGAAACGCGACGAGAGTATATTTCTTTTGCCTCAGGCCGGCCTCACTACATCCCACAACCAAATGTAGCGCACTTTCAACAGGTTTACCCTTAAGATAGGCATGTTTAGCGTTGCTAATGAGATGAGTATCAATATTACTTCTTAGATAGAGATCTATCAGTCTCTCAATAGTCTTCAACAAAAATGAATATACATATACCGAAATCTTACCGGCCTTGGGTAAAAAAATACCCTGACCTCTCTCCACTGCCGAATCAGATACCTCCTACTGAGGCATTTCCTAAATATATCTACTAATAGAAATAATGCATCAAATGTTTTGCTTCGAGTTTAACGAAACGCCCACTGAACAAAAATAAAATGTAAATGCAATTCATCAGTTTAAACGCACTACCGCGAGAATTTATTTTTGAATACTTTTAAAATAGATGACAACATATCTAAGCCGCAACATGTCAGGGATCAAGAATTAATCAAATACGCCAATGTAAATGAAACCCGGGGAAGGACCAGCAATATAAGCTTTTGGAATGATTTTCGTTGCTATATATTCGCCAAAAAACTTGTTAGCTCTAAATCGTATATAGAACTAAATATAGCTGAATCTTGTATATCGCCTCAGAGAGCTCAATTTAATACTGTGTTAAGCTTCCAAATATTTATAAACTAGATTAGAAACACACACACACATATTCAAATAAATACTTGCAGTTAAAATCCTGTTCAAATGCATTTAACCACTATATCGTCACCTAATATGCAAAAGGCCGTAACAACAAAAAAATTCAAAATCGAGTTTTTGATTGATTATATTGCACTAAACTAAATTACATGTCTCTCTAGAATTTTGAACATATACGAAATTCAAAAGGCCGTAACAACAAGTGTATTAATTTCAAAAACAAAAAGGCGTAACAACACACTTGAATGAAAAAAACTGACTCTTTATTTTGGAATAACTAAGTTGCCTACGATTTTTTTGTCAATTTGTGTTTGTAATTTTTTCGTTCAATGTTAACGGTAATATTTTGAGTGAGTGGTATTGTGAAAAAATAAAATAAATATTAATAATTTGTAAAAAAAAGTTAAATGGAAAATAATAATAAGGAAACTGAACATAGTGCCAAAAAACAAATTAAAGAGTGGAAAATAAAAGAAAACGGATGAATGGCAAAGCATACGAAGGATTTTTCATGGGGAAAGTATGTGAAAGAAATCCAAGAGATTTAAAAGTGGGATGTTCATCAACTTATTGTGATAAAAGTAAAAAAAAATATTTTTCAGAATTAATAGATATTTTAAAATATTTATGTACTGTTTTAATACAATGAATTTTAATAAATTTTGATTTTGAAAATACAACAGTTTTAAATGCGGAAAATAATTATAAACGTAGGTTTATGTTAGAAATGTTGCAAATTATAAATGTACCGACAATATCGAGAATTAATTTTAAGTCAGATACTGAAAGTTTAGCACAAAATTATAGGCATTTAATTTGTAAAAATATAAACGGACGTTGATAATTTATTTATAATGTAATAGATTAGTTTTTAAATTGGAAAACCTTTTTTGTTTTTAATTGAAAATTGTTTTATGACTTTTTGTTAAATTTATTTCATTTGTTAAAAATTGTTATTTTTTGTCAAAAATTAAAGAAAAAAACCCTGAAGAAGGCACACAACGGAGTGCCGAAATATTGGTTCAATAAATTTAATATTTTTTAAAAAAAGATACCTCAAGCTTAATAAAATAATAATAAATTTTGTAAAGGTCGAATAAAATTCAATTTAAATTTTGTTTTTAATAAACTTCCTACAAAACATGTTTATTCCTTAATAAAGTGGGAAGAATACTTATATTCTAAAAACAGAATCAGCATTTCTCATGTTTAATGTTGTTACGTCTTTTTGTTTCAGAATATCGAATGCCAAAAAGGCGTAATAACCATAACTTAAAAAATATTAACAAAAAATAAAAAAACTCTTAAGAAATAAGTCTGTAGTCGTGTTTTAAGCAAGACAATAAAATATGTCTTTTAAATCTAAAATATCTTTAATTCTACAACGTATTTTGCTTCTCCTATAAAAAAATAAAAAGTGTTGTTACGCCCTTTTGCATATTAGGTGACGATATGTGTGTGTGTTCAATAACCCTACAAATAATATTGGACCACCTGATCCATTTTGATAAAATGGACTACTCCATGGACTGGTCCGATGTAATGCAAGCATGGACCATGTCATTGTTAAAAAGTGTTTGTAGTGAGACGACATGTCTTCGTTTTTTAACGACATATGTTCGTTTTTAAACGAAGTTAAAACTAACTTTCTTGTGTATACAATGGAGTAGTTTTAAAACTACTCCTTTGTAGTCCAAAGATGGGTTATATGGTCCTGCCCTAGGACATCGTAATGTTAAATAGACGTTTGCGTTACTTTTGGACTAGTCCTAGTCCCTTGTGGACTACTCTGTACACGCGTGTTTGGACTGGTCCTATTATTTGCATGGAAAATCCGTTTGTATCTGAAGTATGTTTATATAGGTAAGAATACCACATAGAAACTACGAGTTTTGCTAAATACTACATATGAGCATATGTATGTATGTAGCAGTGCTTGTATGGCAATATAAACATAGAATAATGCTGTTGGAGCTAAAATTATAGGAACAACTCTTGATTTTCTCAAAGTATTTGTATTGCAGTATCTATATCATATGTGTGTGGGTGTTTGTTTGTTAATGATTGTGGTTGTGAGGTAAAACTCCAAATAAATAAGGTATATTTACATTTTAAGCTGCGTGTAGTTCCACACATGAACATAAATACCAGAGGTTTTGATGATGACGACAATGATGATGATGAGAATGTTAATCTTTTTGTTGATGATTTAAACGGTGCACCAGCAAAAACTTTGCAATGGAGCAAAAGTTTCATTATGTAGCAGTTAATATTTTGGATATATTTAAAGATTTTATGTATAAAACCGTGGTACGACATTTTCTTAAGCAGAAGAAATTACTACAAATTCATGTTTTTGTTATTTAAGTTGTACACAAAAAGAGCACAGAAAAATTTCAGAAAATGTTTAGCTCACATTCATTCATTAAATGTTATATTCCATTTTAATACTAAAAATAAGGGTTTAAAAAACTGCAGTCCTAACCAAAAACGTCGAACAAAGAACGAAAATTTAAGTTCAACTTTTTGCTTAGTGAGTTAAGCATTGAGCTTAAGAGAACTTTAACTTTTTTGCATAAGACAGTTAGCTTAGGTTAGGTTTAAAAGGGTTATGTGCCCAAGGGCACACTTCCACTCGGAGACCAGTGCGGTCCATTGTGAATCCCTTCAACATATAGAAAAATTAATAAAGAAGATAGAAAAAGAGAAAGGTTAAGAAAAGAAGTATTAGGCGGATAGAGTCTAGAAAATAAGAAAATTAGTAGGTACTACGAAGAACAAATTCCCTCTCTACTGTCCCCTCAACAGAAACAACCGCACTATTTCTGACAAACCCCAGTAGATCAGCCGGACTACATCCAGCGATGCACCCCAGTTCGTCGTGAAATCTATCCCCAAGCCTCTTCTGTCTGAGACCCTGCATCCTGGGACAATGGCACAGTACATGCTCGATCGTCTCCAGCTCCTCAGAATCATCGCACAATCTGCAGAAGTCCGGTATGGCGGTGTCCCATCTGCCCGCAAAAGCCCTGACAGGACAATAACCTGTCAAGAACCCTATAAGCGTTCTAAGAATACTCCTATCCAATCCCAGTAGAACCCTGTTTGCCCCCGCATCCTATCCGGGCCATAGTGCACTAGACAGCCTGCAATCCCCTTCAGGACCGGTTAACGTCATCACGGAATTTCTCCCGTATCACACCATAGTAGTAACATAGGGGAGGCTTTACCCCCCTGTCCCTTACCACTAAGTCCAGATTCGAACCCCCTCTCGCGAGTTCGTCCGCCACCTCAACCATGCTGTGTCCAGGTACCCAACACAGCCTTACATTGAATGCCTCCATGTCCGTATAATTTGTCAATGCCCTAAGCGCCGCCTGACTATCGACGTAAATTGTCACCATAGATCCACCGACGATATGTTCCAGTATCACCTCCGTCGCCCTCCAGATCGCTAGGATCTCAGCCTGGAAGACACTGCACTTATGGGGAGTCTGAATGACCTTTTCACCTCGGTGTCCACGATATATACACCGGCACCAGTGCTACAACTAGCTTCAGTATTATATTTAATTGGTTGCGGTTACGACCTATCGTAAGTTGTTGGCCGACAATTTGAAAGTTCTGTGCTTTTATTTCTCGTCATAAAAAACTTATTTTGAAATAATTTAAATGATTTCCCAGAATAGGCTCTTTATGGCAAATTATGCACCGATTTCAAAAAATTTTGTACTATTTAAGGACTTATGAAATTCTGACAAATCATTTTATAAACCAGCAATATTTGTTAAGGTTAGGCGTACCAAAATGTTTTCCGATAGTGGACTTTATAATAGGTGTATGGTATTATGAACCGGGCTTAATTTAATTTTACAGTATGATTTCTGACCGTATGAAACTATGAAATACCAATATCTAATACAATAGAAATATTTGTTGCTGTTTTGGGCGTACTCATCTGTTTTCTGAGTGTATGTTTTATGTGGTGACTATGGTAAACTATGGATCCATCTTTACGAAACTAAGTAGTATAATTTGTAGTTGTAGGAAATGATTTTTTGCAAAATCTTATATTCATCCATTCATTCCGCGACTATTTATGTAAGGTTTTGTAGCAATTTTTTTTTTGAGTTTTCTTCATATTTGAACTCCTGTCCTACACTCGAAAGAAAAATCAACCCATCCGTACTCAAATCAATCCGAAGCGGTATTAATAGTACGGTGAGTACGGATTTTCTTGAGTAAAGTACATAAATATTGATTCAGGTACGGATTTTAAATCGCAAAATACTTCAGTTATCCATATTAAATCCTGGTTTCGTACTTGAAATATTCCGAAAAATAGATTGATTTAAGTAAAACTAAAATTGCATCAATTTTAAAATGCACTTGATTCGAGAATTATACAATTGTATTAATCCGAATTCGTACTTAAAATAATCCGAAAATGAGATTGATTTAAGTAAAACTAAGATTGAATAAATCTCAAAATGCGCTTGATTCAAGTATTATAAAGTTGATTTTATCCTGAATTCGTGCTTGAAAAGAAATATTTATTATGATTGATTTACTTACCCATATTACACCTTACAGAATGATAAAACACCAACATCATGCCCTATATGGTTTTTACTTTAGAAATCGTATGTACATATTTAACCAAAAATATAAACAAACGAGAAGCAAGAGTTCAAATTTAAGTTTTAACCCTTCGTGGTACACATGAGTCTGGCCAGACTTTTTTCAATGTGTATAGAAAATCAAATTATGCGTAAGCCGGAGGGTTGAACACAACGAAAAGTTAAATCTTTTTTTACCTGATTTAAGACTTTTATACTTATTTCAAGAAATTCCGGGATTGATTTTTGAAAGTAATCCCATTTAGGATTGTTTGAGGACGCTTCAGTGTTATTCGTACTTGAGTTTTTGAGTACGACTCGTACTTAAAGTAATCATAAAAAACTTGATTTATACCGATTGTTTTTCTTTCTGTGTATAGAACCGCAATTGTTGGATTTTAATCCCAAACTACTTTGGATAACGATAAACAAAATGATACCAATATTAACCAGGTTTCGTTGAAATATATTATTCTCTCAAGCAAACTTATGGTGTTTTCTTTTCTACACAACAAATATCGCCTTCTAAAAAGGTGCATGTATAAAATATCTTGCCAGCCCTGTAATAATGCTATTTGATAGTTGACAAGAACAAAACCCAAGATATGAAAAAGAGAAATGCCCTGTTTTTAACACATGACATCAGTAAAGCTAATTTTTAACTCATATTTTTAATTATTTTCTGACATTTTGTTTTTAAACCGATTGAGCGATTACAAATAAATGTTCGGGTTTTTTTCCAATATTCAATTTCTTCGCGAATTTTAGCCATGTTCCCGATAGACATGATTTTTACTGTAAGTTTTATGATTTTTAGAGCTTTAATGATTTTTAATCAATATTAGACTTTGATATCCTGCCGCTATTAGCAAATTTTTGCGAATTTCCGCTAATTTAGCAATTGTTAACGAATTTTTGCTATTCCTAATAGTCTTAGGGACTTTTAATCAATGTTTTTTGCGGATATTTTGATTTTTTTTAACTGATTTAGCGATATTAAATAAATTTTTGCGTTTGTTTCAATTTTTTCGAATTTTAACCATGGTCGCGATAATAGCGATTTTTATCTGTAAGGGTTGTGATTTTTTACAGCTTTAACGATTTGTAAAAAAAATTTGACATTGCTATTATGCCGCTGTTACAAAATTTTTGCAAACGTCCCCTAATTTTGCAATTTTTACCGAATTTTTTCTATTCCTTATAGTTTTAAGGACTTTTTATAATTTTTTTGGCTCGTTTGAAATAATAAAAATTTTCGCAATTTTTCGCTATTTTGGCAAGCTTTTCGGAATTTTTGCAATTTTCGCGTAGCTTTGTTGCTCTTTGAGGCAATCGTCGCCGTTATAAAAAACACCCCATATTTTTTAAAGGGCACAAACAACACTCTCGATGTATTCGCGGTGAAAAGTGCAATGCCTTATGCCATAAGTAAGGGTGATTGTTTTAGAAGTTTTTTTTTGAAACGATGAGTGGGAATGCGAAAATAAAGCCAGTAAGAAATATAGTCAGTCAAGCCCGACTATATGATAGCATACACCAGAGTATTTTTTTGTGAGTGTACCCTATTTGGGACCTATCCTGCCCCGGAAAAACAGGTTAACAGCAAAAACCTTAATATATTTTTTTTGTTTTCATGTTAGGTACACAAACGAATTTTGGGCTCGTCATCTAAAAACAGTTCATAAGATGCTTGTAAAAATTCCATATGCCGAATCCCAAATTTCTTCAAAGTATCAAACTATTGAATTTGGGCACAGCCAGCCGGACGCTATCGTTAGATCTTTACTTAAATGTGGGTATAGGTTCAATATCTTAAGAAGTTACAAAAATATGTATAGACGCATAAAACCATCTCTTCTATGGTGTTCTGGATATATGTATATAAGAAGATGCTTAAGGCCTGGAACAGAATAAAGAAGTTGTAGTAGTAGCTGAAACTGACGAATGCTTTGTAGCGCAACAAAGTTCAAAAATTTGAATTATGTACTTCAACTGCAACGATTACTACAACTAAGTTTTCTGTTGACAGTACTTTGAAACTTCCGTTTTTAACTTTTGACAGCTTGCAGCGCTATTCGTAACGTTGTACTACAGCGACTATTCTGTTCCCCACTTAAATAAAACAAGTAAAAGTAAGTAATTCTATGCCGAATTTTATATACCCTTCACTATGGTGCAATAAGAAGAGAAATTTATGTAAATACCGTTATAAATAAGCTATAAATAAATCTATTTTGGGCCATGTACACTTTTCCAATACCACCACATTTTGTCGGATGTTGTGTACCTAATTCGGAAACTTTTGGTCTTTCCGACGGAATTTAGAAATTTGATAACCTTTCACTAAAAACAAAGAAATAAATAATCCTTTTAAAATTTTTGAAGCTATTTGCAATTCAGTCACATTATCCTTTTTACAAACACAAATATCGGTTATTTTGGAATATCTCAAAAACTGTTCCACTTTTGACTTCATATTCGGATTAAGCGGAAAATGTACATAAAGATTAGCTGTCAAATTCATTTTGTCACGTAGTGTAACTAGCCAACATCATGGATGGGGTCTTAGGAAAACCTATTTCAAAGATTATTAAGACAACTTCGCTCCTTTTAAGGACCCAGAACAGATATACTGTATTGGGTCTATGGTAAATATTGTATAAATTACAAACGGCATGACAAACTTATATATACCCTTTTCCCTTCGGTGAAGAGTATAAAAACAGTAAAAGGCAGAAAGAGATTATAGTTAAAATATATTTATAAAACAGCAATACGAATCTAAGTAGCGTTCTGGAGATTTTACGCAGTCATTTGAGTGATTTATGAACCTTCGTTCTAAACAAGGAGAAAACGCTTACAGCGCTCGGCTCTTAGTAACAATATATGCCTTTCAATGCTTTATAATTTTTGTTTCTTACAGGAAATGGAGTTTATCTTTAAGCGAGGGCTTATTGCAAATTGTTTTTGTTATGAATATACTTTTTTACACAAAATTTTGGTTTCATTTCTTAAAAACATTAAGCTAATGCTAATTATTGACTTAAATGTTATTAAATGGCTTAAAATATCTTAATTACCGACTGTGTGAGCGACCACATTTTTACCTAATAAAAACAGCTGAAATCTACAATCGCAAAAAATAAAAAATTTTAAAAACCATCTTTAGACTGTTCAGTAATTGTTATAAATTTAACTTAAAAAAATGTTACAAAAACTCAAAAAAAATGAAGAATGAAATTTTGCAACACTTATAATAAACTCATTGCTATTTCAAGCAAAAAAATAAAATAAAATTATAGAAAAAAATTATGCAAAAATGTGAAAAAAAACTTATTATTTATTTTATATACCACTGCAGTACTCGAGAAAAGGCCAGTAAAACTGTTATGCAAAAATAAAACTTAAAAAGAAAAAACAGAATTGAAATGAAAAAAAATTATATTGTATTGTTGACTTTTCCCACTAGAGGAGAATAAAATTATATAGTTTTTTTTTTAATCTGGATAAAATCTGTGACAAAATGATAAAAATTAACAGATGGCATTAGAAAGCAGCAAAAAGGAAATCGAAAATAAAATGAGGTTTTACGAGGTTGATTTTTAGATTTAAGTCTCTTAAATACCCGAAGGCAAAAGTAACAACCTCGAAATATAGAAGCAAATTTGCTGTCCTAAAAGAGGTTTAAATAACTTTCTTGTTAACAAATTCGTTGCAATAGCTTTTAAGGAGTAGTTGTTAAATTTTCTCATATTAAAGTCGATATCCACTTTAATGAATTTGCATTAGATGAAAATAAAAATCTATTATATGAAACTTTAATTTAAAAAAGAAATTTTGTTTTCTAGATTGTATTACAGTCTTCAATGTGCGGTGGTCATTCAGTTGGGAGTTACTTAATCTAAGTTAATTGCGTTTAGTTCTCTACTTCTTGCCTTCTTTTTAGAATAACTGCTTTGCGTTCCTTAACACTTGAGCTGCTTAAGCATATGTAGAATGCCTTACGATCCACGACCCAGAGGATATCTGTGCAGCCTCTGGGGGCTGCACACGGCACTGGTGTATATTCGTCAATGGTGTTTCAGATATGATGCGCTCATTTTGTGTCACTAACTATTTATTTTAATGTATCGATTTAAAAGATTTTTAAGCCGACTTGTTTAAGAAAAAATTTCCATTTACTGGGGTTATAAAACTTGGATTCGGGACGATATATGCACCCAGAGAAAAAACATGTTGAAATATGGTCACCTCCAACAAAACTATTTTTAAAGAAAATTTTAAACATATTTTGTTAAATTTAACCATTTTATTGTCACTGACAAGCATATTATAGTTAAATTAGTCCTCCGTCAAGAAGCCACAACCATATTATGGTTGGATAATAACTAAAATATGTTTACCACTTAGCTAGCATTTCGCTCTTAGAAAAGAGGAAAATACTATTGCAACCATAATATGATTGCGGCTTCTTGATGGAGGACTAATTTAACCATAATATGGTTGTCGATGAGAATAATATGGTTAAAATAAACATAATGTTTTTAAAATTTTCTTTCAAAATAGTTTTGTTGGAGGTGGCCATATTTAAACATGTTTTTTCTATACGTGTGGTTTCCGAAAATGGGTCATATTTTGGTCATAACTTGTTTGTATCTGAACCGATTTGTCCCAGTTTTGCACAAAATATGTTCTATTAAAGATTCCCGATCTTTAGTATCCATAGATCATATGACGGCCCTTACAATTTTTGATGTTTTCTGTACGGCAGGTACCACTCCAACTCCTTCAATCCCGACCACATTTTGTAGGATGCTGTGTATTGTTAACCAAGATGCTTGGATTTTATTTGGAAACTTTGCCGTTATACAGATAAACAAAAAATCAAATTAAGTTAAAACAACACAACAACTACATGGGATTTTTTGGGTAATATTATATCTCCCTCTTTTATGAACTGATCTGGCTGAATTCAAAAACAGACTTAATCAGAGTACAATTGACATAAATAAATTGCAACATAATTCCCATAAATTCTGGGGTCTTCTGAAAACTCGTTTCACCATACACACGGACCGAAGGATCAATGGGCATACGGACAACCGGACATGTTCGGAGGCATCCAAAATATAGTTGTCGCTTTTTGATGGAGGACTAATTTAATCTTTATATTCAACGATATGGTTTCCGGTGACAATAATATGGTTAAACTTACCATAATATTTTCAAATATTTCTTAAAAAATAGTTGTGTTGACCATATTTTAACATGTTTTTTCTCTGGGTGTACCTTTTTACCGTCGATGAAGGTTAAAACAACTCAAAAACCTGAGTGCTTTTCAAATAGATTTTACTACACGTTCAATCACTTATATCGTGAAAACCTCACAATTATTATGTATGGAATGGAATCTACTACTTTCCATCTTTTTTTTTCTGATATCTGATGTTTTGTATAACACTAGGAAATTTGAATTACATCTGTTGACTGGTCACTGATTTTAAATTAGTAACAAACTTTTAAGCATCTTGTAGAATAATTTTTAACAATTTCTTATTTCCACTTCTCTTTTGTTGAGACTTGACTTACAAAATTTAATAAAAGTTAAAAAAATTAAGAAAATTCCAATAAATACGTACAACTTGCCTTCAAAGCTCTAAGATATTTGAAAAAAATAAAACATCATCATTGACCTGAAACAGCAATAAATTTTTCTTGAAAATCAGATTAAAATGAGAAGTACCTTGTAATACGAAGGATGTTACTGGAGAGTAATTTGTAAGCTGACTTACCCATATAATTTGAAAGTGTCGGTTTATTATTGTTATTCTTGTCTTCGATTTACTTACTTTAGTACCTGTTTTTCTGCATTGAAGTTGTTGCCATACACTTTTTTCTCTTCTTCTGGTCTTCTGCTTCGGCGGAACTCTATGTGGGCTAAGTTTGGAAAATTTATTTTTTTTTAGTCAATTCCATGAAATTGTTAAGTATTTTATAGAATATCGAACTTGGCATTGCTTTTTTATATGAAAAATTCTAAAGCGTATTACTTTATGTTTGAACAGTGCGCTTAAGGATTATAAGCTTCCACTCCATTTAAAAAATTTAATGCTAAAGAAAGAGCATAAACAATAAATTTTGTGGATAAAATTCACATGGTTTCTTTGCATATCTGTTATTTTTGGTTTTATTTTTGTAAATTTATTTTTAGATTTTATTTATTTTAACTTAGTCAATTATATCTCTTTTATTTCTTTTTTTTTAAGGGCAATTAATTTAAATTATTTTACGTGGGTTTTTCTTATATTTTTTAGATTTTTTTTGGTAAACAAGCGTGTTCTTGCACCTACACCCCACCATAGCGCAGAGAGCATTATGCGTTTGTGGTGATGTATGTAACACCTAAAAATATTGGTACAAGACCTACCCTTTTATTTACCGGTTGAGTCACTATCAATTTCTAAATCGATCTAACCGTGTTCGTCTGTCCACATGGCTGCCTAGCTGGATATTCACGAGTAGATCCAGAGTTGACCACAGGTCCCATCCCTCCATCCCTTGGATATACGCCCTTCCTATGATCCTTTGGGTCAATATGACCCAACAATAAAATGTAAATAACATTTCATATTTAAGTATAATAAAAAATAAAAGCGATTCTATTGATTATTTGACTGAAAAAATTATTGGTCGATGATTCTGAATGAAGATGAACTCAATTCAATTATATTCAATTGGAAAAATATTTTAAAGTGGAATTAAACTTGCAGTATCGGGACAAATTTTGCGTTTGAAAACCAAAATTGGGTAAAATTTACCAAGGAGTGCAGAAGGGTTAAGTCACTTCATCACTTTTAGATGAAAAAATCTCATATAAAATCTCATTTCCATTTTGACGTGTCGTGATATTTGTACCACAAAATGTAAAAAAATTAAACAAAGAAGTCAAATTTGTAAAAAGGGTTATTATATATTCAAAGTAATGAAGTTGCAATATATTCAGAAAAAAATAACCGCAATCGGCGCTAAGGGTTTGCAGATATAAGCAAAAATATGCGCTGGCGTGACGTTAAAAAAACGGAAGCGTATATTGACTTGCATTACAAAACTGAATAAGACTGTGAATTGAGCAAGACGTTTTGTATAAAACCTTTTTTAGTAAGTTTTGGACATATATAGATTTATTTTTCAAGCTATTAAATTTAAAAATCTTTGCTCGTTTAAAGGTACATATGGGCATTTTCTGCGAAAAGTCTACTTTTTTTAATGTAACGCCAGAATGCAAATAAGGTTGTATTTTAGGACCATGTTGTTAAACCGTTATACCTTTTGTTACTTAATGTAGAGCTAGTTGCAATTTACACCAAACTATGCAAAAGTAAACTATATAAATAACATTTTTTGAGAAACAATTTAAATTACTTCTGGCGTTATGTTACAAAAAGTAGACTTTTTGCTGGAACTGCCCATATCTCGATAATATTCGGTAAAAAAAACTCCTTTATGAATCTTAACACCATAACATAATATTGTTTTGCCTGCTCCATGATTGCCGATGGGCCCAAAAAACGGTACACTCTAAAAGAGTTTCTGTTAATACTGTGGTGTAGGGATCAAACGGTTGGTCTTCACCTTTTTTTTCTTTTTTTTTTAATTTTTTGTTGTTAACGTTGAATGATTTTGTTTTACTTGGCTGGTGTCTGCCAATTTAAGAAAAAATGGTCTTACCGGAAATAAGTGGAAACGTGTTTACGCATAAAACCTGGTCAGCCGAAAGTATTTTGTAAGTTTAAAGAAAAATATAAAAATAGATATTATTTTGTATTTATGCACAAATTGAAAATATTAAATATTAGGATTTAAAGGAATTTAAAGAAAACAAACTGCATAAAACAAAAATATTAGAATATTTTAAGTTTAAGTTTATTTTTCAAATACAAATAAAAAATAAATAAAGAGCTTTTATTTTCCATTTTTACAATACAAAAGTGTTGAATGAATTTATATTAAAGATTTCAATCTATGTGTTGGCCAAATAAATATACATCTAAGTCCACTTAAAGTCTTTTCTAATAGGAACCTACAAATTTTAACAGGATATATCGTTCAACAACACATACGGAATAGCTTTACACGCGTCCATTTTATGATCACCATATTCATTCTAACGGGTGATGTATCCGCTGTGTGTTGGATAAATTTGAGTCAACTTATTCTGTTTACAATCACCCAACTCCTGTTAGTCGACGAAATTCAAGATGTGCCAAAACATCTTAATTGGACAATCAAAGACGAGCGCTAACTGTTGACAAGGCCATAAAGGGTGATTCGTGCAACACAGCTTATTTCACATTGGACATTCTGCAAGATCTAGTTGTAACATGGTCATTTCACCATGCGTGATCGCACCAGTTGACCACATTTGACTTTTTTCTAATCAGGCATAAACAACAGCAGCCCTCATAGCCAACATAACCTACATAACCTTCATATGCCAACGGGCAAAAAAACCTGATTTATACGACAGTACCCTTAAAAATTTAATAGGAGCATCCTTAGCGCTGTAGGGCCAAATTAAAGGAATTTTATTTAACCGCCATATTTGTATGGTACAGCGCGTAGAATGCTCCAAGGTGGTCAAAATGTATTTAGTTTTTTTTTTGTAATTTCAATAACCTTAACCGTTTTTGATTTACGCGAATATATGTTGGGCAGCTTCCTCCATTTTCTAAATAACGGTTTATGTCGAAAACAGGAGCAAGTATAAAAAACGATTAGCACAGCTGGATTCAGAGTGCCCAAATTTTTTTAAAATTATTTTTTAAAGGTTGCGAAAGAAAAAAAATCATATCTTAAAAAAGAAAAAACACCTTCTTCAAAGTTTCAGGATTTTTAAAGAACGGTTTGAGGTATTTTGTAAAAATAATCAGCCAAATTAAAAAATAAGTTTTTGACTTAGTCCGTTTTAAAAATTTAATATTTTACAGACATTTTTCAAAAAAAAAAAATTTTTTTCAATTTATGGCTTGTAGCCCAAGGTATTATCTTTAAAATGACACAAAAATCATCTTCGTATGTAAAGTAGTTTTCGAGATCTTAAAGAAATAAGCTCAACACATCATAACATCAACATGATATAACTTTTTTGTTCATATACATACATATGTGCCTAATAGGATATAAGAAACCTTCTCACCAAATTTCATTAAATTTGAAAGGGGGCGTGTCCCACTCTTGGTTGATATGACATGGAATTACCCACATAGATAATATTATTTTTTTTAATTATATAAACAAATAAATCGTTGAGTCAACGAAAACTATTTAAATAAACGTTGTGCGTCAATATAATGAATATAATGACTTTTTAGAGCAGGGTATATAATGGAATTAAATAAAATATGTAGAAGTTACCTCACTCAAATATACATACCTTGTTTTTCTATAAAAGACCCCTTATTCGGATTTTGCTGTATCAAGCGAAACTGATGTAATTTATAATTTTCTTTCTTTTAAAATGTCGCAGTAACTTTTCGTATGATAAATATTTTTTGTTTGTTATTATTCCACATACGCTTCCATGCATTAATAGATTTTGTTGAATATATTTTTTTTGTTACAGTTAAAAATCCACAAAAAACATTTATTAAGGAGTAATATTAAAATAAAAAAATTTTATAAAAGGGGCTTAACATACTGGATTGTATTACTTTATATTTCTGCTGATGGGTTAGTGTTTCATACACTTTAATAAACTCATATAAATATATTTGTACCCTTTTTTTTAATATTTTAATTCGGCTCAAGTATTCTGGACTCTTTTATTTCCCGGGAAAGCGGGATATATTTTTCAATTACGCAGCAAATCCTAGTAATTCCCGCTCAATAAGAAATAGTGCAATACAATATTAAATTTAATTTATTAAAATGCAAATATTTATTTATTAGATCAATTAAATAAATTAAAAAAAAATCTTCTGTATGTGTGTGAGACATGTAAGTTCACGGAGTAAATCACGCTTAAGCTGCAAGCATTAATGAATAAGTGCATGAGAACAATACCTAAAATTTTCTGGCCATTACAAATAAGTAATCAAAGTTTGGTGACTACTTGTAATATGCAACAAGCTTATACCGAAATCAATAAGCGAAAATGGAAGTGTATTGATCACACGCTCGTAAATATAACAACGACTTTGCTAAATACAGCTCATAATGGAATTTACAAGGACGTCGCCAAAGAGAGCACCTACGAATAACTAAACATTTACTACATTTTCAGAATCTAATCCAAAAAATAAAATAAAAAAATTGCGGGAATTTCCGCAATAATTTTCGGGTATTTTTTCTCCAAAAATCCCGGGAATTTTTTCCCGAAAAATCACGTATGAAAAATGCTTATACCCGTATGTATGTATGTATTTGTTTTCAAAATTTAATTTTTGTTAATAAAATGAAAATACAAAACAAATATTTAACACATTTTAACATTAGTTCTTCTTTTGTCGAAAACAAATAGTAAACAAGCAACAAAAATTTCCCCCAGAAATTAAAATACAACAACAAATAATTTTTTCCATTATACGGATTTGCTAAACAAATTTTGGCGCAAGATTATGCATGATGTGATGTGATTGCTTACGTTGGTTTTTACTTATTGGGTGCTGGTTTCCTTTTTTTGTCCGTGTTCTTTCGCTTTGTTTAATTTTTTTTCTGTTGGTTTGATATTGAATTAAGTCTGAGATTTATTGGTAACGCTAAAAGTTTTTGCTGATTGCATGTCAAAGAAAACAAATGAAAAAATTTTTATTTATGTTTTGCTTTTAAAATATTTTAAAGACAAACAAAAGCGTTATAATAAGACAGCATTTAATGTTTATTTGGGGTAAAAAAACAAATTGTTAAACACAATCCAATCGAATCTTGATCTTTTTTACATGTCAAATTCAAAAGAAATTTAAAAATTGCCGTATTAAGGTGATATACATACATATGTATGTATAGAAAAGAAAACATGTAGAAAGGGTTTTGTTGTTTAACAATCTTTATATTTAGATTTTCAGTAGTTAGATTGATACAAGAAAGGTAGCTACTTTCAAGATTTTGATAGTGTTGGTTTAGGTGATAATTTTGCAAGATTCAAAAGCTCCTATTTCCATTGCAGTTTCACTCGAAATTTATTTTAATTTTGTCGGAAAAATAAGATTTAGAGACTTGAAATCATTTGCTGATTATTAATATTATTATTTAAAATTTATGCATATTTTTAGGGTTAGAAACGTTGTTACAATTGTACTTTTTTGGCCATGTTTCTCAAAACTACAAGTAACAAATCTACAAGTAAAATACATTAAATTAGCAACAATTTTTTTCTTTTTTTGTTTCAAATATATATTTAAATTGTAGATTTGTTGGTCTTAATTTCAAGTACAACTGAGGTAAAATTCAACTACATTAGACATTATAAGCGATGTCATAAATTCGAATTAAATAAAACTTAATTCCGACATATAACACTGTACAACAAATTTCAACTTTTGGCCTACCCATGATCAAACTGACCAGATTCAGAAAATATAGCTTAAAATATACGTATCTCTCAGTTTTTCTAAATCAATTCGTTTCACATTTCTTAAATTTTAATTAAATATCATATACTATTATTATTTTAGAGCAACAATATATGCAATTGTATTAAAATTTAAGAACTGTGATCACAATCTCTGAACCCCTGGACAATTTTGCTCATTTTTTACGCTTTACATATAAGAAATCTAGTCAAAAACAACTAGATTTGACTTGAAATCTCGTAAGTACTAGATTTAATTGTAGTGTAAATTGGCTATAAAATAACACTACATCGATTTCAAACGTTAACGTTCGCATAGAAAATTACATTTCAAACAAAAACAAATTTTAGAATTTTGTTTTTGCCTTAAATATAATTTTCTATGCGAAATCGTAAATCTTGCAGTAAGTGTTATTTTAAAGCTAATTAACACTACAATAAAATCTAGTACTTACGAAATTTCGAGTCAAATCTAGTTGTTTTTGACTACATTTCCCATACAAAACAAAATCCAATTCGTGACTTGATTTCGACGAAATCTACTCAAAATCTAGTAGTACTTAGTGATGCAACTATGGTTTTTCCATATAGCTCTAACAAATACTTCCCTGCCATTTTAATAAAAAAAAACAAAACAAAACTGTGTACTATACGGGACGGGGATAATATACCAGCTGATTGCTGTTTACCCAACATCCAGTGAATGTGGCCAAACTGTCGGCGGCGCTGGCGGATCGCACGGCTTAAGCTCGCCGGATGGGGTGGTTCTTGCCGACCGACTGGCAGTAGTCCCGAGTACTAAAAATAATCCATACCAGCTAAAAAGTTTAAAACAAATAAAACAAACATAAAAATGTTCGACCCGAAGCATGTAAGAAGTTGCGACCCTATAAGACACACACACATATACATATAATTAGGCAGGTGGCTGGCCTTATATTTTCCCTCCCTTTGGGATATTTAGTCCCACCGTACATCCTACTCTTGGGTCTATCTGGATGTCCCTAAAGGCCGTTTTACACTATCCCACAAAGTCTTTAGTAATTTACGAAAAAGCAACCCTGTCATTATAAGTTGTTATTGTTTTTTGAAAATGTTCAAAGAATAATTAGATCAGGAAAGTATTTTTGAAAAATACGTAAGACTTTGTGGGATAGTGTGTAACGGCATTAAACAGACTACAGCTTACCATGTTCACATCTTTTCCCCCCTTTACTTACCGCTTTTTATTACTTTTTAAGCCAACATTTTAATTCACAAACGCACTTGAATTTCTGAGATAAACGTAATAAATATTTGATTTATTATTTTAAATTTTCAAGTTTGGCAAAAATTCAGCATTATTCAAATTTCTATTAATCTGACAACACCAACAAAAACTTAGCAAAAATCTTTAATTTTCCAACAAAATATTGACTTTATAAACTTTAAGACAAAAATCCTTCGTCTTTTTGTTTTATTAAACTCAGCTTATTTAACTAACTGATTTATGGACATCTTTTTCTTTCAGTTTCCGTTCAACGACTAGCTGCTAATTATTTGCCCTTCTTCGGAATATGGCTGCTATGGCTGACTGCAAACTGAGCTTGGAAGGTTTTAGTCGTCCGTCGTTGTCAGAAGTCCAGGCGTTTTCCGGTAAGTATTTGAACATTTTTTTCTTCATTTCTTTAATAATTTTCCTTTTTTCAGGTTATATTTTTTTTGTATTTTCTTTTCTATTTTTTTCATTTTTTTTAATTTTAGGGAATTCTATTAAGTTTACAATTTTCCAACCACTAATTCTGGTTTCTCTCTTTTCTTCCACTCGACGATTTCTAGGCCTGATCCCAACACTTCTCTTCGCGCGCGTTTGGCTCAAAATCCCCAAAACGGACTGGGCTACCCGCGGTAAGCAAAAACTTTAATTAAAATTTCCTAAAGATTTTCTTTAATTTAAATTTGTATCTTTTTTTTATTCTCTAAAAATTTTGTTTATTTTATTTTTTTATATTTGGTTTTGGTCCTGTCCGTCAAGTCGTCCAGGTTTACACTTTCTTACGTCTAAAAACATTGTTACCAAGCACCCCTGGCGTGGCGGTGCTGCTGCAGCTTCTCCAGCGATGGATGAGTCTGGACAGGTGGCAAGCGGCAATGGTATGGTTATATGCAATTTAGTTTTATTTTAAGCTCAAGTTTTACAAATTAAAATTGCCAATTTAGTTTTAGTTCAATTTTCACTTTAATAAAATTTTACTATTTTTAACAAAACCACTTAGTTCTTGATTATTTTTACTCCGGCCACCTGACTCACCATTCGTCTCAAGCAAAAAAGGAACGACATTTTTGTTTTCGGCGGCCAAGTAGCCTCGGTCAAGCACAATGTCGTCCTACCATTTTTCCAATAAAATTTGTTTTCAGCAATTTGTTTATGTGTTAATTACTTTTTCTTCTTCTAGTTACATTTTATATTTATTTCTATCTTTCTCTCAACAACACTTCTGTCCTCCCTTTTTTCGTAGTTGGTGTTGCCAACCATTTTCGCAGCACCACAGGGTGCACATGACAAACCCAACCAATCTGAGGTCCATCAGTGGATACCGAATGGGAGGGAAACTATTTTCTGAATCGCGAGTGAATATAAAACAAAAAGCGATTTCCTTTTCTACCTTTACAAAAGTAAAGTATTAAAAAAAATAAAATAAATTAACCATAAACTTTTACAGCCTTATTCAAAAAAAGTTACTAAAGGTTTACCAAGACTTATTAAGTAAAAATCGTTAAAGTATTATTCAAAAACAATTATTAGTCTAAAATACGTTTAGTAACTCAATATTAAAAGAAAGAATTTTAAAGTACCTTCAACCCTACTTTAAACCAAAATTAATAATATTACAAACACAACAAACTTTGAGAAAATTAACAAAATAATAAAAATATAAATTTTACAATATTATATTGGTATTTAAAATGGAAACACTAAGTTTTATAGAACGAATTGGTAAGTATTATGATTATTTAAAAAAAAAATTAGATATTGACTTGTCTTCTATTTTAACAGAATTTTTAACGCAAATATCCAACTGCAGACGCCAAAGAATTTATAAAGATAGGCCTGATCCGTTTTCCCTTCCTGACATCGAATTCAAAAAGAAATATCGGTTTAATAAGCAAACCGTAAAAAACATAACAAAAAATGTCTTTATTGCCTCTAGCTATTTCCAACCATATTGATATTAATATAAAAAAAATATTTAATATTATTAATAATTGTTCACCTTTTTTTAATTACAAAACATTCCTCTTTATTTAAAAACTTGTAAAACCATAACTTTAGTAAACAAAAATGCTATCAAAAATATGGCTGAAAACTTCAAATGCATTTTTCTCAGTTCACGATTTTTTGAATTATTACGGTATTGCACCAAAGGCTCGATATGTAAAATGTATAACTAGTAGATACATAAACCGGTGCATGAACCGGTGTTACCAGTCTTAAACTAAAAAAATTCTAAAAGTCATTATTAACTAATATACGTTTTTTGTATACAAATTTTTACAATAAGGTTATTAAGCGTAAAGTGCTTATTAACTAATATGTTCTTTAAACCAAAATTAACATTTTTTTTTGAATAAGGCTGTTAGTGTTTTTAACCACATTGAATTTTCAATGTCCCAGCAACCAAATTACTCAACCAAAAGCTCAAAATAAAAAAAAAACTACCAATAACATATTAACAAAAAAAAAAATAATTTCGCACATCACTTGGGCTAACATTTACTAATTATTTACTATTTCCCTCTTCAGAAATAAACCCTACTTTTACGGAAGAAAAATATTACCACAAGGCAGCTTATTTATCGCACAAATCCGTAGTGGACGCACTGTCGGGAAAAACCCAAGGACCAAGTCCACCAAAGGGTTAAATCTTTGGCGGGAAATACCCCTCGTACAAAAAAATTGGTTTCTTTATTTTTGGTATTTAAGTCTTTATATTTATTCATTTATTTTATGTATGGGTAATTCCATGTCAAAACGACCAAGAGTGGGACACGACCTCTTCCGATTGTAATGAAATTTGGTGAGAAGGTTCCTTTTATCTTTAAGGAACATATATGAACGAAAAAAAATTAAAAAATTTTTTTTTCAAAAGTTACGTCATATTCAAAATGTCATAATTTCGCAGATTTAGCCGAATGTGTTGAGCTTATTTCTTCAATATCTCGAAAACTACTTGACATACGAAGATGATTTAAATGTCATTTTAAAGAGAATATTTGGGACTACAAACGATATACTGAAAACAAATAATTTTTTGAAAAATGTAATATCTGCAAAATATTAAATTTTAAAAACGGACTAAGTCAAAAACCTATTTTTTTATTTGGCTGATTTTTTTTATATAATACCTCAAACTGTTCTTAAAAAATCCTGAAACTTTGAAGGAGGTGATTTTTTTCTTTTTTAAGATATAATTTTTTTTCTTTCGCAACCTTTGAAAAAATAATCTTAAAATCGAATTTTAATATTGTAATTTTGAGCAATAAGTACACTGTGCTAGTTGCAAACAACAGACACGCCTCGCACCTTGCATTTTGCCCTAATTGGGGCACGCTGAATCCAGTGAGACTTACCGTTTTTTTAGATTGGCTCTTATTTTCAAGAATTACCGTTATTTCGAAAATGTAAGAGGTTGCACAGCATATATTTGCGTAACTCAAAAACGGTTTAGTTTATTGAAATAACTGAAAAAACCGAAATTCGGCAATAAATAATAAAGTGCGGTTGGTCATACATTTGACCCATCTAGAAGCATCCTACGCGCGCGATGCAGGGGCCAAATTAAATAATTTTATTAAACCGCAATATTTGCATGGTGGCGCGTAGGATGCTTCTAGATGGGTCAGAAGCATCCTACGCGCGGGTCAAATGTATGTTGCGAAAGAAAAAAAATCATATCTTAAAAAAAAAAAAAAAACACCTCCTTCAAAGTTTCAGAATTTTTTAAGAACAGTTTGGTGTATTATATAAAAAAAATCAGCCAAATAATAAAATAAGTTTTTGACTTAGTCCGCTTTTAAAATTTAATATTTTGCAGATATTACATTTTTCAAAAAAATTATATCTTTTCAGTATATGGTTTGTAGTCTCTTTAAAATGACATTTAAATCATCTTCCTATGTCAAGTAGTTTTCGAGTTATTGAAGAAATAAGCTTTACACATTCGGCTAAATCTGCGAAATTATGACATTTTGAATATGACGTAACTTTAAAAAAAAAAATTTTTAAATTTTTTTTCGTTCATATATGTTCCTTATAAGATAAAAGAAACCTTCTCACCAAATTTCATTACAATCGGAAGAGGTCGTGTCCCACTCTTGGTCGTTTTGACATGGAATTACCCATATGCATGTATAGTTTGATTTTTAAAAACTTTTTTTGTATTATGATTTTTTATATATTTTTTGTATTTTGATTTTTATAATTTTACTTATCCCATCAACAATAAATTTCAAGTGTTTTTATCAATAATAAAAACTGGGAATTTAGCACGAATAACAAAATCTTTTGAAATTTAAATTTTGTATTCCCAAAAATTGAAATTACTTTTTGATAATTTTACTTTTTTTATATAATTTTTTGTTTATATATATATATTTATATATATATATTTATATATATATTATTTAACTAATTAATTTTCCTTTATCTCCCTAGGTTAACGGAACTCAGGAGCACTTAGGCCAAATTGCCTGACCATCCAAAAAACTCAAGTGCATGGATGGCAAGTATAAACTAAAATTTGAAAAAACTAATTATTAAACAATATAAAAGTTAACTAATGGTGATTTAAAAATTTTCCTCGCATGCTCATCACCAACCTCATCTAAAACTGATGTAACCAACCCCTACACCAACAAAAAAAAAAAAAAACAAATCAACAAACAGAAATCTTCAGTGAATGAGTGATTAAAGTTTAAGATATTTACCTAATTATCATGGTATCAGCAAAAAAAATATTTTACGTATATACACTTCCCTAGTCGAGCTTTGTTAAAATCCCGAAAAGTCGTTTAAATAAATATAGCTTTTCGTTATCTTAACAGAGCCCGAAAAGAATTACTTTTTGCCCAGCCTTAGAGGAACCATACTCAAAGCTGGCAGTTAAGTACTCACAAATACCCATGCTATCGGCCGTTAAACTCAAGCTGTAATTATAACAAAAAACATTTATCTCAATTCGCTGTAAGATGCGGCCTCAGAACAAATTATTGTCCTAGGTGACGAAACACTTCTAGACCTTAATGGCATAGTTTTTCAGGGATGTAACTGTTTACTGTAACCTCTTTAGAAACGTTAGCTAATAGTTGAGATAAATAGATAAATGAATTACTATCATATCCCAGCTTTGAAGTCATCAGCCGATAGTATAATATGCCTGTGCGTACTAACCCCAGTATTGTCTATACTTCATCCAACGCCAGGATGAAATTAAATCTCCAGAGAAGTATCATTAAAATTTACAAGTTAGGTAGCTATTCATGTAAAATAATTATTAACAAAATATAAAAAAAATCAAATCATAATGCGCTTAGTACTAGGGACAAACGTTAGGACTAAGTACACCAAAGATTTTCAACGTTTCTGTTTTGAATCTTTGGCGTGAAATATCCCCAACGATATCCCTTGCAAATCCTCAATTTCGTATAAATTAAACGTATCGACACCGCGAATATGACAGAATACAGCTTCTGACCCTGCTCAGCTGTCAAATTATGTGTTACGACATCTGAAGAATTATCTGCCTCTTCACAGAGACTCACTTCATTTGTCGTTAGACTATCGATGTTGGCAAATAATTTAAAAGCCTTCATAAAATCGATCCCCAAGAAGATCTCACAATTCAGAATAGGCACTAAATAAAAAGTAATCACCTGAGACTTATCAAGAAACTTAACTTCCGATCGCGCGCGACCTACAATAGGGTGTTTACAACCATCCGCTGTTTCTATAACGATTTGAAAATCGTAGATTTCTAGATCCGTTTTCTAAACAAAATCCATACAATTGCGACCTAGACATGTAATAGTCGCCCCACTGTCCAGTAAGCCCTCGATTTCCACCCCATTTATATTTATTTTCGTGTAAAAACGGGAATCGCCTCTCTCGTACAATGTCGCCGCCGCTACTTCGCGCCTCAGCCTTTTCAAATTTTATAATGTTCGCGCGCCTTTTTAATTCTGTTACTTACTTCACCGAAAATTCTTAGCTTCGCCTGATTATATTCACGAACGCGTACATGTAAGGGTTTATTTTCCCTGAGCCTACGCTAAGGATTGCATTTTAACTCTATATTATTCTCTCTTCTTAAAACCTTAACCCCCCCCCCTCCCGTCAGATTCTGTTGTTGACTTAATTACTACTGGGTCTAGACTTCGGTCGACCGCGCCTCCCTAGTTTGAGACGGGTTTCGTGACTGGTTTCCTTGGCACTTGGAACATTTTGGGGCCACAACGTTATTCTTACCACACCTAAAACAAAATTGTCTAACAATTGGTTCAGGACAATCTAGAAAACTGTGACCTGCGGCCTTACAATTCCAGCAAGTGTAATGACATTTTGCTCGATTGTGTATCTTTCAACGGTTAAAATTGAGTTAGTCTAAAATTGGGAAATTTAAAATGATATGCAGAAAAAAATTGATGTTTAGGTGTGGTTTGCACAATATCTTTAGTTATTCTAAACTCGTTGGATGAATTTTCCTGACGATTTTGCAACTAGTGAAATGCGCATAGGAATAGCTTATCCATTAAAACAATAAATTTCAGTTTGTCAATATCATTAACATGCACATTTAAAAATCAATTTTCTAAGTAAAATATGGAATTTTGGTAATGATCACAGATTTGAGTCCTTTTACCTCTAGGACCTCTAGTTAACGAATAAAATGCAATTTTATGTTTTCATATAAAAAATCAATTTTCTAAGTAAAATATGGAATTTTGGTAGTGATCACAGATTTCAGTCCTTTTGGCTCTAGGACCTCTAGTTAACGAATAAAATGCAATTTTATGTTTTCATATAAAAAATCAATTTTCTAAGTAAAATATGGAATTTTGGTAGTGATCACAGATTTCAGTCCTTTTGGCTCTAGGACCTCTAGTTAACGAATAAAATGCAATTTTATGTTTTCATATAAAAAATCAATTTTCTAAGTAAAATATGGAATTTTGGTAGTGATCACAGATTTCAGTCCTTTTGGCTCTAGGACCTCTAGTTAACGAATAAAATGCAATTTTATGTTTTCATATAAAAAATCAATTTTCTAAGTAAAATATGGAATTTTGGCAGTGATCACAGATTTTAGTCCTTTTGGCTCTAGGACCTCTAGTTAACGAATAAAATGCAATTTTATGTTTTCATATAAAAAATCAATTTTCTAAGTAAAATATGGAATTTTGGTAGTGATCACAGATTTGAGTCCTTTTGGCTCTAGGACCTCTAGTTAACGAATAAAATGCAATTTTATGTTTTCATATAAAAAATCAATTTTCTAAGTAAAATATGGAATTTTGGTAGTGATCACAGATTTCAGTCCTTTTGGCTCTAGGACCTCTAGTTAACGAATAAAATGCAATTTTATGTTTTCATATAAAAAATCAATTTTCTAAGTAAAATATGGAATTTTGGTAGTGATCACAGATTTCAGTCCTTTTGGCTCTAGGACCTCTAGTTAACGAATAAAATGCATATAAAAAATCAATTTTCTAAGTAAAATATGGAATTTTGGTAGTGATCACAGATTTGAGTCCTTTTGGCTCTAGGACCTCTAGTTAACGAATAAAATGCAATTTTATGTTTTCATATAAAAAATCAATTTTCTAAGTAAAATATGGAATTTTGGCAGTGATCACAGATTTGAGTCCTTTTGGCTCTAGGACCTCTAGTTAACGAATAAAATGCAATTTTATGTTTTCATATAAAAAATCGATTTTCTAAGTAAAATATGGAATTTTGGTAGTGATCACAGATTTCAGTCCTTTTGGCTCTAGGACCTCTAGTTAACGAATAAAATGCAATTTTATGTTTTTATATAAAAAATCAATTTTCTAAGTAAAATATGGAATTTTGGTAGTGATCACAGATTTCAGTCCTTTTGGCTCTAGGACCTCTAGTTAACGAATAAAATGCAATTTTATGTTTTCATATAAAAAATCAATTTTCTAAGTAAAATTTGGAATTTTGGTAATGATTACAGATTTGAGTCCTTTTGGCTCTAGGACCTCTAGTTAACGAATAAAATGCAATTTTATGTTTTCATATAAAAAATCAATTTTCTAAGTAAAATATGGAATTTTGGTAGTGATCACAGATTTCAGTCCTTTTACCTCTAGGACCTCTAGTTAACGAATAAAATGCAATTTTATGTTTTCATATAAAAAATCAATTTTCTAAGTAAAATATGGAATTTTGGTAGTGATCACAGATTTGAGTCCTTTTGGCTCTAGGACCTCTAGTTAACGAATAAAATGCAATTTTACGTTTTCATATAAAAAATAAATTTTCTAAGTAAAATATGGAATTTTGGTAGTGATCACAGATTTCAGTCCTTTTGGCTCTAGGACCTCTAGTTAACGAATAAAATGCAATTTTATGTTTTCATATAAAAAATCAATTTTCTAAGTAAAATTTGGAATTTTGGTAGTGATCACAGATTTGAGTCCTTTTGGCTCTAGGACCTCTAGTTAACGAATAAAATGCAATTTTATGTTTTCATATAAAAAATCGATTTTCTAAGTAAAATATGGAATTTTGGTAGTGATCACAGATTTCAGTCCTTTTGGCTCTAGGACCTCTAGTTAACGAATAAAATGCAATTTTATGTTTTTATATAAAAAATCAATTTTCTAAGTAAAATATGGAATTTTGGTAGTGATCACAGATTTCAGTCCTTTTGGCTCTAGGACCTCTAGTTAACGAATAAAATGCAATTTTATGTTTTCATATAAAAAATCAATTTTCTAAGTAAAATTTGGAATTTTGGTAATGATTACAGATTTGAGTCCTTTTGGCTCTAGGACCTCTAGTTAACGAATAAAATGCAATTTTATGTTTTCATATAAAAAATCAATTTTCTAAGTAAAATATGGAATTTTGGTAGTGATCACAGATTTCAGTCCTTTTACCTCTAGGACCTCTAGTTAACGAATAAAATGCAATTTTATGTTTTCATATAAAAAATCAATTTTCTAAGTAAAATATGGAATTTTGGTAGTGATCACAGATTTGAGTCCTTTTGGCTCTAGGACCTCTAGTTAACGAATAAAATGCAATTTTACGTTTTCATATAAAAAATAAATTTTCTAAGTAAAATATGGAATTTTGGTAGTGATCACAGATTTCAGTCCTTTTGGCTCTAGGACCTCTAGTTAACGAATAAAATGCAATTTTATGTTTTCATATAAAAAATCAATTTTCTAAGTAAAATTTGGAATTTTGGTAGTGATCACAGATTTGAGTCCTTTTGGCTCTAGGACCTCTAGTTAACGAATAAAATGCAATTTTATGTTTTCATATAAAAAATCAATTTTCTAAGTAAAATATGGAATTTTGGCAGTGATCACAGATTTGAGTCCTTTTGGCTCTAGGACCTCTAGTTAACGAATAAAATGCAATTTTATGTTTTCATATAAAAAATCAATTTTCTAAGTAAAATATGGAATTTTGGTAGTGATCACAGATTTCAGTCCTTTTGGCTCTAGGACCTCTAGTTAACGAATAAAATGCAATTTTATGTTTTCATATAAAAAATCAATTTTCTAAGTAAAATATGGAATTTTGGTAGTGATCACAGATTTCAGTCCTTTTGGCTCTAGGACCTCTAGTTAACGAATAAAATGCAATTTTATGTTTTCATATAAAAAATCAATTTTCGTAAGTAAAATATGGAATTTTGGTAGGATCACAGATTTCAGTCCTTTTGGCTCTAGGACCTCTAGTTAACGAATAAAATGCAATTTTATGTTTTCATATAAAAAATCAATTTCTAAGTAAAATATGGAATTTTGGTAGTGATCACAGATTTGAGTCCTTTTGGCTCTAGGACCTCTAGTTAACGAATAAAATGCAATTTTATGTTTTCATATAAAAAATCAATTTTCTAAGTAAAATATGGAATTTTGGTAGTGATCACAGATTTGAGTCCTTTTGGCTCTAGGACCTCTAGTTAACGAATAAAATGCAATTTTATGTTTTCATATAAAAAATCAATTTTCTAAGTAAAATATGGAATTTTGGCAGTGATCACAGATTTGAGTCCTTTTGGCTCTAGGACCTCTAGTTAACGAATAAAATGCAATTTTATGTTTTCATATAAAAAATAAATTTTCTAAGTAAAATATGGAATTTTGGTAGTGATCACAGATTTCAGTCCTTTTGGCTCTAGGACCTCTAGTTAACGAATAAAATGCAATTTTATGTTTTCATATAAAAAATTCAATTTTCTAAGTAAAATATGGAATTTTGGTAGTGATCACAGATTTCAGTCCTTTTGGCTCTAGGACCTCTAGTTAACGAATAAAATGCAATTTTATGTTTTCATATAAAAAATCAATTTTCTAAGTAAAATATGGAATTTTGGTAGTGATCACAGATTTCAGTCCTTTTGGCTCTAGGACCTCTAGTTAACGAATAAAATGCAATTTTATGTTTTCATATAAAAAATCAATTTTCTAAGTAAAATATGGAATTTTGGTAGTGATCACAGATTTGAGTCCTTTTGGCTCTAGGACCTCTAGTTAACGAATAAAATGCAATTTTATGTTTTCATATAAAAAATCAATTTTCTAAGTAAAATATGGAATTTTGGTAGTGATCACAGATTTGAGTCCTTTTGGCTCTAGGACCTCTAGTTAACGAATAAAATGCAATTTTATGTTTTCATATAAAAAATCAATTTTCTAAGTAAAATATGGAATTTTGGTAGTGATCACAGATTTCAGTCCTTTTGGCTCTAGGACCTCTAGTTAACGAATAAAATGCAATTTTATGTTTTCATATAAAAAATCAATTTTCTAAGTAAAATATGGAATTTTGGCAGTGATCACAGATTTCAGTCCTTTTGGCTCTAGGACCTCTAGTTAACGAATAAAATGCAATTTTATGTTTTCATATAAAAAATCGATTTTCTAAGTAAAATATGGAATTTTGGCAGTGATCACAGATTTCAGTCCTTTTGGCTCTAGGACCTCTAGTTAACGAATAAAATGCAATTTTATGTTTTCATATAAAAAATCAATTTTCTAAGTAAAATATGGAATTTTGGCAGTGATCACAGATTTGAGTCCTTTTGGCTCTAGGACCTCTAGTTAACGAATAAAATGCAATTTTATGTTTTCATATAAAAAATCGATTTTCTAAGTAAAATATGGAATTTTGGTAGTGATCACAGATTTCAGTCCTTTTGGCTCTAGGACCTCTAGTTAACGAATAAAATGCAATTTTATGTTTTCATATAAAAAATAAATTTTCTAAGTAAAAAATGGAATTTTGGTAATGATCACAGATTTGAGTCCTTTTGGCTCTAGGACCTCTAGTTAACGAATAAAATGCAATTTTATGTTTTCATATAAAAAATCGATTTTCTAAGTAAAATATGGAATTTTGGTAGTGATCACAGATTTCAGTCCTTTTGGCTCTAGGACCTCTAGTTAACGAATAAAATGCAATTTTATGTTTTCATATAAAAAATCAAATATCCAAGTAAAATATGGAATTTTGGTAGTAATCACAGATTTCAGTCCTTTTGGCTCTAGGACCTCTAGTTAACGAATAAAATGCAATTTTATGTTTTCATATAAAAAATCAATTTTCTAAGTAAAATATGGAATTTTGGCAGTGATCACAGATTTGAGTCCTTTTGGCTCTAGGACCTCTAGTTAACGAATAAAATGCAATTTTATGTTTTCATATAAAAAATCAATTTTCTAAGTAAAATATGGAATTTTGGTAGTGATCACAGATTTGAGTCCTTTTGGCTCTAGGACCTCTAGTTAACGAATAAAATGCAATTTTATGTTTTCATATAAAAAATAAATTTTCTAAGTAAAATATGGAATTTTGGTAGTGATCACAGATTTCAGTCCTTTTGGCTCTAGGACCTCTAGTTAACGAATAAAATGCAATTTTATGTTTTCATATAAAAAATCGATTTTCTAAGTAAAATATGGAATTTTGGTAGTGATCACAGATTTGAGTCCTTTTGGCTCTAGGACCTCTAGTTAACGAATAAAATGCAATTTTATGTTTTCATATAAAAAATAAATTTTCTAAGTAAAATATGGAAATCACAGATTTCAGTCCTTTTGGCTCTAGGACCTCTAGTTAACGAATAAAATGCCATTTTATGTTTTCATATAAAAAATAAATTTTCTAAGTAAAATATGGAATTTTGGTAGTGATCACAGATTTCAGTCCTTTTGGCTCTAGGACCTCTAGTTAACGAATAAAATGCAATTTTATGTTTTCATATAAAAAATCAATTTTCTAAGTAAAATTTGGAATTTTGGTAGTGATCACAGATTTCAGTCCTTTTGGCTCTAGGACCTCTAGTTAACGAATAAAATGCAATTTTATGTTTTCATATAAAAAATCAATTTTCTAAGTAAAATTTGGAATTTTGGTAGTGATCACAGATTTGAGTCCTTTTGGCTCTAGGACCTCTAGTTAACGAATAAAATGCAATTTTATGTTTTCATATAAAAAATCAATTTTCTAAGTAAAATTTGGAATTTTGGTAGTGATCACAGATTTGAGTCCTTTTGGCTCTAGGACCTCTAGTTAACGAATAAAATGCAATTTTATGTTTTCATATAAAAAATCGATTTTCTAAGTAAAATATGGAATTTTGGTAGTGATCACAGATTTCAGTCCTTTTGGCTCTAGGACCTCTAGTTAACGAATAAAATGCAATTTTATGTTTTCATATAAAAAATCGATTTTCTAAGTAAAATATGGAATTTTGGTAGTGATCACAGATTTGAGTCCTTTTGGCTCTAGGACCTCTAGTTAACGAATAAAATGCAATTTTATGTTTTCATATAAAAAATCAATTTTCTAAGTAAAATATGGAATTTTGGTAGTGATCACAGATTTGAGTCCTTTTGGCTCTAGCACCTCTAGTTAACGAATAAAATGCAATTTTATGTTTTCATATAAAAAATCAATTTTCTAAGTCAAATATGGAATTTTGGTAGTGATCACAGATTTGAGTCCTTTTGGCTCTAGGACCTCTAGTTAACGAATAAAATGCAATTTTATGTTTTCATATAAAAAATCAATTTTCTAAGTAAAATATGGAATTTTGGTAGTGATCACAGATTTCAGTCCTTTTGGCTCTAGGACCTCTAGTTAACGAATAAAATGCAATTTTATGTTTTCATATAAAAAATCAATTTTCTAAGAAAAATATGGAATTTTGGTAGTGATCACAGATTTCAGTCCTTTTGGCTCTAGGACCTCTAGTTAACGAATAAAATGCAATTTTATGTTTTCATATAAAAAATCAATTTTCTAAGTAAAATATGGAATTTTGGTAGTGATCACAGATTTCAGTCCTTTTGGCTCTAGGACCTCTAGTTAACGAATAAAATGCAATTTTATGTTTTCATATAAAAAATCGATTTTCTAAGTAAAATATGGAATTTTGGTAGTGATCACAGATTTCAGTCCTTTTGGCTCTAGGACCTCTAGTTAACGAATAAAATGCAATTTTATGTTTTCATATAAAAAATCGATTTTCTAAGTAAAATATGGAATTTTGGTAGTGATCACAGATTTCAGTCCTTTTGGCTCTAGGACCTCTAGTTAACGAATAAAATGCAATTTTATGTTTTCATATAAAAAATCAATTTTCTAAGTATAATATGGAATTTTGGCAGTGATCACAGATTTCAGTCCTTTTGGCTCTAGGACCTCTAGTTAACGAATAAAATGCAATTTTATGTTTTTATATAAAAAATCAATTTTCTAAGTAAAATATGGAATTTTGGTAGTGATCACAGATTTCAGTCCTTTTGGCTCTAGGACCTCTAGTTAACGAATAAAATGCAATTTTATGTTTTCATATAAAAAATCAATTTTCTAAGTAAAATATGGAATTTTGGCAGTGATCACAGATTTGAGTCCTTTTGGCTCTAGGACCTCTAGTTAACGAATAAAATGCAATTTTATGTTTTCATATAAAAAAATCGATTTTCTAAGTAAAATATGGAATTTTGGTAGTGATCACAGATTTCAGTCCTTTTGGCTCTAGGACCTCTAGTTAACGAATAAAATGCAATTTTATGTTTTTATATAAAAAATCAATTTTCTAAGTAAAATATGGAATTTTGGTAGTGATCACAGATTTCAGTCCTTTTGGCTCTAGGACCTCTAGTTAACGAATAAAATGCAATTTTATGTTTTCATATAAAAAATCAATTTTCTAAGTAAAATATGGAATTTTGGTAGTGATCACAGATTTCAGTCCTTTTGGCTCTAGGACCTCTAGTTAACGAATAAAATGCAATTTTATGTTTTCATATAAAAAATCAATTTTCTAAGTAAAATATGGAATTTTGGTAGTGATCACAGATTTCAGTCCTTTTGGCTCTAGGACCTCTAGTTAACGAATAAAATGCAATTTTATGTTTTTATATAAAAAATCAATTTTCTAAGTAAAATATGGAATTTTGGTAGTGATCACAGATTTCAGTCCTTTTGGCTCTAGGACCTCTAGTTAACGAATAAAATGCAATTTTATGTTTTCATATAAAAAATCAATTTTCTAAGTAAAATATGGAATTTTGGTAGTGATCACAGATTTCAGTCCTTTTGGCTCTAGGACCTCTAGTTAACGAATAAAATGCAATTTTATGTTTTTATATAAAAAATCAATTTTCTAAGTAAAATATGGAATTTTGGTAGTGATCACAGATTTCAGTCCTTTTGGCTCTAGGACCTCTAGTTAACGAATAAAATGCAATTTTATGTTTTCATATAAAAAATCAATTTTCTAAGTATAATATGGAATTTTGGCAGTGATCACAGATTTCAGTCCTTTTGGCTCTAGGACCTCTAGTTAACGAATAAAATGCAATTTTATGTTTTTATATAAAAAATCAATTTTCTAAGTAAAATATGGAATTTTGGTAGTGATCACAGATTTCAGTCCTTTTGGCTCTAGGACCTCTAGTTAACGAATAAAATGCAATTTTATGTTTTCATATAAAAAATCAATTTTCTAAGTAAAATATGGAATTTTGGCAGTGATCACAGATTTGAGTCCTTTTGGCTCTAGGACCTCTAGTTAACGAATAAAATGCAATTTTATGTTTTCATATAAAAAATCAATTTTCTAAGTAAAATATGGAATTTTGGTAGTGATCACAGATTTCAGTCCTTTTGGCTCTAGGACCTCTAGTTAACGAATAAAATGCAATTTTATGTTTTCATATAAAAAATCAATTTTCTAAGTAAAATATGGAATTTTGGTAGTGATCACAGATTTCAGTCCTTTTGGCTCTAGGACCTCTAGTTAACGAATAAAATGCAATTTTATGTTTTTATATAAAAAATCAATTTTCTAAGTAAAATATGGAATTTTGGTAGTGATCACAGATTTCAGTCCTTTTGGCTCTAGGACCTCTAGTTAACGAATAAAATGCAATTTTATGTTTTCATATAAAAAATCAATTTTCTAAGTAAAATATGGAATTTTGGTAGTGATCACAGATTTCAGTCCTTTTGGCTCTAGGACCTCTAGTTAACGAATAAAATGCAATTTTATGTTTTTATATAAAAAATCAATTTTCTAAGTAAAATATGGAATTTTGGTAGTGATCACAGATTTCAGTCCTTTTGGCTCTAGGACCTCTAGTTAACGAATAAAATGCAATTTTATGTTTTCATATAAAAAATCAATTTTCTAAGTAAAATATGGAATTTTGGTAGTGATCACAGATTTCAGTCCTTTTGGCTCTAGGACCTCTAGTTAACGAATAAAATGCAATTTTATGTTTTTATATAAAAAATCAATTTTCTAAGTAAAATATGGAATTTTGGTAGTGATCACAGATTTGAGTCCTTTTGGCTCTAGGACCTCTAGTTAACGAATAAAATGCAATTTTATGTTTTCATATAAAAAATCAATTTTCTAAGTAAAATATGGAATTTTGGTAGTGATCACAGATTTCAGTCCTTTTGGCTCTAGGACCTCTAGTTAACGAATAAAATGCAATTTTATGTTTTTATATAAAAAATCAATTTTCTAAGTAAAATATGGAATTTTGGTAGTGATCACAGATTTGAGTCCTTTTGGCTCTAGGACCTCTAGTTAACGAATAAAATGCAATTTTATGTTTTCATATAAAAAATCAATTTTCTAAGTAAAATATGGAATTTTGGTAGTGATCACAGATTTCAGTCCTTTTGGCTCTAGGACCTCTAGTTAACGAATAAAATGCAATTTTATGTTTTTATATAAAAAATCAATTTTCTAAGTAAAATATGGAATTTTGGTAGTGATCACAGATTTGAGTCCTTTTGGCTCTAGGACCTCTAGTTAACGAATAAAATGCAATTTTATGTTTTCATATAAAAAATCAATTTTCTAAGTAAAATATGGAATTTTGGTAGTGATCACAGATTTCAGTCCTTTTGGCTCTAGGACCTCTAGTTAACGAATAAAATGCAATTTTATGTTTTTATATAAAAAATCAATTTTCTAAGTAAAATATGGAATTTTGGTAGTGATCACAGATTTCAGTCCTTTTGGCTCTAGGACCTCTAGTTAACGAATAAAATGCAATTTTATGTTTTCATATAAAAAATCAATTTTCTAAGTAAAATATGGAATTTTGGTAGTGATCACAGATTTCAGTCCTTTTGGCTCTAGGACCTCTAGTTAACGAATAAAATGCAATTTTATGTTTTTATATAAAAAATCAATTTTCTAAGTAAAATATGGAATTTTGGTAGTGATCACAGATTTCAGTCCTTTTGGCTCTAGGACCTCTAGTTAACGAATAAAATGCAATTTTATGTTTTCATATAAAAAATCAATTTTCTAAGTAAAATATGGAATTTTGGTAGTGATCACAGATTTCAGTCCTTTTGGCTCTAGGACCTCTAGTTAACGAATAAAATGCAATTTTATGTTTTCATATAAAAAATCGATTTTCTAAGTAAAATATGGAATTTTGGTAGTGATCACAGATTTCAGTCCTTTTGGCTCTAGGACCTCTAGTTAACGAATAAAATGCAATTTTATGTTTTCATATAAAAAAATCAATTTTCTAAGTATAATATGGAATTTTGGCAGTGATCACAGATTTCAGTCCTTTTGGCTCTAGGACCTCTAGTTAACGAATAAAATGCAATTTTATGTTTTTATATAAAAAAATCAATTTTCTAAGTAAAATATGGAATTTTGGTAGTGATCACAGATTTCAGTCCTTTTGGCTCTAGGACCTCTAGTTAACGAATAAAATGCAATTTTATGTTTTCATATAAAAAATCAATTTTCTAAGTAAAATATGGAATTTTGGTAGTGATCACAGATTTCAGTCCTTTTGGCTCTAGGAACCTCTAGTTAACGAATAAAATGCAATTTTATGTTTTCATATAAAAAATCAATTTTCTAAGTAAAATATGGAATTTTGGTAGTGATCACAGATTTCAGTCCTTTTGGCTCTAGGACCTCTAGTTAACGAATAAAATGCAATTTATGTTTTCATATAAAAAATCAATTTTCTAAGTAAAATATGGAATTTTGGCAGTGATCACAGATTTGAGTCCTTTTGGCTCTAGGACCTCTAGTTAACGAATAAAATGCAATTTATGTTTTCATATAAAAAATCAATTTTCTAAGTAAAATATGGAATTTTGGTAGTGATCACAGATTTCAGTCCTTTTGGCTCTAGGACCACTAGTTAACGAATAAAATGCAATTTTATGTTTTCATATAAAAAATCAATTTTCTTAGTGAAATATGGAATTTTGGTAGTGATCACAGATTTCAGTCCTTTTAGCTCTAGGACCTCTAGTTAACGAAAAAAATGCAATTTTATGTTTTCATATCAAAAATAAATTTTCTAAGTAAAATATGGAATTTTTGTAGTGATCACAGATTTCAGTCCTTTTAGCTCTAGGACCTCTAGTTAACGAAAAAAATGCAATTTTATGTTTTCATATCAAAAATAAATTTTCTAAGTAAAATATGGAATTTTTGTAGTGATCACAGATTTCAGTCCTTTTAGCTCTAGGACCTCTAGTTAACGAATAAAATGCAATTTTTTTTCATATAAAAAATCAATTTTCTAAGTAAAATATGGAATTTTTGTAGTGATCACAGATTTCAGTCCTTTTAGCTCTAGGACCTCTAGTTAACGAATAAAATGCAATTTTTTTTCATATAAAAAATCAATTTTCTAAGTAAAATATGGAATTTTTGTAGTGATCACAGATTTCAGTCCTTTTAGCTCTAGGACCTCTAGTTAACGAATAAAATGCAATTTTTTTTCATATAAAAAACAATTTTCTAAGTAAAATATGGAATTTTGGTAGTGATCACAGATTTGAGTCCTTTTGGCTCTAGGACCTCTAGTTAACGAATAAAATGCAATTTTATGTTTTCATATAAAAAATCAATTTTCTAAGTAAAATATGGAATTTTGGTAGTGATCACAGATTTCAGTCCTTTTGGCTCTAGGACCACTAGTTAACGAATAAAATGCAATTTTATGTTTTCATATAAAAAATCAATTTTCTTAGTGAAATATGGAATTTTGGTAGTGATCACAGATTTCAGTCCTTTTAGCTCTAGGACCTCTAGTTAACGAAAAAAATGCAATTTTATGTTTTCATATCAAAAATAAATTTTCTAAGTAAAATATGGAATTTTTGTAGTGATCACAGATTTCAGTCCTTTTAGCTCTAGGACCTCTAGTTAACGAAAAAAATGCAATTTTATGTTTTCATATCAAAAATAAATTTTCTAAGTAAAATATGGAATTTTTGTAGTGATCACAGATTTCAGTCCTTTTAGCTCTAGGACCTCTAGTTAACGAATAAAATGCAATTTTTTTTCATATAAAAAATCAATTTTCTAAGTAAAATATGGAATTTTTGTAGTGATCACAGATTTCAGTCCTTTTAGCTCTAGGACCTCTAGTTAACGAATAAAATGCAATTTTTTTTCATATAAAAAATCAATTTTCTAAGTAAAATATGGAATTTTTGTAGTGATCACAGATTTCAGTCCTTTTAGCTCTAGGACCTCTAGTTAACGAATAAAATGCAATTTTTTTTCATATAAAAAACAATTTTCTAAGTAAAATATGGAATTTTGGTAGTGATCACAAATTTTAGTCCTTTTAGCTCTAGGACCTCTAGTTAACGAAAAAAATGCAATTTTATGTTTTTATATAAAAAATCAAGTGGTTAGATCATTTGCCATACCCTCCTTTTACTCCACACCTTGTTGGGTCCGGCTACCATTTGTTTCAATCGATGCACAACGCTTCACTTCAGGACGAGATATACGAAATTGTTCCAAAAAATATTCTCGATATTACTTTAACTCCTAAAAAAATGTTTATAATATAAAAAAATTTGTATAAACATAATATTTTTAGAAATTAAAAAACATTGATACCAACTGTTTTGACCATTCAACATCAAATGTCGATTATCTCTGCAATACATTTTGAAAACGAAAAAATATCCACAACAAATTAGTTTGTTGGGCAACAAATATCAACATTTATTTTTATACTGTAATGTAAAAATGCTGACAAAGTTTTTTTTGTTAATAAAAGAACAGTAGGAAACAGAATGAGGAGAATTAAAAAATTTAGACTTTGAAAAAAATATTGAAAATTGCTAATTAGAATCAAGCGTTGCGGAAAGAAATTAGTGAAAGATTTAGTTAAACATTTTATTTGAATTTTAAAAATTTTGAATGTTTTATAAACTATTTTAGTTTAAAACAATTACTTAGCAAAGAAAATATCATATTATTATTATCTTGCTTTGTTTTACACTGTTAATTTGTGTGCAAATTTAAATAAATGCTTGCATGTTTGTTTTGGTGTAATCAACCAGCATTTACCATAAACATAAACTCATCTCATCATTATAATCATCAACAACTATTAAATTATGTTACAAATACAACTGTTATACCAACACTTACACATGAAGCCTAACAAATAGTAACCCAACAAACACAAAGTCAAACCTTTGATATGAAATGACTTTATCATTTGACATCAAAAGCAATTCTCAAACGTTTTTCAATTGTTTGATTTAACATTTAAATTCAAATTGATAATGATTTGAAAATAAACATTTGATATCAAATGTTTTTTCAATTTGATGTCAAATGTTTGTCAAAGTTAAAATCAAATCAAAAATAAACTTGGCAGTACTAAAGCGAAAAATAAATGTAAGCATTAAAAATGGCGATTAAAGTTAAATTATTTTTCCTTGTGGTTACATGTGTTTTACTATTAAAAATAAATTTTAATATAAAGTGAACAGTTTATTTCTAGTGAAAAATAAAAATTATTTGTGAGAAATTACAATGTTTAAAAATACGACAAAAAAAAAGAAAAATACAATCCTCAAAATAAAAGGGAGCCAAGTATTTAGTCTTTCCAAGAATTAGAAGACGGAAAGAACACTATTTCATCTTTTTGCTATGGTACCGAATGTTTATCTCAAAGTTTATTTATATAAATAATAAATTTTAATTAAAAAAATTAAATAGTTTTATTTATATTCCACATTCTATTATAATCCACATTTGAAAAACATTTGAGAATTACGTTTGAAAGCAAGTTGAAAATAAAGGCATTTTTCAATTTGAAAATAATTTCCCCTTTTTGTTGAGAACGCTATGATTTACAAATGATTTTCAAATCATTATAAAACGTTTGTCGTTTGAGAAAACGTTTGACTTTCAATTTACAATCAAACCTCCGTGTTTGTTGGGAATGCATTATAAACAATACCCCAAATAACCCTGCAGTTTTCGGGCAACTGCCAAGTTTAGAAAATCATTTAAAAATTGGTAATTGTTTTCCATTTTGATAACACAGAAACAGGCAGCTAACACCTCAAACCGCGACAACAAAGGCACCAATCTCGTTATTTTTGTGACTCATTTAAAAGTCATCAGTTGGTTCTCTTAAATCCTTAACTTTGGCAAAGAGTTTGATGGTTTTAAAAGAACAACCTTGTCAATGTAGGTAAGAAAAAGTGACAAAGAGTGTTCATTTAGCTAAAAATGTATTTTACCAACAACTGCCGGGCTTACGAGACATGCACATGTTTATAAAAGTCACAACAATAATTTCCAACTAAATAGCTGTGTACTTTATTTTGAGGTTTTTTCAATAATATATTTGAGATCTACCACTGATGAGATTCTAATTTATATTTGTGGTTGCCAAATGTGATGTGTTTCAAAAGTGTGCGTGTGTTTTTGTGTGTGTGCATTTGTCTATGTTTTAATTTTCTATTATTTGTATTTTGACCACAGCTTCAAAAAAGGCATTTTACCTTCTAGAATAAATATGCGTGAGTTTATTTTACTTTTTCACTTATCAATAAATTAATTCAGTGCACAAACACATGTGCAACGTTAAATATGTATCTAGTCATAAACATTTATTTATATATAATTTGTAACTGATAAAATTTAAAACAAAAGAAAAAATTTAAAAGAGAGAAAAAAAAATTATTAAATTAATAAATTAAATTGAAAATTAACAAAATAATAATATTTAAAATTCATAAAAAAATGAAAAAAATTAACGTGCAAAAAAATTTAAAATGCTTTTTTTAAAGCTCAGTGCGTTACTAGTTATTTGTATATTATGCGGGAGTAGATTCCAAAGACGGATTGCATTAAGGAAAAATTGCCAATCGGAAGTTAAACTTTGGTGTCTAAACAATAAAATTCTTTTACCTCTATTAGACCTAGATATGGTTAAGCGGTTATACAGATGTTGTGGTTGTTGAGTAAACACGATTTTGTGCATAAATATCAGTACTCTTGTTTTGAGAAGATCATCAAACTGAACACCATATAACTTTACCGTAAAGGAGAAACAGAATTAAACCTTTTCACGCCATATACGTATCGTACGATGCTTTTAAAGACTGAGTTTAATTTTCTTGTACTTGCCGCATCACATTTGGCAAATAATTCGCATCCATACATCAGAATTGGCAATAAATAGGTTTTGGCAAGAAGTATTCTTATTTTGACAGGTGTACAATACTGCGTTTGCCAGAGAGTTCTAAGCATGGAATATGTACGGCCACATGCATAATTAATATGGTTGCCCCATGTCAGGTTCTTATTAAAAATAATACCCAAATTTTTTGCTGTATTTACCCTTTCAATACGTTCATCACCAAGAAAAATATCAGGTATATGATCGGTTATAGTAGATCGTTTTTGGATAACAAGATACTTAGATTTTTTTGGGTTGATACTAAGACCATTAGCAGTAGCCCATTCATATATATGTTTTAACTCAGTATTCAGAGTTAAGACACATTGTTCAATTTCAGATGTATCACAGCTGATGTAAATCTGAACATCGTCAGCATACATTCTGACTTTGCAGTGTGTAAGTTGACTCGGAAGGTCATCAGCGTAAAGCGAAAATAGAAGGGGCCCAATAATTGACCCCTGCGGTACACCCCTCGTCACAGGTAGAAATTTTGATTTATTATTACCACTTTGAACATACTGATACCTGTTGGTAAGATATGTTGATATCAGACGTGTAGCAGCTGTAGAAAACATAAACATGTGTTTTAGTTTGTAACATAGGACGTTATGATCGACTGTATCGAAGGCTTTTGAATGATCCAAAAGTACTAAGATATTTGTTTTTCGTTCATCTATACTATTTCTTATATCTTCCGCAACATCTACAAGTGCAGTTATGCAACTGTGGTTTTTCCGAAACCCAGATTGTTTATCATTAAGCAGATTATGATCATTAACGTAAAGCGATATCTGATTGTGAATTAACCTCTCAAATATTTTCGACATAAAGGGTAAAATGGCAATTGGCCTATATTCTGATTTAGTTTTGGGTATTGGTATTATCTTGGACTTTTTCCAATTTGAGGGAAAATGACTGGTGGTAATAATGGTGTTAAATACATGTGTAACAAATGGCAATATTCTTGGGAGATTTAATTTAAAAAATCTTGGGTGAATTTCGTCCACACCAACTGCATTTGATTTAATTGACATACAGCTTCTTAAAACGTCAAACTGGTCTATGCAATCAAAAGAGAAGTTATTATGGGGTTGACGGTTGTCATGGTTGTGGTTGTAAAAATCAATATCTGCTTCTACCATAGGAATATTCAAAAATTGTTCATTAATAACGTCTGGATCAAAAATAACAGGGTCATTATTTCCAGATTTACCAATTCCGATTTCCCTTATAGCCTTCCATGTTTTTTTTGATCCCAGGGCCAAGGAGAACTTTTCAGTGTAAAATTTTGATTTTTCCTGTTTAATGAGTTTGTGTACTGTTTTTCTCGCCAAACAATATTTAACATGTAGATCATTGGTTTTAAACCGCTTCCAACGTGAAAATGCAAGGTCTCTTTGTTTAATGGCTTGTTTAATATTTGACGAGAACCATGGTCTTTTTGTTTGACTCATTACCTTAGTTTTCAATGGAACAGCTTGATCAAACAAATATAATATATTACGTTCAAGAAAGGCTAGTTTATCCTCTGTTGAAACCATATAATAGATTGCATTCCAATCAATTCTAAGTAGTTCTAATTCCAATGTGGCGTATTTAACATTTTCAAAGTCACGAAAAGTTATTGAATAGGGTGGGATTTGCAATTGAAAATTATAGGTCATAAATAATAAATCGTGTTTAGAAAAACATGGGGCAGACAGTTGATCGTATAATATAACATTACTTACATTACCAACAAAAAGAAGATCAATTAAGGTGCTGTTGGACGAGGTAAAGTGAGTAGGTGTAGTTATGTTAGTTGGAAATAGTCCCAATGGTGCCAAGATGTCAATAATGCTTGAATCAGTTAAAAGGTTCCAGTTAAAATCACCAACAAGGACAACATCATTATATAAAGCTGTGAAATTCTCCAAAATTGAAAAAAACGGTTCAATTGGTATGTTGTTATTAGGCCTGTATAAACTTCCTACCAGTAATTTTCTTCCCCGAGATATAACTTCTATTTGGACATATTTCCGCATAGCCGAATATAGCACTCTTACTTGTTTTTTATAAATCTTTTATTTTTAATTAATTAGAATTGTGGTTATTCTGTTAAACTATTTATGGTTTTTAATCCAAATTTTTTAATATTTTTAATTAGGCTTAAGTTCATCAAATTTAATTTTCATTAAATTATTTTTATGAAGAAAGGAATTTTACGACATGAAAATTTATAAAAATTGTTATTGACAATCATTCATTCTTGACTGACCTGATTTCCAAACCCAGGCGGCTGGTTACCATGACATGTTTCGATCGCAACCACTCGATCTTCTCAGATGTATTTGCCGTCTTACACTCGCAGCCATCGACGACTGCTGACGTCAATAGTCAAACATCATTACTTAAACCAAATTGTATTTTAACCTTTTCGGCGATCGAAATTTGCTTTTTTTGAATGATTATCCTTTTTAATTGTTTTTACATGTTTTTCCTTTACCTCTGTTTTTTCGTACTTTTTGTCAATAATTCTTATGGAAGTCCAAAGCAAATTTTTGTTTTTCATGTTTTGTCTTTCTTTTTCTTGATGACCTTTTTCAGCACAACTTGAACGACAAATGTACACATAGAGCTCGTGCCTTAGCTTTAACAATAATTAGTATTGTGGTAATTTTGTTGAACTATTTATGGTTTTTAATCCAAATTTTCAATATTTATAATCAGGCTTAAGTTCATCAAATATAATTTTCATTAAATTATTTTTTTTATGAAGAAAGGAATTGGACAACATGAAAATTAATTAAAATTGTTATGATGATTATCAACATTCATTGGTTTAATGGTTCGTTTAAAATTTTGCAATTTTTTGGAATTTTAGCCATGTTTGCAGCTGTAACGATTTTCTATAAATTGTAGACTCTGCAATCATGCCGCTGTTAGAAAATTTTTAGTGAATTTCCGATAATTTAGCAATTTTTACCGAATTTTTGACATTTCTTATAGTTGTATGGACTTTAAGCCATTTTATGGCTTGTTTGGAATATTGAAAATTTTCGCGAATTTTCGATATTTTGCAAATTTTTTTTATAATCCGACATATTGCTTTTAAGCCCATTTAGCGATTTCAAATAAATTTGAGAGTTTGTTTACACGTTTGCAATTTTTCGCCATTTTTTCCTGTAATTCTTTACAGCATTTACGGTTTTTAATAAATATTAGACCTTGCTTTCACGCAAATATCATTTATGTAGTGTCGTCGAATTTTCTTAATTAAAAATGAATTGTTGTAAATAAAATAGCTTATTGCATTTAAAATTTATAATCAACACATTGAATATTTTTTAAGTAATTAATTATGACGTTCATCTTACAATAGTGGCAAAAATAACAAAGTGATTTCAAACAGTTGTTTATGTTTACGAGTTTAGTGCAATAATTTGAGTCTACATATTCATTGCGTGATGCTGCCGTACCAGTGAGACAACGGGTTGGTCGAAGTGACAAAAATATCGCTTCTTTTCAGGCATCTGTAGCAAACGATCCAAATCAGTCGATTCTACGGCGTTCTCAAGAACTGCCGAATTTTGCGTAAAGATCTTGTTTGACACCCATACAAGTTCAAGCTGACTCAAGATGGACCATTTGACGCGAACGTTCTCCGATTGGACTCTGGAGAAGATGCGCCAAGATGATGAATTTCATCGCAAAATCATCTTCAGTGACGAAGCTTTTTTTTGGCTCAATGGGTTCGCCGAAAAGCATAATATGCTTTATTAGGTTGTTCGAAATCCACACGTGCTTTATGAATCACCACTTTATCTACAAAAAATAACTGTTTGGTATAGCTTGCACGCCAGCGAGGTCATTGGGCCATATTTTTTCGTCGACAATAACGATCGTCACGTTACTGTCAATGCCGATTATTTTTGGCCTTAATTGGAAAACATGGACTTGGACGACATGTGGTTTCAACAGGAAGTTGCCACAAGCTACACGTTATAATATATTTATTGAAGGGTAAGCTTGGTGATCATGTTGTTTTAAGAAATGGACCAGTCAATTGACTGGTCCAAATGTTTTGATTGTATTTCAAGTCGACCATAAAATTTTGGAAATATCTCAAATGGTTGGCGTTATATTAAAAAAAAAATTGTCAAGTCCTTATTAGAAAACCCGATAGTTCCTTATTTACGTCATATTAAATATACGCATTATATGGCGGACATTGCTACCCCAGCGCCTACCCTCTACCACCATAGGATGACAATATTAAGTATCGCATATCTAAAGAGCCGCTACCTCCATTTTCTTAAACTTTTTTCAGTAGGATCTTCTGAGGCCCAAAATTGAAATAAGATAACAGCAGAGAAAGTGATACTCCCATTGGACGCCAATGATAAATATCGAATATCTTAAGAACTGTTATAGTGAGAATGTTCAAACGTGGTAGGAGTTGTTCTTATAGTAAACAACACCTTTGAAAATAAATATTAATTGGGTAGGCGTAGGGGGAGCAATACTCCGTAAAGGATGCATATATTAAATATCTCATTACTGAAGAACTATTATATATATAGTCTTCAAACGTGGATAAAGCCACTATTATGGTACACTTTACATTTTAGAATAAACATGGGATCAGGTCATATATCTGAAGACGAATTTGTTCAAGCTTTCTAGGACCCACTGTTATGGTAAACTACACCTTCCAAAATAAAAAAAATTAATATTATCAAAGTTATTTTCGGGAATACAAAATTTATTATTAATACGATTTCCGTATGACGTGCTAAATTCCCAGTTTTTAATTTTTGATAAATACACTGAAATTTATTGTTGAGGGAAAGCTAGCTTCTATGCGCATTTGGTTGAAAAGCCAAAAATATTATACAAATAAAGAGTGTTTATAATTCTTATTCGCTTTAGGGTTTTATTTGTATAATATTTTTGGCTTTTCTTAAATCTCTGGAAAAAGGTTTCCTGATGAGCTGGCCTAAGCAACCAGTGAAATGCGCATAGAAGCAAGCTTTCCCTCAACAATCAATTTCAGTGTATTTATCAAATGTGAAAAACTGGGAATTTAGAACGTCATACGGAAATCGTATTAAAAAATTAATATATAAATGAAAAAGCGTATGTTTGTTTGTTTGTTTCCTGTAGACTCCTAAACTACTGAAACGGGTTTTCTGAAATGTTTACACTAATTTTTGATTACCCGACGCCTAACATAGGCTATTAATATTTTTTAATATTCAAGTAAGCGTGGCTTCCTCATACCATGACAATAAAGATTTCTTCACATTTGGAGTACCGTAAAAGTGAAGGTATTCCAGTTTCGTACAAATAGCTTAGACAATAATACACAACATCTTTTAAAAATTAGGGAAAACGAGGGTTAAGAAATACATTTAAAAAAATAAGATTATTTTTTCAATACAAGTACTCTGTTTAGTACAGAAAACCTTAAACGAAAAGTAAATTTGAAAAAAATAAAGTACCATTTATTATATACAAACGATTTTATATTAAAAAGATTCTTCTTAAATCCAAATTTGTATAATTTCTCTATATAAAAATTACAACCCTTAATCAAAATAGCTTCTTAATTAAAATTAAAATTATTTAAGAACTGGCTTTATGTGATAAATTAAAAACAAATCTCCATTCGTTGCGGTTTTATGCGTAGTAATGACTATAAGGAAAGCAAGTATAAAATGTATATCAAAGTCTGTCACACCGCTTGTAATTTCTAAAATATCATTTCTAAATGATCATTGACCCTAAAAAGTATATATGCTATGCAGGCGCGGATTCAGGGGGGGGGGAAATAAGGAAATTTCCCCCCCCCTAAATTCTAAAAATATGTTTGGTTTCTCTCGATAATACAAGAATTCCCAATAATAATATTTTTTTATATGCAAAAAATTTTAGGAAATCCCAGCAAAGTTTTTTTTTTGTTTTTTTATTGAATCTAACGAAATTTTCAATAAGAATCCAAAACTTAATTCTAATAGTTATTTATTAGACATCTAGTTTACTGTATTTAAATACTTATTATTCTACATTCTATCCCAGCAGGTGGCATCTTTTTATATCCAAAGAATAAACGTTTGACTTGAAAATGCGTGCGGTCGAATTATTAATAAGCCTTAGTATGTATATGCAATATTTATGTATATATGTATGTGTTATATGAATTAAAGTTCTGTTCGATAATTTTTGACTAAAACACAGATTTTTCGGGGAAAACCCAGTTTTTCTTATCTTAAAGATATTTCAAACGCATTTGAAGAGGCTTCAAAGGATATTGATAATGTGATATGTCAATTGATGCGAAGGCAGTATCATCAATAGTTCTTAAAGCTTTGACAAAGTTTAGTCTTGACCTAAAAAATTGTGTAGGAAGTGGAACAGATGGGTGTCCTCTGATGTCATCAGCAAATGGAGCTGTAATAAAATTCTGGACAAATGCAAAACAAACGCCTTGCTATTCCTATAAATCAAACAACTCAATTATAAAAAGCAACAAAATGCCATTAATACAATAAGTTGTATCATTTGTTAAAGAAACGACAAATTTTTTAAATATATTCATCCCAAGCGAAACACAGTTTTAGCAAAGTATCTGGGAGCCAAACTCTCTACATTATGCGAGACAAGATGGTTGGGCCGTCACGTAGTAGAAGCTTTGGAAAAAATATCTGAGTGGAAAGGTAGAGATACTTCATCAAAAGCCTTATATTAAGGAACTCGCTTTTGAATTCATTTGAGGAATAGTATCATTTTACAAAAGCACGATATAGATCTTCAAAAAGGATCAAGCCTTATCAAAACTTAAATCATGTGCCTAGAAGAGAAAAATAATAAAGCCGAAGAACTATTTAAAGCGATTTTTGAAAAAGTTTAAGTTATCTGCGATCAAATCGAGGTTCCAATCACATTTAAAATGTTGAAGATTACTACCGAGTTGTAGGTTACATTCCTCTTATTGAATTTATTTTAGAAGATCTCAAAACACGTTTCCCAATAGATATCCTAAATGTATTGAACATACCTAAACTTCTACCTCAAAGTGTAATCAAGTCAAATACAGATACAAAACTTTTAAAATCACAACTTGCTGATTAGCTGATTATGTTTGATAAAGGAGATAGATAAAAACCTACTAACATCTAAACTTGAGTCTGAACTGTTGCATTGGCAACAAACATGGAAAATATCTAAAAATCTATCAGATAACATTGTAGATGCTTTAATAAACTGTGACGAAGATATCTACCGAAATCTAAGAAAAATATTTTAAATTTTCGTTTCAATGCTCGTCAGCAGGGCAAGTTTAAAATGGCACGAGAAATGGCTGGCAAAATGCACGAAAAAGTATAAAATATGGCACAAAATGGCAAAAATAAACATGTTATTTAAGAATCTTTTTTTTGTAAGTACAATAGTATGTTTCTTCAAATTGTCAAAAAAAAAAAAAAAAAAAAATTCTGGGGGCAAAACGCAAGAATTTTGAAGTTGTTTTCAATACATTTTTGATCTAATTTTTGTTATAAAATTCTGTTTAATAAAGAAATATTTTTATAATATTTGTCACAAAATTTTTTTATCAGGGAAATGTTATTAAAGAACGACGTTTAAAATTCTTGTGTTTTGAGTCTTCGATTTCTAGAACACCCCTGATAATTTCCTGTTATCACATAAAAGAGTTCTATATATGACAAACACTCTTTCAACATCGCAAGATGTAACTGGAGCATATTTGAACACTAAAAGTTCAGATGGAGACAGATTGTCAATAAATTCATCCGTCTTACTTTCATTAAAACAAAACTGTGAGAAAATCGATTAAAACTCTTTTTTAAAATTGAAATGCCAAGCCATATAGATTTTTCAGGAGTATTAAACAATTTACCACATGTATTACGATCTAAAACGTTTTTTAAACTTTTCAACAAAATCTTTTTTATTGACATCTTGTATTATTTTCATTAGCACTATCAATTAAGCCAAAGCTTTCATTCATAGAAATCCCTTTCGTTTGTAACTTCAAGAGGCTTGAGCAGATGCATTGAAAGTACTTTTTACATCCGATTTTTGCATTATTCAGTTGGCATTTCGAATAGATTCTGCCTTATATTCGCTAAGCTTATTTAAATTTTTTTTTCTATGTTGCAAAAAGGTATTCTTTAGCAAGCTGGACCAAAAATTGCTTTTTAAAAAAATAATTGAAGAAATGGCAAAAATGGCATATTCCATAAAAAACTTGCCCTACTCGTCAGTAATGCTACGAGAGAGAGTTCATTTCCTACCCATCGTCTAATAAAAACATGGCTCAGACGATGACAATGACAGAAGAAGACGAGGAAATCATAAATTGCTTATTTAAAAAAATTAATTTATAATGAACTACTTTTATATTTTGTTGAGTTTTTTTTAATAAATATACACATATTAATTTTAATAAACTTTTAAAAACAAATTTTTTACTTTTTTGTATCAAAAAAAATTTTCCCCCCCCTAAGGCTCGAGCTGGATCCGCGCCTGATGCTATGCGTCCCTTAAAGTAGCGAGGTTGATTTAACGATGTACGTCTGTCTACGTGTCCGTTGAAATGGGTTTTCCTAAGACCCCAGATACGATGGGGACTTGGTTGTAAAACATTTCTGTCTCTACTCCGTTATATTATGCTATTGAAACTTACCCATATCGGTCTATAAATAGCTGAGATATGTGCAAAATATATAAACTGCATCTAATTTGTTCAAACGATTCCATGTTGTTTTTGTTTTTTTATAACCATCACCAAAAGTAACAAGTATACATGTTGTATAAAGCTACGTTCACATTATGTGTATTTGTCATGTGGAATGTCATTGTCTACCCACATGTGATTTCATGTGTTTGTCAAAATTTTAGTTTAACATAAGGTTTACAATTAACATGTTCACATGTTGGTATTTAGCGTCCATTTGACATAACATATCAAAAATAAAAAAAATTAATTTTCAATAATAAATTTGTGTATTTTTTATCTTTTGTATTATTTATTTACTATTTTAATTTATTTTTTTTTAAATTTTAGCTAATTTTTGCCGCCACAAACAATTTTTTTAATAAAAAACAGCTGATGTCAGATGCTTTGTCACTTAAAAATAGAACTCGTTCTAAATCAGAAATGTCATGTGTACTGTACACAAAGAATTAACACATGATATTGTTTGGAGGGGTTCAGAGGATATGTATAAATTTAACATGTGAAAAAGTGACAATCCACATGAAAAATACACATAATGTGAACATAGCTTGAGTTGGTTTTATAAATGTTTGTTTTTTGAAAGACTTTTTGTTTGGGTATTTCTACACATATCAAATACAAACATGCAGGTACAGAGTGTCCAAATGAGGTTAAAGCACTTTCTTTAGGAAAATATAGGCGATATGGTTGAATTGGGCGTGCCATTACCAATGAAAATACATTATAGATTTGTGTTTATCTGGTGCACGGCACGAGCCAAAGATTTGAACTAGATACAAGAGTCTTGATTATCAATAGACAACACCCGGCAAAATATGAGCGGGATTGGAAAAGTAAACGTGGCACATAAAAGAATAATTTTTATCTAACGAACGGTGAGAAAAAATCACTTTTTATTTTTTAAACCATTTTTAATATACATAGCACCTTTTAAGCAAAGAAAACATTTTGAAAAACACAAACTTTTTGAGAAAATACCGTTTTTAAAAAGCCACTATGATTAAACGCCTTATATTTCTCTCTCTCTTAGTTTGTGTTAATTGAGTGCTCTAGTCAGGGATGTTAGATGTGACGATTTTACGTCATTTTGACGATTTTTTTCGAAGAATTTACCAAAATGACGATTGACGATTTTTGATGTAGAGTTACTTATGTTTTGACGATTTAATCCCGTCAATAAATTTACTTTAATCTGGAATCAATTTTATAAAACTTTAATCTGGCAAGCAGGTTTGGTAGATGTGATGATTTTTCGTCATTTTGACAATTTTTTTGAGAAAATACAGTAAAATGACGATTTTTTGACTAAAAGTAATAGTGTTAAGACGATTTTCTGGCATCGATAAAACACACAAGAAATATTTACAATTATATTGAAAACAGTCCAAAACTTAAAAATCAATTTTTCGAAACACAAAAATTTTTGAAAATTAAACAAAAAAATTCCTCCCCAATCACAAACCAGGTGGATTTCATTAGAAGCATTAGTAATTCAAATTGAACAATTATAGAAATGCCATCGATGCTGCAAAATATATACACTAGTGCCCTAATTTGCGTCTGTTCTATTTGGTCCGCTTTTTAAAAATTGGTAAAATACGCTTTGCGTTTTAATGATTTCGATTTGCCACGCTACATACGAATGCATTTTTCGATGAATTCATAATCACATGTGAAGAATTTTTCTATTTGTGTGTAAAAAGGCAAATCCCATTTAATTCTGTTAGGTAAGTTATTCTTAGTAAAATTGCGTGTTAGGAAGTAAGAAGTTGCTTTTTAATAAGAAGTTGTGTAGAAAAATGAGTGCAATGAGAAGAAAATGTATTAGTTTGGAACTAATATTGGACGTAATAAAACGTTTCAAGTCGGGTAAAAAGACTGTGGATATAGACAGAATCCTTGGTTTTTAGCACCTTAAACAATAAAAACAATTTGAAATAGAGATAGCGCTAAAAGTTAATCATTTAAAAATAGCTCGAGTTAAAAGCAAATGAGATTTTATTTATTATTTAATATTTTTCTGAATATGGATAAATCAAATTAAAAATATTTTTGCTATGCATTTATGCAAATATATTTTTTCTTATGTTTTCTTTTTAAATGATAAACATATCCAGCTCACTTGCTGAAATAAATAGAATAAAACTTAACCATATCACTTTCTTCTTCATAAATAGAATTTCTTGCTAAAAATTTTTATTTTCGAGCCAATCCATGCAATAAATTGTCTTTAATTTGTAAAATTTATATATTTGACGTTTTGTTGACGATTTTGTTCAATTTTCGTGACGATTTTGACGAATTTTGTTAAAACTTTTGACGATTTTTGAGGAAAAAAGTCTAACAACCCTGGCTCTAGTGCAAAGCAAAATTTTGAGCTTTACTAACATTTATTCAGTGTCCCTTATGATTCTAATCAATCGTTGCTTATTTAGCTAAAATTAATAGCTGACATAACAGAACTCAATATAAACAATAACGACAAAAAAGAATAGAAGGAAAGTAATTTAATTTAAGTAAAAAAACTTTTCCAGAAATTGTCATTAGGCTGAATAAAAAAACAAACACAAAACAAATTTAACACTTAAGGAGAAACTCTTCGTTTGGGTAAACTTTGTGCTTATCCTTTCAGTCTTTTTAATTTTGTTTTTTTATAATTTTTTCACTGAAATAAAAGAAATACTGTTGTTCTCTAGAATGAAATTAATAGTGTTTTCTTTTCTAAAAAAAATGTGCCTTTTTTTTAAAAAAAAAATTCAATTTGGTGTCTTTTTCTTAAAAATTTTGCTCCCAAAAAGAGTGGCATGTTTTATTCTCATGCTTTTCGGGAGTAAAATTTTTAAGAAACAGACACCAAATTGCATTTTTTAAAAAAAAAGGCAAATTTTTTGTAGAAAAGAAAACACCATAAGTGTGTGTATATGGTATCATATAGATTTTGTTAGGCTTGTGTGCGTATTCTTGAACCTTGAATATGTATCATACTCAAATATAATTTATTCGAATTTCTTGTTATTAATAATGATGTATGGCCAAATGTCAGTGTGTTTTAAATACAAACAAAACCAAATAGCAAACAGAATACTTTTTAGTTATGTTTTTTCTATCCTACACCACCAGATGGCAAAGGTAAAAATTGGTTGCAAACATGCCTATAGGTCGACTTAGTATTGCTTTATAAATTAATTTAACGATGTCGATCTGTTCGGGTAGCTAAACAGCTTCGTGACTGCCTGGTTGTCTGGGTAAAACTTGTGCGCAAAGTACAGGTCACAATATTGGAGATAATTAAGTGGAATTGATACACACGTTTCATTTATCACAAGAAAGATCTTCTATTGAAAATAATGAGAAAGGGATCATTATCATGGGTGCCCCGGTAGGCTAGCTGGTAGCGAGCTAGTCTATCAGCGCCGGGGTTGCGGGTTCGATTCCCGCCAGAGACTCTGGTTTCTGTCCTGCAGACAAGCGAAAAGCTTCGCGGGAATAGCTTAGGAAATTAAAAAAAAAAAAAAATTATTTCACTTGTCCTCACAAACCTCTTTACAAAATAACAAGAGTATTTGTGCCCGCATACCATCTTATTATATCGGTATAAATATTAATTTTGTAACCCAAATCACTTTGCCAAATTTTGTTGAAATCTGTCCATGGCCACCTGTAAAGTTTAGCAGGCTTCTAAGGAAAAACCTAAATATAAATGTTGATCGTGATGTGATGTGAACTGGCCGTAAATAACTATAAAGTAAGCTGCTTGGCCATGGTGGGACAATGGATGGGTTTCTTAGTTGTTGTTGTTGTTTTTTTTAAGAAAAGTTACAAAGAATTATAAATACATACAGTTTTTAATAAAGATTTAAGTAAGTGCATGTGTAGGTTATTTCTTTTAAAAAAGTTATGTTTTTTCAGACGTTTTTCTTTCGTTTTTAAAATAAAAACTAGCAAGAAAAGATCAAGTGCATGATAAATGAATCCAACATAAACAAAGTACAGAGTAAAAGCAAAACTAATAAAAAAACAAGCAAAAAGAAAGAAAAAACTTTACCTTAAATGAAAATAAAATAAAATAAAATAAAAAACAACGTAAACTTGGCTGTTTTTTAATCATAGTTGAGAGGAATTCATATGTGTTCGCTTGAATTTTTTTCATAAATGAAAATTGTACAATATGTAACTTTTTTCACAGTCATAAATGAATTTATGTTTATTTATTTATGTTGGTGAGGAAAAATAAATGTCTGTCTTTCTTCAGTCATGAAGAATGAGGAAAAAAAGTTGAAGTAAATCTCCTCACCAGTAATGTTGTTGTTGCTCGACAGTTTGCATGACCACAGCACGAAATTCCTGTGTGTGTAATTTGTTTGTTTCAAAGTGTCCGTTGGATTTTTTGTAGGCAAAAATTATTTAAAAAAAAAAATTAAAAAAATTGCGATAACCGATATATTTTTGAGGAATAATTATTTTCTATGTTGTGTGTGTTACGTTATATCAATTTGTAATTTTCTGGAACAAAAATACTTATCATCAGCGAAATAATATTAGTATTAAGTGAAACAAACAATTGGCCCGTTTTCACAACTAACCAATGGCTTGAAGTAGACTTTAACCAGCCTTATAAAAAGTGTTCCATTAAACCTAAAGTGAGCGATAAAGTAGATTAAGGTTCATCCTACTTGGTAGGTTTAAGTAAAGTTGTAAAGAGGAATACTTTTTATACGGCCAATAAAATTCTGCCTTTAGCGATCGATAAGTTTTTAAAACGGGGCTTAAAATATTAAATAATTTAATATTTTTGTTAAATTACAAGTATAATAGAATATAAAGTACCTACGAGTTTATAATTGCAATAATGTCCTAAATAATGTAAAACGCAACTGAACGCCAAAGAATTACATTGAAAGCAAAAACAAAGACGTAAATATTTTGCAATTTCGTTGTTGCTTTCTACAGAAATTCACATTGCCTTTTAAAATTTCAAACGCCTCATAACTTGTGGCGTTGAAAATTTTAAAATGGTACATGTAGTGTTTTCAACAAAAAAACCCACCGTTGCTGTTGTTATAAAAGCAAAACACATTTTACAAATTTTCATATTATTCGAATGTATATGCTAAGTCAAATTACAATCCTCATAATCTTTTATACTTTAATAGTCTTATTCCTTCAATATTTTCCAGGAATATTTTGTTTGCACTATCAGACTTTTTGTTTGTATATTTCTGGAAAATATTGAAGGAATAAGACTATTAAAGTATAAAAGATTTTGAGGATTGTAATTTGACTTAGAATACACATTCGAATAATATGAAAATTTGTAAAATAAATGTTACTCAACATGAGAAATTAATTCCCAGATTCTATTTGTTAAAACACATTTTAGTTTACCAGCCAACAAATAATTTTACAAGACTCCTGCTGCCTATCGGGAAAAATTGCGAGCGCTTTTACTTTTCGGGACTTAAAGAAGGTTTACAACTGTATTTTTAATACACTTTTACATATTCCACTATTTTTAATAAGCTTTTAATTATTCCACTATTTTTAATAAGCTTTTAATTATTACACTTTGCCAAGTTTATATTTTCTATTTTAAGATAAGGCCTATCGAAATCGTTTTTTAATAGTTATGTTGGAATGTGTAGCAAGTTTAGCAAGGTTCTATTTGCACCTAAACGACATGTACAGCATGCACTGGGATAAAACTTTATTCTTAACTCTTAATTATTTTTTGAAAGCCTTTCAGAATCCTTTAAAGTAGATGTGAGAAGGCAAGGCTTTGGTCTTTAATGACACACTGTGTTAAAAGAAATACAATAGGAATGCGACTGCAAAACTTTATATCGCTAAAAATGCCTTCTATAGGGCATCTTTACCACTTTATTTTCCCGCTGCTAATGGTCTTCGAATCGCGTTATTCCATATGAGGAATTTGAATGTGAATTTTTTTAAAATTTTTCTTATATGAATTTTTTTGTTTGCTCATTTTTCGTGAATGCGGAAAAGTAAAATTTTTAATTTTTCATGCTCGCTCAAGACTGAATCTTTTAAAGTCACTGTGTCATACTTCTTTTGTCAGTTATTCCAAGAGCAAAATTTAAGTACTGTTGGATAAGTAAAGTATTTGTAACAACCTGGTTAAAAGTCACAGTCATTAAAATTGCTGATGATCATGTTTTTGGGAAGAAATAAAGCTGGAGGGGTGCAAACTTTTAGTTCCCTAGAGTACAGTGTTACCTCTCTTAACCAATACCTTCCTTAAAAGTACATTGCGAGGACTTTCCGCTTGTACGGAAACATTTTAATTGTCCCTTCAGTGGCCGACCATGAAATAATCCACTGTATACTCTATTTGTTGAATGGTAAAATATAATTTGAACTTTTTTTATTTTAATCAAATTCGTCATAGCCATTATAACAGCTTAAAAAACTAAACTGGCAACTTGCTTTAGTTTGATTTTCTTGCGAAAATAATAAAGCAATTTGTTTTTATTTTGTTTTTTCTTAGCCTACTTACAACTACATACAATAAATGTTGCAGAATTCCAACTAATTGTAGTGGGGAATGTACACAGAAAAAAATAACAAAAGCTATTAAGCAATTAAAGAAAATTTGTAAAATTTTTGTAATATTTTTAAAAATTTTTTTAATTAACATGTTTATAAATTGTCATATTAACAATTTTTTTTATTTGTAGAAAAATAATATGTACATATCATAGAAAAAATTTTTAGTGTCAAAAAATTCAAAACTGAAATAAAAAATCTTAATTTTCAATTAAAAATCTTTATTTTTAATTAAAAATTTTTTAAATAATAAACGATGCGATAAGTGTTTTGGAATTAAGTCAATCTATACGGTAAGTAAATTATTATACGATTTTTAAAGAAATTTTAATGCATCTGTTATATATTCTAGTTTTACAAATAAAACTGTTAAAGATGCCAAGATTCCATGTTGTGTTGATGTCAGAAGCTTAAATAATGTTAAATGCTGTTTGTGATGTGATGTTAAATAAATTTTACCAAGAAAAACTAATAAAATCCACTTTTAACTGCATCTTTTATTTCAATTTAGTTAGCAACCAAATATTTTGTTAATGTGACAATTTCGTAACAAAAATTTATATTTAATGGTTAACAAATATTTTAATTAATATCACATACTCATTGTTAAAAATATTTGTTAGGTTTTAACAATTGTTATTAACAAAATAATTGTTTGTATTTACAAATTTGGTTGTTGGTGCCTTTTCAATTAAAATGTTAATTGTATTGACGAATTTGGTATTCAATATGACAATTGATTTGTCGTAATTTTTTTCTGTGTACGAATAGATAAACACACTGTTTTTTGTAAATATTTTGTCTAAGCTTTGATATCGTTGTCTTTTTTAGTGTTTACAACTCTCATTCGCATCTTTGACTTTTTTGGGAGAATGTTTCCTGATGGTCTGGCCCAAGCAGCCAGTGAAATGCGCATAGAAACTAGCTTATCCACCAGCAATAAATTTCAGTGTTTTTATCAAGAATAAAAATTGGGAATAAAGTAGGTACGACAAACAAATCTAAAGCTTTGTTCACCCTATTAAATATTTGACGTCCTACGCGCAGCCACTAGTTTTATTAAAAACATATTTGCTTTTGCAAAACCTTTGTCTAGATTAAACATCATTTGGCACTATTTTAATTACTTTACACAATTATATTCTTATAATTTTAGTGTAATAAATCAAAAGAAGTTGTTATAAATTAAGCTAAAGTTCGCTTTTTTTAATTTTTTCGTTAACTATTTGTTACCTTTATTATATAAAAACATGTATTTGTATAAATTGAGTTATTTTAAGTATATAATTTTAAATAAATAGTAGCAGAAAATCAGGATTTCATCTTTGATTTGTTGAACTTCTCTACTAATTTTTTTCCCTCAACTGTTACATGTTAAAGCTTAAAAAAAATTTTTTTTACATCTTTTTGTCATGAAAACTCTTGGCAAATTAGCGCTTACAAAGTATTAAAAACAATGAACGACACATTTGTATTTATTGAAAACAAACAAAAAAAGAAACAGAAAAAGTAGTATTACAAGCTCCTAGAAAGATTTTTGTATTTGTGCGTTTTTTCGCTTTAACATTAATTCAATAAATTTGTTTTGTCTTCTTCAGAAACACATGTATTAACAAATACTAACATTAAAATATACATGTCAGCTAAAAGTGCTAATGATGCAGGCGTGTGATTGTTAGATAACAATTCTTTTCAACAACATTCATCTCCAGGAACCTACAAGTCAGCCCCTATATGCACCCTTTTCCCATACACATGTATTTAATATTCTAGAAAAATTGATAAGGAACCAGGACGAAAAAAAAACTTGTGTCCCAATTCAATAATATTTGAAGTGGGTAAAAAAAATGTGTGCTAGTTAAAATATATGTGATGGGGAAATTCTAACAAAGTTTGCAAAAGTACATTTGTAAGAAGAAGAAATATTTTTTGGGGGTAAAAATGGAAAAAGAAAATATCAATTGAAGTTGTTTGCAACTAATGAGATAATTTCATTTGTTTTTTTGATTGAAATTAATGGGAACATACAAATGTACAACTAAAATGTAATTAGTATAGTGAGCCAAAAATGTACACATGTTTGTGATAAGTTTTTTGTTTTTCCAAGTTCATTGTTAACAGATAGTTAAGGAAATAAAACTAATGTAATTAGTTTGTCCAAATAACAAAAATTGAGAAAATTAATACATTTTTTTTCAAAAATATTTATTTAACATGACAACTGCTAAGTTAATCATCATCAGGACTTTTAACTTATTCGTTATATTCCTAAAAAAAATCACTATTATAGAATATCAGTGCAAACAATTAATGTACGAAAAAATACAGTATAGTCCAAATTTTATAGCCGTATAACTTTTTTAATTTGTAATATAATTAATATTTTTGCAGGTTATAACCAGTGTTCGAACATGAACAGAACATAATTTAGCGTTCGGCTCACACACCTTGGAACGATATCTATTTCTTTAGTGTTTGTGTAGACGAACACAACCCTTAATACCCTTCGTAACTATTTTCAAGGAAGAGCCGAATATTATATAGTCTTCTGGTCTTCGTTAAAAAACCGAACAAATATAGTGATACTGTAGACAAAAATTATATTTTAATGTTATATAATGTTTCATTTTTACAACGGCCGCAGCACGATCAGCTAGTGTGTGAATTATGTAAAATTATTTTGCTGGCTTTATATAGATTATATAGATTTTTTTTTTTTTAAATTTTGGTTTTTTTTACCAGCCAAGAGGGCGCTAAGCACAAATGAACGAACATTAATAAGCTGAACTGAACACAATGGAGTTTGTGGTTATTTTTGTTTTAAGTCGAACGGAATTAAATGTTCTCATTTTTTTTTTTGAATTGGATAAGAACAGTATTATTTTGGTGCCCCAAAGATGATAAACAGGGAAACTTTTTTTTTTCATGTGTTAATACGCAAACACTATTAAAGTTTGTGTTCTCCACAAATCTACCGAACCAAACACAAAGCAGCGATATTTAGCGTGTATTTTCGAACACTGGTTTTAACTGAAGTTTTGGAAATTTAAAACTGTACAGTACAAAACATTGCGTTAGGTTATCGATATTTTTCTATGCTGGTCATCGATCAATTGTTGTGACGCAGCAAAAGAATCGTCAATATATTAATTAAAGATAAGTTTTCACAGCCTTCATGATTTTTAATTTAGTCGGCCGTTTTAGTAGTTATTCAACCGCACTGGAAGAAGTGTTCATCGAAATATTCACACTGAAGGCAATGTGGAAGATGTACGGCTGAGTGTTGAATTGGCATTTCCAGAAAAACAATGCAAAGAATTTTTTTAATGGGTTCTTAAGTTACATCCCCCAACAACCACAAGACCACCAATAGCGACTAGAGTAGTTCGTGCTTGGGACATACTGTATGCTCGGATGTATTTAAATTTAACGTTAGTTAATCTCGCTCGCTGCTCTAAAGCTTAAGTGGTCACAATTCATTTAAAATGCCCTTGTGTGTAATGCAATAATGGTAAGGTATCTAGTACATTATTGTTTAGACTTTGTACTTACCCCTTGCTTAAGAGCTAAAGATATCTTATCTCCACTGCAAATTAGCATCACTTAAATGGCAATGGCAAACTCGCTATTGATTCAAAAAAGAGCCACCACATGATCCATTTAGATTCTTCACCAATAATCAGACCTTGGATATTTGGCTATGTGACGGCTACTGATTTCCATGACATGATTTGGCGATTTTTAGGACAGGTGTATGTCCTATTGCCAAAGTATTGGCTGCATCTATTCCCCTCGAGAGTTCAATGCCAAGAGGTAGGCGTCCATAATTTGCCCTAGGCGCCATATAAGCCCTACTCCCGAAAAACAGCTTAGTAGGCTAAAACCGTAATTAATATTGCTATCATTACAAAATTTCGCAAGTCACAGGTTTATAGGACAAGAAATGACACTGTGAAATTTCGTGAAGATCGGTCCATCTATTTACCCTAGGCCCCTAAACCCTACTCCCGGAAAACAGTTTAGTACCCTACAACCGTAATCACTCAAATCAAATGCATTGGGCATTTAGTATTTTATTACAATAATAAGTGCTAAAACTTCAACGTGTTTAGGATATGTGTTAAGTGTTATTAAAATCAAACCAAATCAACATAAAATTTAAAATAATGATCTCTAAAGTCCATTTCATAATATAATTAGATAATTTTTATAGAGGAAGCGATAAAGATACTTCAGCGTCAAGCTATGTAGTATTGAGGGGTAAAGCACAATTAAACGCTGTTGCTGTAATAAGGGTTAGAGAAAATATAAGATCTTTTCATTGCCTAATCTACATCACTTAATATTTTCATCCAATATTCTGAAACTTATAAATTATGTATATATTCAAAAAAACTTTTATTTTCCATTAACTTAATTTTCTGTCCATTAACTTAAAACTTTTTTGTATTTAAAAAAAAACTTGCAAAAAAAGGAAAAACTTGACAAATGGTAACTCTGTTGTGCATTTTAAAAAACTGCGTTTTACACAATCGGCCTAAAGATCATAAAGTTTACCAGCTACTTTTAAATACACAGCACAATCACGAAATTTTTTAAAAATATATTTCAGGCAGACATATACATCAGCAGCGAAGCCAACTCTTGGGACACTAAACGCGTGAAGACATTTAAAAAACTAGCTGAATTGTAAAAAAATAAGTTTTTTATCATGTCATTTTTTTTTCAAAAATGCGCAAAAAGAGCTAAATAATATTTTTTTAAAGTAAAACACTGCAAAGCTTAAACAAAAAATAGTGATTTTTTGTGATTTTCATATTAATTTTACCACGGCTGCCATTTGAAAATTGTCTTTAACGACATATTATTTTTTATAGAAATTCACGATACTAAAAGTCCACTCCAGTTCAGCTTCTTAGTACGGATAAATTAATATATAGCAATACTAAAAAGTTAAATAAATTGAATTTTACAAATTCAACTACGATCCCAAACTAAGGCTTGTTTTAAATATGCAAGTTTTTAAATTTTTAGGACAGTTTTTACAATTTAATGTTGCCTGTAAAACAAAAAATGTAATCATATCGTACCAAAAATAAAAATGGGCTAAAATGGCTAAATAGAAACAATAAAAAGGGCTATATTTGCGCGTTTTTAAGTAAATTGCTAAATATTTTTTTCGCGTTTCAGTTACTTAAAAAAGGGCTAAATCTCATTTAGTTGTACATTAAGATATGTTCACGCCTAGCAAAAAAACGCGTGAATACAAAATGTTTCTACTTTAACTTCGTTTTTATTTACTTTTGTTGCTTAACGAATATTTATTTCTGAACCAAATTGTATAATAATGTAATCAATTAACTCTTAAACCAACACTAAGAAACTTTAATGGAAGTTGGGCAAGAAATGATAACAAAAAGGAAATCTGTTTGTTAATCATTTAAAAAACGTATTTACTCCATTTACTATTTGTGATTTAAACCCCAAGAAAGCCCCTGGTTTTGATAAGATCAGCAACAAAATGCTTTTGGAACTACACACCATGGAAAAGAAAATTATTTTTTTAATTTTTTATGCTATTTTACATCTTGAATACTATCCTTAAAAGTGGAAGGTTTCCTTGGTCACTACGATACCTAAACCAGAACCCATGTTCTGTAACTTTAGTGAGAACTTCTCGCATCAAAAAGATGTGAAACAAAATATTCCATCGTTTCTCGAAAAGTGAGAAAAACTGTGTTTGTAACTCATGTCGAAAACTATCAGAAGAGATTACGTCGTTACGTTATAATTGTCATAACATTGCACCCGAAGCCGCTGTGACATTGCAGACGTTGAGAACGTCAGTAACACATATCGTTGACGGCGACAAAAATTTACTAAAATTTTAAATTTTTCAACGACGGCGGCGAAAATACAACCGTCGGCAATACCCAATAATGTAACGTGCGACTTTAATGTTTGTTGTTTGCAAACGAGCTTTGAAAAAATTCGTTTATTTTGTAAAAATGTTAAATGCAAAATAATTAAACAATGGAAAAATGTGCCAAGAACAACATGTTAACTATTATTATTATTCTTTGCATTTTAATTTTTAATTGTTTTTTAGTGTTAAAATTTTTTCTCGCCCCATTTTTATTCGTGAGTATTTTGACAGTTCAAAGCGGGAACTTTTCTCTCAAAAATGTTACAGACTCACTTTTTCTGTAAATTGGCGAGTAATTTCCTTACGTGACAGCTAGTACTCGCCAAAAAAGTTACAGACACAGTTTAGTAAGAAAAACAGCTGTTTGTTTCAATTTATGGCATTTTTGTTTCATTTCACACATTTAAATCGAAAAGTTTCTCGACACTAGAGTTATAAAACATGGGCACAGGAAAGAATCACACAAATGTTGAGTCATATAGGCCTATAAGCATACTTTCTAATATATCAAAGCTGTTTGAGAAGCTGTTAGTGTGAAAATTTACCCCAATTTTAAATTAAATTATACATTGAATTTAATTTAAAATTAACCTAACCACCAAAAAATTGAACAAACCCATCGAATAGTAAGCGCCATAAAAAAGCCTTTGAAGAAAGAAAATATTGTTCCGCTCTCTTCATCGATGTGGCATGAAGGCTTATTACATAAATTGAAGCTAAACTTACCAGTAAACACACATAAGCTATTCGAAAGATACTTAGTCGGTCGTCAATTTTCTATTAAAGAAGAAAACTGCTTAAGTTTACCTCAGCCAATTGGCGCTGGAGTCCCACAAGGCAGCATCGTGGGACCTCTTTTATACTTGATTTATACTTTGGGCATGCCAATAAGCAACTACATCCAAACTTCAATATTTGCGAACGATACAGCTTTCCTAAGCGTGCACGAAAATCGTCATGAAGCATTTCGTTACTTACAGGATCATATATTTCAACTAGAAATATAGTTAAAACAATGGAGGATAAAGGTCAATGAGCAAAAATGCGTTCATATAACATTCACCTTGCTACGGGAATCATGCCCCCCTATTAAAATCAGTAATCAAATAATACCTCAAAATTCGCATGTAAAATATCTCGGTGTACATTTAGATCACCGTTTAACGTGGAAAAGCCATATAGAAGCAAAACTAACTCAAATGAAACTTAAAGCCATTGGAAGCTTATTGGAAGAAATTTTGTCCTTAGTCTCGACTGCAAAATTTTATTTTACAACACCATCTTAAAGCCAATCTGGTGTTATGGTCTTCAGTTATGGAGCACTACCTCGGCGTCTAATATCGAAAAAATTCAGAGGCGCCAAAATTAACTCCTTCGAGTAATCACAGCTGCCTCTTGGTATGTTAATATCTCAAATATCCACAACGATCTCAACGTGCCACTGGTAAATACTATTATTAAGAAGTATGCGGTAAAATATTTAAAAAGGCTAGAGTTGCACCCAAATCCACCAGCTCGAATTACTTTAAATGATAGCGGCCACACTCGCTAACGGAGAAGAGACACTGCAGCACTTACACATTAAGATGAACGATTAACCCCTAGATATGTAAACAGAACCCGTGGTGAAGAAAATTTTTGTCTGGCACTGGCCGGGCATAATATAATGTGTTAGCATTAGATTTGATTACTTATTGTTAGTTCATATTTATTATATGAAGATTCTATAAATAAATAATGAAAAAAAATTAACTATTAAATGACATTTGGTCCAGCAAACGTAATACAAAATCAAGCATCTGTTTAATATAAAATAGTGGTTGCTGGTGGGGCGTCAAATATTCGTTAAGTGTGACCATAGCTTAAGACTTAAGCCATTCGGATTTGGAAAGTTTAATCAAAAAATTAAATAATTCCTTCTGAACGAAAAGTAAAATTTCTGTACAGTAGTTTTGTTAAATAAAAATCAAATCAATTAGAAAAATTGTTTAACAAACAACATCTGCTGTTTCACTCAAGTTTAATCTTCATTTCTTTTTAGTTTGAATTGTATAACAAATAATGAAATAATGTTTAATTTTATCTGTCTCTAATTTTATTTGTAGTAGCAAAGTGATGGTAATTTTTATACGTTCTTACATGCAAAAAAAGGGACCAGTACTTGCCCTTTAATGGTTGAATGAATGGGTTACTGTAATTTGCTACTGTGTTCATGTGTTTGAGGGATTTTTGAAGTTTGAAAAACATAATTTGTTGAGGCATAAGTAAATAACATTTCCTAACAATCTTAAAAAAATAAACAAAAGATTTCAAAACTTTTTCTTGATTAAAGAAAGAAAATGGGCAAGACAAACGATAGAGAAAAAACAACATCCGCTTTAGTTGACTAAAGAAAAACAAAAAAAAAATGGTAAAAAGAAAGTAAAAAAATTAAAATGGAATATGTTTATAGTTATAATCCTTCTACAGTTAATTTAATGCAGTCCAAAAGCAATTCAAAATAAAAAAAAAATAAAGTGTGTAAAAAGTATAAAATAAAAATTTTATTTCAACAAGAGCAAATTCAACTCAATTCAATTACTTATTTTCAATACGCTAAAAATAAAATTAAAAAGACGGTCTGAAGGGCAGAGATATCCTGGCTGTAAAAAAGAAGAACTTATTTTATGTTTGGTTGTATTAATTGTTCGATGTGTTAGTTCCATTGTTGACAACATCGTTTAATTGTTTGTTGTTATGTTTTTTTATTTTTTTTTTTTTCATCCAAACGTTTTATCTATTTTATATTTAGCAACTTCAGCTGCTAAACACAAGAAATACAAAAGAAATACAAAAAAGTGTATTGTATTAATTTATTTCAATAATTACTTATTTTGGGCAACGCCTTTTTCGATTATATTCGCTTGCAAAAATTTTCAACTTTTTTTAAGTTATTTTTGTTCGAGATCCGGTAAAACGAACTGTTTGTAGAGTTTTCTGCCACAGATGTTTTTTTAACCCTTTATGAAATTTTTCATCAAACCACAAACAGGTTAAAAACAAACACAGAAACTTTTTACTTATACAGTCAACCGCGATAATTCGTACGTTTTAACATACATTTTTAAATTTACGTCTGAAGAGACCCCTCTAAATGATTTACTCTCTATAATTCGAACATTTGTTTAACAAAAATACAAAGATAATGTTTTTTTACAAGTTTGTTTACAATTGACGTTAGTATTGTTTTTGGAATTTTTTCTTAAGATTAGTGTGATTATAGTTTTTGTGAAAGGTGTGACATATAAATGGCAAAAAAATAAATAATTGCTTTAAATTTAAACAGCAACAAATTTAAACCCCTATAAACCGTTTTTTTTATTTTAACATCGTTAAACGAAAATCTCTTTACTTTGAAAACTCTTATAATATGTAAAAAGAATTAGGTCCCTTCGATTTTATCGGGATTCTACTGAACATGTTTAGACTGAAACCCAACAAATACAAAGTTTTGCTTTCAAATAGAAAATGATTTAAAATTCAACTTCTTCGCACACGACAAACATGGAAAAATTATTTGAAAAACAGATCATTCTGATTAATTGAGAAGTGTATATATATAATTATTTAACTTGCTGTTTTCAACATTGTTATCAATGCGGATTGTAGCACAATATGGAACAAAAATTAGTTTTTGATTTGTTAATTAAAATTTATGTATTGTCTTGGCTTGATTACACCTTGCAACAAGCAATATTTTCATAAATAAACTTTTTTTTTTTTTATCCGTTATTGTGTTTTTAATTGGGGTGTTTGCTGTTTGGACAAATATCTGAAGCATTGTTTGTAGAAATATTAAACATTTTTAATATTTAGCAGACATGTTGGATATTTGTCAAACTTTTTGTGGCGTATAATTCTAAATGTATTCATTTTGCAGCGTGAAGACGTTAAAAAAGAAGCATCAAAATAATTTTAAGTACTAAATTAACTTCTATTTAGCAGTATTGCTTGCCACAAAACAGCTCGTTGTTGTCATCACTTTTTACTTTAAATTCTTTGCCTTTATTTTATATTTATTCTCCGTTTTATTTCCGCATTCATTGAAAACAAAACAAAAATTAAAATAAATGCTTTTGTGGAGCATATTTGTGTTGTTTATTAGCAAACACCAAACGGAAACAATATGTGTGTTTGACAAGCATTTTGTGCGGTTTATTATGCCCTTTAAATGAATTTGTTATCACAAAACTCTAATCTCTATCACTATACCACTACACTAACATTATAGATAGTTCACAAAACTCTACTAACATGTTTCGACAAACTTCATACAACCATTTTTAACAAGGAAATATACAAAAAAATATATGACACATGAGATTAGTGGTTAACTTAGGGGTCAAATAAACCATACGAACATGTTTGTGTAAATATTTAAAATGTCTAATACGGACACAAACAAATGTTTTTGTTGTAAAACGGCTTGTATATTATCTACCAAATGTATATGTCTACCAAATTTTATATCAATAGCTAAGGCATACGCATTCGGAGCACTAGAAAAGGATCACAAAATTTCAAAACAAGCAATATGCAATATGTTATAATAAAGTATTAAATACGAATTAAGTAAACATATTTATTTGTCGGAAGATTTCAAAAACTTTTATTTCTTAGATGTGGTCTGATGATGGCGCACAAGAAGAGTTCCAACTTTTTTTAATTTATTTCAAAATAACCTTTTTAAAAAACTTGGGAAACTTATAACTCATTTTTTGCTCAGCCCAGTAGTGCGATTCACTATTATTTTTAAACCAAACCATTTTACTATTCTAATACTTTTAACGACATCTACTGGTGTTAAAGCAAGCCATTTCAGTCAGCTTTTATATTTAACTAAACAAATTTTGGTTTATAAACACCAACATTTTTGGTGTGATTAAATTCGCTTAGAAAAGTGTTTATCTATCGTTGTACCTACCCAATAAAAAATTTTATCATTTTGCGAAGCACTAATGGTACATTTAAAAAAATAAGCGCACAATGATGCGCTACGCAATAAGACATACAGAAATGCAGTAAAGTAAGCGAAAGAACTCTCAACAACTTTTATAAAAAAATAACATTTCAAGTGCCACGGCATTCCCTTACAACGAAGCAGGTTTATAAGGGAGAATACTAACAAATAACTGTATCGAAACATTCAGTGTGTAAAGCTGATCGTTAGATCCAACATGTGTCAAAAATGTATTGCTTCAAAGTGGAAACTCGCCATATAAAATTCATGTCTTCCGTAAGCGCAATGGTAAGCGGAACTTTTATTGTTCTCCCTTACAAACCTGCTTTTTTGGAAGCTCCATTTTTTATTGGGTATATACTGCTGTATTCACAAAAAATTAAAATGGATTTAAAATGCATTTTTTGAAAAATTTGTATGAAAATTTTGCCTTAACACACATTTCAAACTTATTTTATTTTTTATGAATACGGCAGATAGTCGATAAATGATGTGGCTTTTAGGTATGTATGTATTTAGCCTATAATTTATCCACTTCTTATCACAGACCAATTTTCCGCGGAGCTTCTTATTTAGTCCCCTTTTAGACAGGCAAAGTTTACTTTGCAAAGTCTTGAGTTTATAGAAGGGAGGGGACAAGAGAATAGCGGGGAGTACATACTTTGCTGTACTCGCAAATTCCTTTTGTTTTTCGTTCGTATTTTTTACCTGAAGTTGGCTGCAACTTTATATTAATATATAGCATTGCCAGAAAGTTTGGTAAAAAATCATCATTTGGCTAAAATTTGATTTTCTTGAAGAGAAAAATCTACAAAATTTTTTTTCTAAATCAAATTGATTATAACAAGGGCAAAAAAGTAAAAATTATTAATTTTATATAAAAAAATATTACATGCAATATTCACATTCAACTATTATGCATGAATTGCAATATTTCACTATAATTTGGTATAAATTCTTTTAAGATTGAAACGGGTAGAATATTTTATGCAATTAGAATTAATAGTTGAGTTAGATTTATTTTATTTACACATTTAATTTTAATACTTAATAGTTTTTTTTTTAAAAAAAGAATGCGAAAAAGGTTTGACAACTTATTGGATTTAATAAAACGCATTTGCTTTGTCTTAAAATGGACTTATTTTTCCTAAAGCAAACCATTTGACTCAAAAAAAACTAAAAAACTTAATAAATTAATTAAATTCAACATTTTTATTTTTCGAATTTATTCTATGAGCTAAATTTCAGTTATGTATTTTATAAAGCTTTTTTGTAATAGTCCTATTCCTTTTATTACAAAAAAGCTTTATAAAATACATAACTGAAATTTAGCTCATAGAATAAATTCGAAAAATAAAAATGTTGAATATAATATAAAGTAACCTTCGGAAGGAAATAATTCCCAGTTTCTAAATTAATTAAATTAAAATTAAAATAATAAAAATGTACGCACTTTGCAAAATATCATTTAAAATCTGTAAATTAAAAAGTTATTGTTTTGTTTTTTTATTATTCTTTTTTGTTATTTTATCCTATTTTGATGTTTCTCTTGCCAGAATTGCCAAGATATATCAATTTGAATAGAGAGAAATATAAAACTGAAGCCGTGATTCTAATAAAAACATGACATGAAGATATTTTCAAAGAATAGTTAATCTTAACATTATTAAATTTCAAAAAGAATAAAAGGATCAAGTTTTCAATTAATAAATTTTTTCGTAACTTATGAACCACCCTATAATATACTTATATTCAAATCCTCGTTCAACTCTTATCACACAGAAAAAATATCAATGTTAAATAAACATTGCGCAATTTTGATTAAAAGTCATAGTAAATTTCTGCAAATGTATGGACATTATTAAAAGTTCTCATTATTTTATATTAACTTTAAACGAAAAATGTAAAAATAACATTGTTCAATGTTGTATCCATAAAAAACGGTTACTAGTTTTGTACAGAAACAATAACAACACTATAAAAAGAAAAACATAAATATTTTATTTTCATTAAAAATAAGTAAAATTATTTAAGCTCGAGGCCAGTGTTTTTTGTAAATAAAAAATCCTTTTTTATTTGTTTCCAATATTTCGATCTTCTTTGAAGATCATCAGCAGGGATATCTTTTCAGTGAATTTTTTTTTTATGAACACAAAAACTTAAAATATGTTGTTTACACATCGACATCTAGACTTGCACTTGTGTATAATAAAAACTTTCATTCAACGTGATTCGGAGTGCTATATCCATATGAATGTCATTTTGCTCTAACTTTACGGGAATGTTAAAAAATTAACATGAATTATAGTTATTTTAAAAGAAAATAATGTGGTTCGCAAGTTATTGTAAAATCATGTTAAAGTAACACGAAGTAACTATGATGGAAAATCACTACCGAAAAATGTAAAATCAACCTTGTTTTCGAGGATTTCACATTGTTTTTCTGTGTGATATTATATGAAAGTTTTCATAAAAACGCACAAAGACTGGGAAAAATATTGCTTTTAAAATGCTCGTACATACATATGTGTACACAGAAAGAATTCTAGCCAATTTGTTTTCAATTAAATCATTAATAATAAATAAAATCAGTTTTAATTAAAACTTTAATCAAGTGAATTAAACGTTTACATATATAAACAATATAACTGCAGAAAATTTTGTTAATATCAAAAACTACGTAGCTGATGCTATCAATTAGTTTACTGGTGCAAATTTAATTAATTTTTTTTTATTTATATCACAACTGTTTTAAATAAGATCAATTTTTAATTTCTTCTGTGTAAGATTTAATCAAATCCTTGTTTTATGTTTGATTCGAACTTCTCTGTCAAGCTCTTACTCTACGAACCACACTTTTAGGGGCGAGTCTTACAAAATCTTTAATGTTCTAATTCTAAAAGATGATTTCTAGAAAAAACTATGTCTTTGCGTTAAAAGGGTTAACTTAAATTCTTTTGTTTTCTTCCTGATTCACAGCTGCCAATTGCCATTTTCTTAAGATTTTTCTTTTTGACTGCTTCAGTTTTGTTTTTTTAACAATTTTCTGTATTTTCATTTTCCCCAACGATTTTCGCTTGGTTGCCCAAAGTTTAGTTTATTTAGAGTTTATTTTAAATGCAATTTGAATCGCATTTTATAATTGTGCGCACTCGATTGTGCTTTTGTTTCTTTTTGGTCTTGGCAGTTTGAAAATTTAAGTTTGTTATCTTTATCTTATTTAAGTCCATTACTATTCAGTGTTTTATTTCCAAAAAAACAAAGTTGCATTTTGTTAATTTTGCTGATTATAAATGAAAAAATCTTTTTAAAAGAATTTAATTACATTTAGTGTTACTGCCCCCTCACTAAATATTAATTAATTTAAAAAAGAACCATCTAGCCTGAAGGATTTCAATTAACATGTCATAGCAGAGATGTATTCATGTTAGCGTTGAAAATCTTTTACACTAGATCTACACTAAAGAAAAATATCTCAGCAAGTTGGCAAAAACGTCGGCAGAATAACAGAGCAATATTTCTTACTGCTCAGCTTATTTTAAAGGCATGGGAAAACGTATTTATGTTAACTCATAATTTGAAAAAAATCAAGGAAGAAGGTGCAGTGTAAAAACTCCCGCCATTTTGCAAAAATTATTTTTATTAAGATAAATTCTTTCTTATTCGACTTATTTTTTAAATGTTAATTTTTATTAAATTAATTTTTTTTGTTAAAATAAAATTTAAAATTTTGTATAAAAAAGAAAAGAGCTCATGCGTAAACAAATTAATATAAATTTAAATTATAAAGATCAAATAAGAAATAAATTATATCAATAAAAATATTTTTTGTAATTTTATATAGGGTTTGTTAAATTCTTTAATTTAATTATTTTACTACAATTATAATTTGCTACAATTTCACAAACTTAATTTCTTTCCACAATTCTATTTTTTGTTTCTCTTTTTCAATTGACAACCAAATTTGACGTTTTATGTTAACAATAATTGTCAACAAAAATGGACTAACAATTATTGCAACATAAATTGCCGGCAATAAATATGTACAAAAATTGCTGTCTACATTAAAGATAACATAATTTTGACATTTACTGCAATATATGACGCAATAATTATCTCTGGTATAGGCGGGCAGTTAGGCCTGTCAAAGAAATCAATTGCGATCGCAAGTAGAAATAATTCCGTGTTTGCTTTCCAAGAAAAAAAATTAATTTAACAAAACTAAAACAAATTCATTTATTTGTAGATGAAGAGGCCACATTTAATATTTTAATTGTAGTTTTAATTAAAATTATGTTTGCCTGATTATGTTTAATTTTTTCGATCAGGATTACGTTTTATGTCCTAGATTAGGCATTTAGTTCACATCATAGTTTTTTTTTAACTTGTTTGTACACTTTACTATAATTTTATCTGTTAAAAGAAACAACCCAGCAAAAACTTGATAATTATTTGCAATTACTGAACAACTTAATTTTCAATTACTACTTCATACCATCTGCATTACATAGAAGTAGTTTAGTACTGTCTTACATATAATTTGATACTTAAGTACTTGTTTATGAGCTTATTAACGAAATGTTTAATTGAATCATAATAAAATAAAATCTACGATTATATTAATTCCAATTTTATACAAATTGTACCTTTACATAAATATATCATATCATATTAGCTATCATATCATTCTCTGGTTTATTAGGTATGAATATGTCCCTAATGCAGGGTAGTAAAGTTTTGCATTAGAAAGTAAATTAAATTAAAAACACAATTTGTTTGACAAATTCATAGAAAAAGCATTCATTTTTTTCCATATTTTTCATAATAAATTGTATGGCAACAACAACGTTCGAAATTTGGATTAAGACTGTTATTACTCTTAATTATTAAACCGAATGATTTTTTTATGAATAATATTATAAGATTTGTGGAAAATTTCAAGCCCCTTTAACCCTTTCACTACCATACTATAAGGAGTGATTGTTGACAAATCTAAGTAATTTTTTCGTGTAGAAGCAGTGTTGCCAATTGAGCCATTTTTCACCTTGTTTAGCCATTAAAAAATTAATTTAGCTATTTGTCATCTCGTTTAGCCGTAACATTTTTTTTTGCCGTTTTTTCTTTTAAATTAATAACTTTTATTTTATTTTTTAGAAATTTTTAAAAGTAAAATAAACCTTTTTAACAATTAAACCGCATTTAAATCACAACTTTTACAGATGTTGCAAATTGCTGTAAAGGATGACGATGAAACATCTTTTAAAATAAACAAAAAGTATGCCGATATTAAATTTATAAAATGGATTAATACAGAATTTACTATAAAGTTGCTCTCACTTCCATGGTAAAATGCTGAAGTAGAGAGGATGTTTAGCCCAGTAAACATCGTTGAAGTTAATTTTAGAATTAGATTACATTTAGCAACCGTTAATTCGATATTATCGATTATGAAAATATGTTTACCACAACAATAAAATATTTATACCTACCAACCAGCCCAATAAAAAATGGAGGTTCCAACGAAGCAGGTTTGTAAGGGAGAAACATGAACGTTTCGCTTACCATTGCGCAGAGTGAAGACGTGAAGTTTATATGGCGAGTTACCACTTTGAAGCAATACATTTTGGACACATAAAGCGCATTATTCAGCGCATATAAAAATTGTTCTATGAAACGATCGGCCTTACACACTGAATGTTTTGATACAGTTATTTTTTAGTATTATCCCTTACAAAACCTGCTTCGTAGTAAGGGAATGCCGTAGAACTTGAAATTTTGTGTTTTTTTTTATAAAAGTTGTTGAGAGTTCGTGCACTTACTTTACTGCATTTCAGTATGTCTTATTGCGAAGCGCATAATTGTGCGCTTATTTTTTTAAATGTACCATAAGTGCTTCGCAAAATGATACAATTTTTTATTGGGGTATTAAAGAAGCAAAAACTAAATCTTTAATCTGAATTCGCTTTCTTTTAAGTTAAATAACGACGATCCAGAAGCTTGTTTAAATATTTAAATTCTTAATACATTTTTTTCAAGTAAATATACCTAGGTGGGTACCATGGTACCCGGGTATTAACGCAAAGGTTAAAGTGATAAATTGTAGACTGATCATCACAAAATTTGGCAGTAGAATATGTAGTCAGATAGACCGAATTTATGTTAAACGCTTTTATTTCACAATTATATGCCGTTTTTAAGTATTTGGCCTAAAATTCATGGAAAACAATAATTTCTACACAACACCAACACCAATAATATTTAAACGGAAATAAAATATTGGTCTTAATGCTGGTCGGTCAACATTTGGGTCTATATCCGTTTTCTTTTTGTACCAATCGTACTAGGTTATATTGAGCAACTGCTTTAGAGAAGTAGAATCAACGGTACACCAAAATTATTTATTATCCTTTATCGTTGGAAGGTAAGCATATTTTATACAAAAGGCTGAATCGACTAAGAGATATTCAAGAACCCAGAATATTAATTGATCTTTCAGTGTAAGTTATTTATGGCCACAAAAACATATTTCAAAATGTGGACTTCATGTTTTCGTTTAGAAGAAATATGGCTTATTGACTACACATTTTTATCTACTTTGAAAATGCATCTTATTTTCGAAACTGCATAAGGTAATGGAGCAACGGGTAATTGGTGTAAAAAACAATATGTCAGAACAGGATTTGTAATTTTATTTGTTACATCTAATACATAAACATAGAAGATAAAAAATTTATATTTCGGAATATGTTTAAATTGCTATTCATTATATTAACAAACAAAAAAGGCAATTGTATTTCTTTACGAAATGAAATATTATAAAATCTAATAGAGCATAAACGCAATAAATTGCTAAACGCAGATATATTCATATTCGGGCATTTGCTGATAAGTTACGAAAAAGGTAGAAAATAATACTCAATATTAAAGTTACAGAAACAAAAAAAGCAATAATCTAAAACACCTGTGTTTAAATATTAAGCTGTAATAAATTTTTGCTAAGTCAGCAGTAAACAACTGCCAAGACAACATCAGCGCAACTTTAAGAAACATTAGAAGCAGTAACCGTACACTAAACGAAAAAAAGGTTGGTAAGTCGTTAAAAAAGAAAAGAATGAAAAAACTTGTTCAGTATTTCAAAAACAATTTTTTTTTATTCTTTTTTGTACAATTGTTTTATTGATAAAAAGTATTGAGGGAAATTTTTTCACCGTTTTGCTTCAAAAATAAGTTTTTGTATATTTTTCAAGATTTTAAGAAAAATGCATTATTTATATATATATATATAGAATTTTTTGCATTTTACCATCCAATTTCATAGTTAAGGGTAGTGCACTAAATATTGACTTTAATCAGCAGTGCACTATCACAAAATAAAACTGCAAAAAAATTAGTTTGCACTCTTTTTTACCAGCTTTAGTGATGATTTATAATTTTTTAACTACCACTAAAAAAAATAAGTGATAGTGCCAGTTTTTTCACTATCACTAAACGCAGATTGAATGCAACAGACAAAAGTTTCTGGCGCAAATTGAGTCCGCAACTGCAGAAATATACATGTACGGAATTTTTCAAGTTGTAGATTTGTATTCAAAAAAGGGTCATAATAATTTCCATTTTTTTTTAAAACTTTCAAATATTTTCAATTGTTGATACAATTTAGAAAACATCCGGGAAATACATTTGTTAGTATGTATATGTAAATACGAATATGTTTGAACATTTCCATGTTATAACCGAAGAGATTTCTTTCAGTGCAGAGCAAGAGGTAACAGCAATTATAACAACAACACACATTGTTGCAAAAAGTCAATAAGCTTAAGCAAAAAAAAAAAAAAAATGGCAAAAGAATAAGAGAAATATATACATACACACATACAAGGAAAAGTTGTCGAAAAGGTATTGACAGCACCTGCAGCAGCATTGGCACATTGTATCGCTACTTTTGTTGTATATTCTACCTCACGGAGATTCACTCACTCAATAGTAGTTTAAGCAAGAAGTATGAGTAGTGTGTGTATGCAACGAAAATTTTTAAGTATATGTGACAATTTAAACTGTTGTTTGTGAGTATGTTTGTCATTGTGAGTGTAATGTATCTATGAGTGTATTCGTATTAGTTGTTGTATCCCAGCAAATAAAATTGGACCACCTGACCCATTTTGATAAAATGGACTACTCCATGGACTGGTCCGATGTAATGCAAGCATGGACCATGTCATTGTTAAAAAGTGTTTGTAGTGAGACGACATGTCTTCGTTTTTTAACGACGTGCTTTCGTTTTTAAACGACTTCAAAACTAATCCTCTTGAGTATACCATGGAGTAGTTTTAAAACTACTCCTTAGTGGTCCAAAGGTGGGTTATATACCATGGAGTAGTTTTAAAACTACTCCTTAGTGGTCCAAAGGTGGGTTATATGATCCTCTCCTAGGACATCGTAATGTTAAATAGACCAGGTTTTTTCCATACGTTTGGGTTACTTTTGGACTAGTCCTGGTCCTTTGTGGACTACTCTTTACACGCGTGTTTGGACTGGTCCTATTATTTGCAGGGATATTGCTTTCGATGTATGTACTTTAATTTCGTTTTAATTTTTGTTACTCTTCCTCTTAAAGTGCTTTCTTGTAACAAGAAGTTGCGGTATATATTTCATTTTGGTAGATCCAACTGCATTACTTCAGTTGGCTTCTTTACCTTTAAAAAAACAGACAAACTTATATATGCAAACATAATAAGACTCGCACATCTACATACAAGGCATAGAGACACCTGAATCCATGTTTACAAAAAAACCTTCAAAGTAGGACAAATCGTTTGACAATGCAGCAAACAAATAAAAATAGTCCAAAAAAAGAAAAGGTTGTGAAAAAATGTATTATAAAACAGAGCACAAGTATCGGGGAGCAGTTACTGCAGCATGTGCACGCAGAGAAAAAACATGATTAATAAGTTGTCACTACGAACATTTTTATTCATATTTGCCTAATATGTATATTTAACCCAATAAGTTTATTATAATCCTAATATAACTTGATAAAATATTTTATGTCCTCAACATTTTTAAATTCACTATAATAATATTATATGGTGTTTAACGCCACAAAACTTATGTTTAGTAAAATAATTGTTGTTTTCTGTAAAACACATTATCTAATTGAGGAAATATTTATGGTTAAATCAAACGATGTGTATTTATTATTTATTTAAATACAATCATTTACGTCTGCAAGCATAAGTTAATCGGACAACTTGGATTGTTGCAAAATAATTAAAACTTTTTTAAATATTTTGCTGCCTTGCAAAACTTATAGGTTTTGTAAAACAGGTTAGTAATTTAAATATAATAATAAAAATACATACATCTTCTATCTTCTTCGTCTATATATATAAAAATGAAAAATGTTTCTCTGTTTGTTTGTTTGTATGTTGGCTTATAGACTCCTAAACTACTGAACCCATTTTCCTGAAATGTTTACAGTGACATCACGTGAGCCCTAAAAATAAAAAAGTTACTTTTTTCGATAGGGACAGGGGAATTGGTACCCCCTAGGATGGCAATATTAATATCGCATATCTAAAGAGCCGGTGCAAGCATTTTGTTGAACTTTTGGTAGTAGGATCTTCTGATCCTCAAAATTGAAATAAAATAGCAGCGTGGGAAGTGGTAAGAGGCGCTGCACTCATTTTATTGATTTTTTTTCAGTAGCATCTTCTGAGCTCTAAAAATTAAATAAGATAGCAGCAGGGGTAGCGGTACCCTCATAGGACGCTAATGTTAAATACCGCATATCTAAAGAACTGTTATATCAGTAGAACGGGTTCTGTTAAAGCATTAAAATTTGGTACAAGATTCTTTGTTGTCAATACATGAGATCTGTTTAAAAAAAATTTACTAATTGTATTTCGATTTGGGTAGCAAAGCGCACCGGGTTAAGCTAGTACATATATAAACGTTGTCTTTCTTGCAGCCAAAAACACCTACAACGTTGAAACCGGGATAGAAGTTTTCACAAAAAATTTTATTATAAGCCCCGAATGTTTTTTTAATTACCGTTCAACATTATATCGATACAATGGATTTTTTTATTGATGTTATCAAAGTTATTTTTGGGAATACAAAATTTATTATTAAGAAGATTTCCGAATGACGCGCTAAATTCCCAATTTTTCATATATGATAAATACACTGAACTTTATTGTGGAGGGAAAGCCAGCAACCAGTGAAATGCTCATGGATTTCACTGCTTGCCAGCTGATCAGGAAACCTTTTTCCAAAGATTGTGTTTGACTTTGTTTTTACAAGTCTTAAATGTAAATTTAATTCAATTTTAAATATATGCTTTAGTGTATATATAAACCAAAGTATATGCACATATATACATATGTGGTTTTAATCTATATATATATATATATAATTGTTACGTTACTGACTGATTCATCATCGCACAGCCTAAACGCCTGAAGCTAAAAACTTGAAATTTAGACCGAAGTTTAGTCTCTCCCAAATCGATCCAGTTAGACGGAATTTTTGGTAATTCGAATGTTTAGGGGGTAAAAAATGGTAAAAACGGAAAAACACGTTAACCTTATATCTCCAAAACTAAAAGAGATACAATAAAAAACTAATTCTTATCCATTTATTTATTTATTTATTTAAGAAAAAAAAAAAATTGTAACTTTTACAACAAAACATCAGTCTTAAACAGTAGAAATCTTATGATGTTATTTTGGAAAATGAAAAATATTAAACTTAAGTCTAGGTATAGTTATTACAAAATTGATATAAATAAAGTTATTGTTATTAAACCAAACAAATAAATAACGAAAAACTACATATCAAAATAACATAAATACATTTATAAAAAATCAAAAAAATTTTGAACTATAGAACTATACCGAACTATAAACAAACTTGTTGACTACGAATAGTATTTAAATATTTATGTTTTAAATTGTAACGCATTGCTGATTTCTTTTATTGTTGGAGTAGTAATATTATTCCAAAGACGTATTGCAAATATGAAAAATTGCCATTCAGATATTAATGTGTGATGTCTGATTTGAATTAAATTTCTATTTCTTCTGAGTCGACTAAATTTTAAACGATTAAAAAGATGACCTGGCTCATGGGTGGTTATAATTTTGTGAAGAAATACTAAAGTTCTTATTTTCATCAAATCTTCAAAAAGTACCCCGAATATTCTCCTAGAGTAAGGCATAATACTTATATAAGTACCATTTATGTTATAATTTCTGATCCCGTAAACGTACCTTGCAATGTTGTTATATGTGACGTTCAATTTAGATTTACTGGTTTCATCACAACTTGCAAAAATCTCATATCCGTAGGTTAAAATTGGTATCAAATATGTCTTAGCAAATAATAAGCGTATTTTCAATGGGGTGCAATATTGAGCAGGCCAAAGGCTTCTTAGCATCGAATATGTTTTACCACAGGCAGCTATAACGTGATCAGACCAGGTTAGAGTGTTATTAAAAATTACACCAAGATTTTTTGCTTTATCTACGATTTCAATCCGTTGGTTTTTAATAAAAATGTTGGGATAATCAATAATTTTCTGTGTTCTTTTACGTATTACAATGCATTTCGATTTGGTAGGATTTAAACTTAACCCGTTAACATCAGCCCAACGTGAAACCCGTTGTAAGTCTTGATTAAGTCTTGCAGAACATTCACCTAAGTTCCCTTTTCTGTTACTTATGTACAATTGTACGTCATCGGCATACATTCTAATGTTGCAATGGAGCAACTGTTCAGGAAGATCGTTTGCGTAAATGGAGAAAAGGAGAGGACCTAGAATGGATCCCTGGGGAACACCCCTGACAACAGGAAGAAAATTTGAGATAGTTGAAGGACTTGTTTCAACACACTGGACACGATCTTTATCAATCAATCTAATGGATGTTGATGAAAAATTCATAATTTTCTCCAGTTTTTGAATAAGTATTGTGTGGTCAACGGTATCAAAAGCCTTTGAATGATCCAACAATACTAAATATGCAACGCACCCATCGTCAATTTCCTTTCTAAGATCTTCTTCTACATCAGTTAGAGCAGTAATACAGCTATGTTTGGCCCGAAAGCCAGATTGTTGATCGGTCAATAATTTACTATCATTTATATAATTGGTTATCTGTTTATGTAAAAGTTTCTCGAAAGCCTTTGAGAGATAAGGTAATATAGCTATAGGCCGATATTCAGTGGATGATTTTGGTATTGGAATAATTTTTGCCTGTTTCCATCTTAGTGGATAAGTGCCTGCCATAATTATTTTATTAAAAACGGATAAAACCTTTATTTTGTCACCCTATCTATCTTTTAAAGCAATTAATATACAAAAAAATGGCTATATCACATTCGAAACTTATCTAAAAAATACAAATATTGGTTTGGTACTTTTTCGAAATTCGAACGATTAAGGGGTAAAAATCGTAACGATTTTTGGTACTTGTTTTACAAAACATTTTTCTCCATTCATTCATATATACGTATTAAATTATGGGCTCCCACTACAATAATGAAATTTTTGATACTTTAGTGGGGATACAAAAGTACCAAAATACAAAAATACGGAAAATTAAATTTAGCTTTTTGTTTCACAACTTGTACTTCTTTTAACTTTTGCTAGAAACAAAAAAATTAATATGGAATGTCCTGAGTATATACTGCTCAAAAAAGGAACTTTTTGTACTTTTCTGATCTTTAACTGATACTATTTGAATTTCCGATAGTAATGGACCTAGAAACATTAAATTTAGCATGCAATGTCCTGAGTGAATGCGCATGTGTAAGAAAGATCTTTTTGGTAATTTTGCGTTCTTTAACGAGTCCTTTTTTTAATTTCCGTTAATATTGGACCAGGCAACATGAAATTTAACATTCAAGGTCCTGATTGAATGAGAATATTTTAGAACATTTTTGGTACTTTGTTTCTTTATCTGTTACATTTTAAATTTCCGTTAGTACTGGGCTTAGAAACATAAAATCATGCTGTTAAATAGGCACCTACAAACATAAACTTTGGCATATAAACATTTCCATGAAAGAAAGGGAGACGCTTACGCAGTAGCGGGATTAATGCTAGTAAAAAATAAATATTTGAGGGAAATTTGTTATTGTTTTCATATAGAAACATGGCTAGAAAGGTCGTTTGCGTTTTTCTTCTGAACATAATAATATGTTTGATACAATAATAAGCTTAAAAACATTACGTCTGAACCTATCGTCGCAAGAATTAAAGAACGCTGAAACTGACAAAACATAAAATGTTTACCGGAGCCAAGAAACCTGTATGAAAGAAAGCAGAAAAAAATTCATATCATAAAAACTATACAACTTAGGAACATGATTTTTTTCATCATACAAATATGGGACCGGGACCAATCGACGCAGTATTTTTTTTTCTTATAAAAATGATGCAAAAAACGCATTTTCGATATTTTGTCAGTTACAGCGTTCTTTAATTCTTGCGACGATATATTGTTACTTAAGACGTATTTGACACAATCATAACCACAAACATTAATGGTAGTTTGCGATTGTGATTGCATCAAACATGTTTTTTCTTTGCGTGTGGTAGTAGTTGTTGAATGTGTGTTTTCCTCTTAGTTGCTTCTACTTTCAAACAATTTTTGATACATTTTTTTTAAATTTTTTGCTAGTGCATCTTTATTCTGTCATCTTGCCGCTCTGGCAGGCATGTTGTTAAGTGGCTGAGGATGTGAAGAATGATACTTGTAATGTTGCTGATTTAACTTAACGACAAATTCCATTATTGAAGTGATGGGTAAATTTGTGTATAGTAAAAAAGGTATGATTATATTTTATAGAGCTTTTTTGATGTAGTTTTGGTTTTATTTTATACGTAGACAAGGATTTTATTAATTGTAAAAAAAAACTAATTTAAATAGAAATTAATTGCACAAAAATAAATTTGTGGACCCATGGGTTAGTCCTAGAAATATTCGTATGCATCTTTAGAAGCACTCCTGGAGGAATAAGTTCAGCCAATATCTCGAGCATGGGTGGGACTTAAAATTGTCAAACGATAACTCGTAGCCTCGGGATATATGATAACAACTGGAAATGATTTTGTAATACCCATTTCGAAAAGTACATGGCGGCTGTGATCTTAGCCAATATTAGACTCTCGTTCTCATACAAATACCACAACCAAAACCATTTTCGGTGCCGTAAGTTTCTTGTAACTGTTGGTCCCCCGAGGATGTGCTGCGTCTTGCATTTATTGAGGAAACTTATGCTGCGTTGTTAACTTATTCACTATGTGTAAGGTATGTACTGGTATACGATGTATATCTTTCATTTTAAAAAGAGGTGTATGCAACCTGGAATGCGTTTTTTGGGATCAATGTTTTTAAACGAGTTTAAAGCTGTACCTCAGATAATAACTGAGGTATCATAGGAGTCAGTAGCCTACTTGTACTTCGGTCTCGGTCTCTCTATTGAGTGTGGATTTAAAGATCATACCTATCAGAAGAGAGATGCCTTTGAAACAGCAGAGATGCCTTTGCACGAGAGTTGCATTCGATGAGTTAGTCAAAGGAGGAGATGGAGAAAGAGAAGGTGATAAGATGATGGAAGAGTTTGCAAAGATAGTTTGAGATGATGAAGAAGATATCTGTGAAGTTTGTGTTATGTATGAAAATTATTGAGAAATTGAGTAATTTTATGAGCAGGGAAACCAGAAATATGCTCTAAAAAACGAGTTTTGAGAAATTTCGGCCTGTGTATGGATCCCTAGGTGCTGTTGCTACTTAGCTGAAGCTGCTAAGATTGATAAATAGCGGTGGAAGGTAGATAGGTCTGGCTCCTTAATAGGGTTGGGCTTATGATTTTTGGTGGATAATACACACGAATTGCGATCTTTCTGTGAAAATTATCCTTAACTAACACAGGGGCATTTGGTAATTGCCTAATATGAGCTCACAATGTGCTTAAGTTCCACCTTAATGTAGAGTCGCAAGACAAGTATTTACGTAAATCGAAATCACAACTGTAACTGTCGGTCGCACCGGGTAGTTAGTAAGGGTCATCCTAAGAATATTTTGCCTTTCGGTGTTACATTTATCAAGATATCATGGATATCCCACTAATGATAGGAGCTTAGAGAGGATTATCAATAGTCGTCGGAGCAAATGTATAATCTTGCTGGATCCGCCTGTACTCTGAGGCGGTTGGTAGATTCTTTGTTCGTCACCCACTGGTTAAGATTCACAATGGGGCAGGTCCTCAGCCAGGTATCCACGTAAATCTTTTCCATATCTATAACTATAGGTATTAAAATCCCTCAGGAGTATGAAGTAAGACTTTTTCACATTTTCGAAGATTTGAAAGAAAAACGACAATTTTTTTTTACGAACTGTGTTTTTGATTTTACTCGTTTATAGTATGAAGTTATAAGTAGCAAACCAAAACTGTTCGAATGCAAGTCCAACTTTTCAACCGTTAATATTTATACACACACATACTTAAATATTTGTATTTGCGGTATACAGCTTTGAAATCTCTTTCAATTTTCTTATTGTTTCTTTGCAAAGTGCTCTCGTCGGTGTGAAATCCCAAAGATCTTTTGTAAAATCTCGCAAATTTTGCATATGACTGGGACGAATCTGCTTCAAAGCAACAGCATAAAAATTTAAACTTTTGCTTTTCTCTTGTCCGTTTTTAAAAGACTGTGAACTATTGTTTTAATATCTAGTTCGGCACAAATAATTTGTATATGGATGTTAAACTCATAACAAAATGTTGTTTTGCCTGGTAATGATTGTTCATTGGTCCCTCCTTGAGAACATACACTCTAGAAAATGTGTCTTTAAGGACCGTGCTTTTTTAACTGATTAGTTTTTGTAACCGAATTTCATTTTGTCTTTTCTATCTATTTTTACTCATAATTTAGCTATTTTTGGTTGTGAAGAGTTGACAACACTAAACGTAAGTACTGTATCTATTTTTAAAAATTTTGCATAATTAAACGAATTTTTTTTTGTATTGTATTTAAAAACTAATACATATCAATTTAACGTTTTAAATAAACCCAAATAACATCTGAGTTGTATTCGAAAAATATGTGTAGGAATGAATGATATTTATTTTCATGCCTTTAGAAGAACATCATTGATAAAAACATAAACATCATCATAGAAATAAAGATATTCCTTTCTGGCTTAAGCGCCCTTAAAACAATCTGGTTGCATTCTATAGTAATTTTTTATTTTATATCATTTTGCCCTATTTTGCCTTCCACGAAATTACAGGCATTTCTACTTTAAATCATGTTTTTGATCAACAAAAATGTAAATTGCAATTGGGGCAAATTACTAAAAGGCTGTGACAACGAAAAACAATTTCTGCTACATGCAGCAAGAGACAAACTGCATTAAATTGGGAACAAACTACTAATAATGCCTTAAACTGAACCCAGATGCAGTTAAGTGAAAATCAACCAATTTGTATACAGCATACGAATATTCAAAGAAACTAGGGTGATTTCTTTTATTTTTTATATAATAAACTTTCCCTTCCAACAACCTGAATTACCTTTAAGGTAAATGTCTTACATGCTTTTCACCTTCAAAGTAAAAGCAGAGAAAAATATCTTTTTTAGATTTATTCCGCAAATTTTACAGGAAAGAAGAAAACTATTTTTTTAAACATTGTTTTTTTTTCGTTAAGATAAAGGGAAAAATAACAAGAACTTAAAAAAAAATCAAGATAATGTCATTTTGAGAGTTTTAGCTTTTTCTACTTTTTAAAGGTACGAACTAAAAACTTTTCTTTATGCAAAAATTATGATTTTGCCTTAAGCAGACTTAAACACAGAGAAAACAATTTTTGCTATAATATTTAAAAAGTTTATTTTTTAAATTTTATTTTAACAAAAAACCCAAAGATTTAAGATGAAAAAAGGACCAAATTGACATACATAAATTAATAATATTTAATAAAGTCTATGAAATATTAACTAGCGGGATAAAATTTATTATTCATTGCTGCTGTTTTAAAACATAAAACTATTTGCAACAATGTTTTTGTAGCTGATGCTTTCAGTTTGTGTAAAAAGATAAAAATTGTTAGTTAATTTTTTATGAAATATGGCCTTAAATTGCAGACAACAACTACAACAGTAATAATAACAATAAAAATTACATAACAAAAAAAAATAAATGGTCTCATATAAAATTAATTTATATTTGAATTTTCATTTAATGAAATGCAGGCCAGAGGCAAAAAGAATTATTAAAAATATGCAGTTTAAAAATTATATTTTTTTTCTTTCAGTATTTAAACCAATTTATAAAATAAATATTTTGCCAACAAGTTGCCTGACAGCAAAAAAAAAAATAGAAATGGAAACAACATTTTAAAATCAAAATGATAAATTGTTGAATCCGTAATTTTTTAACGCTGTATACCGAGGATTTAATTAAAAGTTTAAAAAAATGAAAAATAAATGGAAGCATATTTTTTTACTTTTACATAAGCCGGTATGTGATGAAAAAAGATCGATTTAAAAACGTTTGATTTTAAAATCCATTTCTTTATCATTGTCTTAATTTTTTTCATAATGCAGTTCAACTAATATAATATATAATTAAAAATCTAAAATGACAACGGGATATAAAATGAAACTGTATTTGAAATCAATTTTTTAAGATACTCAAAACTATTTTATCGATTTTAAATCGTATCGTTTTCAAAAACGATTTACATCACATACCTAAAAGATATTTTATTTTACGGGATCAGCAAATGCCTATTTTTGGGGAATGACGAATAAGAAATTGGGTATAAGTTATAACATAAAGCTGGGAACCCTGTGTATATATGAGAGTATGCGTGACAAAAAAAAAGTAACTTAACTCTTCAGTGAGGCTCTTTTATGTAAAAAAGCCTACTTAAGGCCGTTAAACACTATCCCATAATGTCTTAAGTATTTTACGAAAAAACTTTGAACTTTTTAAAAAAACAATAACAATTTATCATGATAAGGTGGTGTTTTTTATGATAAAATAAAAAAAAATATATATATATTATAAAAGGATATGCTTTTTTATCCAAATTTTTATTTTTCAATCAGGCTAAAGTTCATTGAATACAATTTTCATTAAGTTATTTTTATGAAGAAAAATGAAACGAATTAAAATTTATTGATAATTTTTCATTCTTGGCTAAGTTGGGAATCGAACCCAGGTTTTCACGGACAGGTTGCCCTGATATGTTTCAATTGTAAACCCACAATCTCTTCAGAGGGATTTTCCATTTTAAACTCACCGCCACTGACGAAGGCTGGCAGTCAATCATTAATCTTTAGCCAAATGGTATTTTTGCTTTTAGGAAGTTCGAAATTTGCTTCTTAAAATGATTATCTATTTTCATTGATTAACATGTTCTTCATTACATCGGTTTTTGGTACTTGATATCAAGAATTCTTCTTGTAGTCCAAAAAAGGTCAACTAGGAAAAAGAAAGACAAAAAACATGAAAATTAGAAAAATGTACTTTGGACTTCATGAAGAACTCTTAACAACAAGAACGAAAAACAGAAACGGAAGAAATACCATGTAAATCAATTAAAATAGATAATCATTTCTAGAAGCAAAATTTCGTTTACCAAAAACTTAAAATACCATTTGGCTTAAAGATTGATGTTTGACTATTGACTGTCAGCCATTGCCAATGGCGGTGAGTGTTAAACGGCAAACCCCTCTGAATAGATTGTGTGGTTACAATCGAACCTGGCTTCGATTCCCAGTTAAGTCAAGAATGAAAAAATTATCAATGCATTTCAATTCATTTCATGTTGTTAAATTTTTTTCTTCATAAATAACTTAATGAAAATTAAATTTAATGAACTTAAGCCTGATTAAAATATCAAAATTTTTATTAAAAACCATAAATAACCACAATAATAATAAAAGTATATTTTTAAAAAAACAAATTATCTTTTTCTGAAAAAACTATCTTTTGTGAAAAATATCAATTTTTCTAAAGTATATTTATGTAAAAGTTTTGTTGTTTTGAAAAAAATTATATTTTCTTAAAAAACGGTATATTTTTGTAAAAGAAAATAGGGTGTTTTTAATAGAGTGACACAAGCTTGAATCATATTCAAACAAAGAAATTTATTTTTAATATCAATGCAACGGGCTTTATTGGAATTAAAATTTTATGAAATTAAGGGTTAAAAATGATTTCTGCCATGTGGCCGCTACGGCTGGCGCGTAGAAGGCGCAATTTGAAACACCAATTTTTAATAACTTTTCGCAGCATTTGCAGCCGTGTTTCGCCGATAACTCTTTAAAAGTTGATTTCGAGGTGTTCAATTGTTTGTGGCTTATCGACGTAGACAAGTGACTCCAAAGAAAATTATTCAATAGGATTAAATCACACGATATTGTGGCCAATTAATTGGGCCATTATGAGAAATTATTTCTTTGAGTAAATCAATTGTAGCTGTGTCACACGTAATTGAGGTACGAAAAAATTTCGAATCATGTTCCCATATCGTTCACCATTGACAGTAACATTCTGACAATCATCGTTTTTGAATACATATGGATTCTCCTCACTTCAAAGGTGACAATTCTGCTTATTTACGTACCTATTCAACCGATAATGGGCTTCACCGCAAAATAAAATTTTGAATGGAAATTTAAAATCAATATCAATTTGTGCTTCAGCCGGCGCATACGATCGTCGTTTGGGTTTAATTCCTGCACAAGTTGAATTTTTAAGATCCTTTCGAAAGATCATCCAAAAAGTGGAAGGATACAACTCCAGTTGCTGTGAACGGCGACGAATTGATTGATTACGATCTTCTTCAATGCTTTCCTGTACAGCGGTTCCAGCTACTTCAGTAACAGTTAATGTGATCCGAAAACGATCTATTGTTTTTCGAATTATCCGCTCTGAAGGACGAGTATCTACGCCGTAAAATGGAAGAAGTGCACGATATGTATAACGAATAGAACAATTAGTTTCATTAAAAATTTAAAAAACGTGTACGCCAATTCGTAATGAAATTTCAAAGCAAACTACACAAAAAGCAACTAACAGCTGTTGATGCTCTAATTAAGTAGTGATGCCAACTCAAAGTTGTGCCACTCTAAAAAAAAGCTTTATCTGCTTGATCATCAACAAATATTTTCTTTTATTTCTCATAGTTCAAATAATAACCCATATGTGACGCGCAAAATAGAAAGGGACCTAAGGGTAAAAACAGGTTTTGTTCAGGAGAAACATTTTAAAGATTTAAATACGTGTATCTTCATAAAACGCGCATATCTCTGGGAGGGAACTCTTTTGGGGCATGGGATCGGTCTCATTCGATGCTCAGATGTTGCCCACATCAAAAAAAAAAGTGAAAATTGTTTTTTTATCCCTTAGGTCCCTTTCTCTATGCGCTGTCACATATAATGATATTATTGTTTTAAATGGCTTGTCGATAACTTTATTAAAAAATCTCCTGTCTATACATGATACACAGACTCATTCGGATACACACTTTTTTTAAAGTTTATAATACTTAAATAAATAACTCTCGTGTTCGGAAAAGTGTTTGTCATATAAAAATTTTAAATTTATAGACAATTTTTATATCTCCCAATAGATGTAAATTGACACATCATTTGTTATTATTATGGGAAAAAATAAAAAGTTTTTATTTGTATTTTTAAAATTATTATTAAAATTTATTTATGCGCATATAAAGTATTTTCAATCGAAAGAACAGTCAAAAAGACTGTCTGAGAACGCGTAAAAAGCAATGAAAAATGTTTTTAAATCTTAAAATGTCATTGAATCTTTAGCGCTGCAATAAAAAATATAATATATTTATATATATATTAATATATGTATGTTTGTACGAGAAATGTGTGTGCAACGGCTCGTATTTTTAATGCTTTTGTCCTTTTTTACAGACTTTTATTTTTAAACAGTTGTCGATGTAAATTATTTTTATTGTTTAAAAAAAATTTGTCTGTATTGTGGTTGGTATTGACATTAAATGATTAATTAATAACTTTTGTTTTTGGTTTTTTAAATAAAAACCGAATTTTTGACACCCTCTACAAAGTAAGTTCCTGTTTACCAGCGTTGAGGGTACACAGAAAAAAAAAGTTTTTAAATCAAAAAGAAACAATCTTGTTTAAAAAAAACCCGCTATGAAATCGAGCCAAGATGGTTTTTTTTGTTTAAAAATGTTCGTTTTTATTTTAGAAACTGCAATGTTTATAAAAAAAATGTTTATTTTTGATTTAAAGTGATAATCCATTTTAGTAGAAAATTTACCATTTTTGTATTAAAAACTATAGTTTTTAAAACAAGAATATATCACTTTAAAGTCAAAAATGTAATATTTTTAAATTAAAAATGTGTAATTTAAATTAAAAGTACTTAATTTTGAAGGTACGTTGCTTCATACTTACCCTTATACCAGGCAATAAGTAAATACTTATATCAACCTAAACGGAATTATTAAATTTTTAAGGTTTATTACAGTATACAAATATACAGCTTAATGCAACTTACATGTTATTTACTGACGATGCTAACCAAGCGTTAGCGAAATATCGATAGAAAAAAATTAATCATCCAAATTTTGATATTTTAATTAGGCTTAAGTTCATCAAATTTAATTTTCATTAAATTATTTTTATGAAGAAAGGAATTTTACAACATGAAATTAATTAAAATTTATTGATAATTTTTCATTCTTGACTGACCTGAGATTCGAACCCAGGCGTATTACGGACAGGTTACCCTTACATGTTTCCATTGCAACCACTCAATCTCTTCAGAGGGGTTTGCCGTTTAACTCTCGCAGCGATCTTTAAACTAAATTGTATTTAACCTTTGGTAGATCGAAATTTGCTTTGAATGATTATCTATTTTAATTAATTTTACATGTTCTTCCTTACTTCTGTTTTTTTTTTATAAATATAATATTTTATTAAAAAAAAAGACCTTTAGCTTAAACAACAAAAACTATTTATTTTATTATACAACTTATTTTTTATGTTATATTTGTTTTGAATGATATACATACATATTTAATAATTTTTATTAATTAAAAAAAAAGAAAACAATTCAATATAATTATAAAGGAACAAAAATATTAGTTTATATTAAACGATATCAACATTTTGAATGATATTTCTCAAAACAGTCTTTGTTTTTTGCTAAGCAAAGCGCCGACTACCACAATTATTGGGGCATACTCTTGGTGGATCATCGGAAAATTGAGGCCAATGGTCGCACAGGTCAAATCTAATATCGTCTGGTGCGTCATGTGGACGATATTTCGAACAAAACAAATTTGTGGATACCTCAAATTTTTCAGTAGGCGCAGAAACTTCAAAAAAAGACGCTAACACTGTTCCTAGCTCTATTTTGAAAGTTAGGAACGATTTAACCTTTGGTTTAGGTAATCTAACAAGCTTGCAATCTTTTCTATATTCTATCCAAGAATTTTATATTGCAAGATCCAGAAAGTGGAAAAATACTTTGACGATCCATTTCTTAGTTTTCATTTTAATTCTATAATATTCCAGCAATTGGTCACACAAATCAACCCAACCCATAAATGCGTTATAGTTTTGAATAACTGCGGGTACTTGGACAGGACAACGGCGTTATACCTGGGCCTATTGCTGCATAGCCCATATGATGTAATGAATCTAAAAGCGGAATGGTTGTAAAAAACCGGTCGAAATATATATGGCTGTTTTTTTGCAAATTTTTAATTAGTCTTATTACTAGACGGTCCACATCCAAGACCGCCATCTTTAAATGTCCCAGCTCCATGTAAGACTTCAAAGTCTACTAGCATACCATCAGAAGTGGCGCAGACCAGATTTTTCAATTCAACAGGTCGTGGCTTTGACCTGATTCCTTGTCGTGCAGGGCATCTACCCGTAAATGGAATAATCTGTTCGTCAATTGAATAATTTGTCACATCTGTTGCTAATTTGTTGCACTGTTCTTTAACTATATCGATGACTGATTGAGTTCTCCATAGTTTATTTGTAGAGCCTGGTGCGGAATAGTCTGAAAAGTATATGTCCGATCGAAGTTCCAGAAATTTATCACGGGACATGGAATTGAATATAACCGGAATTTAACATTCATGAGACCAGTACATCCTTATAGCCGGGTAACCAAGGCATCCCATTACGATCGCGCATCCGTAAAACCGTTTAATATCTGAGGGTATGTAGCGCACTTCTTGACCACGCTTAGTCATAACATACATTTTGGTATACTTTACAACGTCTTCATAATGGTTTTCTGGAAAATATCTCTTAAAATATTCCAATGGTGTTTTGACAACCCAATGTTGTCGGAAGTTCGATATTTGGAAACGAAATACTTTTCCATATGTCCCGTCTAATGCGTTCTTTATATTGGGAAATCGATAATTGCTGTGTTGCATCTGGTGATCCTGTGGAGTTTGATTGTTCAATCGCTCTAATTGGCTGGTCATTAGTAGACTCAAAAATATCAGTATTATCAATGCCCTCATTGCTTTCTCTGTATTTAAATCTAAAGGGATCCAGGTTTCGTCAGCATTATCGTCGTCGCTGAAGTCAGCATCAGATTCGTCTAAAAGCTATAAAACTGCTTCAACATCATCATCATTGTCAACATCATCATCATTTAACGATAACACAAACCTGAGCATATAATAAAATGTTGCATTGTGCCTGATGCACACAAATGTGGTATCTGTATTTCTTTGCACCCAAAATAATTGTTACTAAGCAAAAAATTAACGGTAAGCAGCCAAATGCCTTCACACATTCGTTATACAATTTACTCAAGCTTGATCAAAACATTTTTTTTATTATTTAACAAAAACATTTAACTCTCGGACGCATATTTGCACGTGTTTAATGACACAATCAAAATGACTGCTTTCAGGCTAATTGATGAAATATTATTTTTTTCATATAATCTAATGCATAATATAATATATTGCATGTTAAGGCAGATCTCACAATCGATTAAGCTAGGTCTGAAAGGGTTAAAGGAATACTTTTCATTATACTTTTCTTCAGAGTGGTCTTCCATTTTTTAATGTTTGCTTGTTTTATAGAATGCAATATTCTTTGAATTAGGTATAATTAATTTAATATTTAATGTTTTCACTTTTTCAATCACTTTAACACTTGAATTTTTTAATTTTTTTAAAGACACTGCACCGAGCTTTATTTTTTTAATGACGGTTGAAAACAAACACTGTTGTAGAAAAATTGACACACATAAAAAAGGTTGCTGTCAACTTTTAAAATTAGAATGCTTTATTTTATTTTCAATAACAAAACTGTTTTGATTTTAATACGTTTTCAAAATTGTTAAACTATTTAAAACAAAAACGAAAAATTTTTTATTTTAGAAAGTTTTTTCTGCGTCTAATATAAAAATCAAAAGTGCGCTCTTTTAATATAAAACAAAACCTTTTTGTTCTTTAAATTTTTAGTTAAAAAATAATATTTTTAGTTAAAAAATAATATTTTTGATACAAAAAAGTAGATTTTTCCTTCAAATTTGATTTTATTGCCCAATTTTGTAAACCACACCGTTTCTATTTAAAATAAAATTGAAAATTTTTGTTTTTAAAATTTTTTAAAAAAAATTGCTGCTAATTTAAAATAAAAACAAAATGTTGATTTAAATATCGTTTTTTGGCTTAGTGTATAAATAATATAAACTTTTTTTTAACCATTTAACCGAAATATTAATTGTAAAGAGAAATCATAGTTTCTTTTCAATGCAAAGTTTTTTGCCGATTTCGATGTGGCAAGCCGAGTCGAGTGTGCTTGCATATTTGCCCTTACTATATTTTACAAATATGCATTAAAGTATAACACTCTCTCTTTTTCTAATGTTTTTTTGATAATTGGACATAGTTTTCCATACAAAAACATATTTACTACCAATGTAGACTTTCGACTTCCAACGTAAGTTTACAATCCCGAGCACATAAAGGTTAATGGTATTTAAACGCATCCTAAAATATCAAATGTAGTTATAAAATGTCCTAGTTTGGACATTTTGTTCTATATTTAAGTACACTTGCTAAAATGTAAAAAAAGAGCAGATCACCTACTCAAATAATGCTTGTGATTTATTTTCCTTCTTTTGTGTTAATCATATCTTGGGGTTATGCCATTTAACGTTTTTGTATTCAAAGGAAAGTTGAACAACATAAAACTTTCTCTTTTATTAAGCCAAAAGACAATTGTTCTATTTAGTAAAATTTCTATTGCAAACAAACAAACAGACACTTCTATATAACCACTTTCATTAAAAGAAAGAAGTAAAATCAAAAAGCTTCTATAAATATTGCAACTTAACCTCAAGCTCTCCCTGAAAACTTATTTTAATGTGTACATATATTCAACTTCACATACATGACATTATGTAAAATAATGAGGAATCATCATCAAGTTGACTGAATGAATGACTCGGAAGACTTTCAAATTGAAATTAATGTAATAAGTGAGAATAAATGAGTATAGAATGATGTTTTAGCTGCCAGCCATAAAGTCTCTCGTATTCAGCATAAGCATTCTGTTGTTAAGTTAATTTTTTTTAATCTAAACAAACAGCTTAAACTTTGTGTGTATTTACACATTTAGTTTAATGTTGACATGAATAAAAGTGTCGGTGAATTTTGATCAAAATAATAAAAAAATCCCTAAGGCTTTTGGGATAGAGGAACGAGAAAGCTGGATGTCAAACTATGAGGGTTTTGTTAGTATGTGAATAGAGAAAATATTTTGAATTTTTAGTTCACATATCGCATACTAAATCATAAACAGTCGCAAGTCAAAATTTTAATTTAGGCGAAAGGCTGACTTCAAAAACATGGGGGCAATTTATTTTTATCAAATCGAGTTCCACAAATGTTTTTTGGTGGTTAAAGATTTGATTTGTTAATTGGATTATGGAAAATTAAACGGTTTTGAGTTGTATTTGTTTATGATTTAGTGTGCGATATGAACATTTTTAAAGCTTGTGTAAATAGTATAGTTTTTCCTTAATTTTTAATGTAAAAAGTAGTGTTTGTGTCGGCTGAAGCGTATATTTGATACGCTCTACCGAGAGTTCAAATATTTCGGAACTAAGCTTTATATGAGAGCAATAACACATATCGCACTTGTTCAACAATACTGTATTAACTCAAAATTTTAAAATTTTCAATAGAAGCAAAACAATTTTTAATTTAATATGAAAGGCATATGAAAAAGTTTTTTTTAAACCAACCGTTTCTTTACCAAAAGGTAGACAAAATAGCTCGATATTTTCACAGTGGGTAGATATGAATAATACCTGTCGATTATTTTCAAAAAGTGAAAAACTAAAATTTTTGACTATTAATACGATTTCCGTATGACGTGCTAAATTCCCAGTTTTTCATATTTGATAAATACACTGAAATTTATTGTTGTGGGAAAGCTAGCTTCTATGCGCATTTCACTGGTTGCTTAGGCCAGCTCATCAGGAAACCTTTTCCAAAGACTTTAGAAAGGCCAAAAATATTATACAAATAAAACCCTAAAGCGAATAAGAATTATAAACACTCAAAGTCTTACTTGTAGCAATATCAAAGCCAAAACAAAACACCAACAATAAACAGTGACTTTATCTTTCCTTACATTTTTGACTTTATACAGTATTGTTGAATAGGTGCGATATGAGATTACCAGTCTTGAAAAATGGTTTAATAACAAGATACAACTTTTATTAGCTTGTGCATTGAACCAGACATTCTAACAAGGATATGTCAAATAGTTTGAGAAAAATCCGTAAATATCCTTCAAGATTGAAAAGTGCTTCAACGGTAATGTAATCTGACTATATAGCAATTCCATATGAAAGCGATCACCTTTTGGACGACCCCTCTCCGATTTTAAAATAAATAGTCTCAATCGATTGCCCAGAAAAAATAATGTACCTACGTTTTTTTTTTTTTTTTTATAGTGGCTGGTTTAGTGGTGGTGTACACCACTGTCATGTGACAAAATTGAAGAATTCTTCATAAGGGACCTCATTGAAAGTTGTTTTAAATTACTAGGTAATAAATATTTCGCCATATTTATGGAAAATCCTTGTTTTATGACTTGTTTCTGCACGTGTCATTTTAGGCGAAATATTTATTACCTGGTAATTTAAAAAATTTACAAATCATTTTATGACCTGTAGCCTCAGTCGGGTTTGGTGTGCCATTACATTTTTAATAAATATTGTAATTAAGTATAAGCAGCAAAATAAGAAAGATTTTTTCTTCATAAATGTATTTTTAACTGTAAAATAATTTTTAAAATGTATTTTTAACAAGGTGGTCTCTTAAATGCTCTTCTCCTGTCCAAACAAGGAGTCGGGGCCCATTTTTTATTGCTGATTCTTAAAGCAAAAATTATGAGGAATCAAAAAAAAAAAAATTAGCCGGAAAATTTGGGAGCTTCTGTGGAAAATCGGAAAATTTAATTTTCATGGGAAAATTTAAAGGTAAATTTCTAAGAAAAATTAGGAACATTTTATTTTTCAATTAAATCCTGATTCAATACCTTTCCAACGAGCTATCACTCGTTGCGATCGCTTTAGTAGTTTTTTTTTTAAACAACTTTCAATGAGGTCCCTTATGAAGAATTCTTCAATTTTGTCACATGACAGTGGTGTACACCACCACTAAACCAGTCACTATAAAAAAAAAAAATATGTAGGTACATTATTTTTTGCTGGGCAATCGATTGAGACTATTTATTTTAAAATCGGGGAGGGGTCGTCCAAAAATTTGCCAATTTTGATCGTTTTCATATGGAATTGCTCTATATTGTTGGCTGTGGTTCTGGATGTTCTTGATTGCTCTGGCTTATTTAAGCGATTACCCAAAACCTAACAAATTTAAAAAAAAAATATTAAAACAACAAAAATAACGAGATGGTTATTTCTCAGATACTTATCTTAATATTGAGATGGTTATAAAATTTAAAATTACACTTGTACCCAATTTAAATTAAATTACATCTGACATTTGGGTGCATATATTTATTGATGGTTCGAAATATTCAAGTCTTTTTAAAGAGTTTGTTTTCTAGTCCCGATAAAAATTTCGAACGAGTAAGCTGTCAAACGAACTTTATACTGCATTCACTTTTCACATTTGCAATATCCAAATTCAAATCTTACCCAAATTTACTTTGTAACTCCGACCTCAATTCGCGCAAGTTGTAGGCCGGGTTTTTGTATACAAACTTGGTAACGGCACCACAAATCTGTTTTCAGATTGACTAAGCCAAGTTTAGCTGAGATCTACACAGAAAAAAATAAAAATTGTCTCTAATCACTAAATTTTTACCAAGTTCATAGAATCAAGCAACCCATTTATTGATTTTGCACCTATTACCAAAATGATTATATTGATTACTAAAAATTGTAAAAATTCAATATTTTAAAACATATTTTTCAACATATTTCCCCCCGATTTTTAAGTTTGAATCATTTTTTTTGAATAAACTTCGGGCTCTTAATCTAAGGTTCCATCTGTAAATCTTTCTGTAAAAGAAACTGTGGCTTTGGTTGAGACGCAATCGTACACTCACAATATTATTACAGTAACGGACTGTAGTTTATTTAAGAAATATTCCGTTCAGTAATTTTTAAATAAATAAACATTTAAAATTCCAAGCAAATTTATTTTTAACTGATTCTAACAGTTATTCAAAAAACAAAGTGCATATTAATACGGATTTTCAGTTGCAGTTAATATTGTCCGTTGATTGAGTTAAATTCTTCTTTATGTTAAAGTAAATAAAAATGTAATTTAAAGCAACGAAAAGTTCAATTAATTTTTACTGTCTAAAATTCAACCGCGAATTCCGTAAAAACAATTCAATATTCAGTTATCATTTATAAATTAATTGTCAAAAAATTAACTACATATTCCGTAAAAACAATTAAATATTCAGTTATTTTATAAAATTTAACTGTCAAAAATTCAACACCATATTCAGTAAAAACAATTAAATATTCAGTTATTTTATATTTTTACTTATCTATAAAAAATGAATTGCTTGTTTTGTGTAAGCAATTCCCATTTTCTATTTGTTAAAATAATTTAGTTAAATACATCAAATTTTAAAAGTAAAATAATTGCGAAGCCATATCGGTCATGCTGCTGGTGTCTTATAATTGAGAGTTCTTCTGTAAACAACGTGGTCAGTACAACAAAAGTAAAACAAACGTGTGTAACTGGGTAAGTAAATAAAAATATTCTCCCTCTCTCGCTTATAAGAAAAACAAGCGGACAGGTGTCTGTCTGGTATTTTTTAGAAATTCGGCTCTTTTGTGGAGTAAACGAAAATTTAATAAAAAAACTGAATATTTAATTGTTTTTACTGAATATGGGGTCAGTTTGACAGTAAAAAATTGACAGTAAAATTTTAATAAATAACTGAATATTTAATCGTTTTTACTGAATATGGTGTTGAATTTTTGACACTAAAATTTTACAAAATAACTGAATATTTATTTGATTTTACGAAATATGGTGTTGAATTTTTGACAGTAAAAATTAAATGAACTTTTTGTTAAAAATAAATGAAAAATAGGTAGACCGGTTTTTAATTAAACTTTCATTTATTTTATATTACAATTTCAGTTAATTTTACGTACAGAATATTGTGAGTGTACATTTGTACGATTTGTACTTCTAGTTGTACAAATAAAATAAAATGTCGACGAAAGTTGACAAAAATCATAATAAACGAATGTATTCAGAGTTTCAAGACAAAGTCTTCACAGAAAGAATACGAAAAACAGAAGAAAGGAAGCATCATGTGAATAAAATTAAAAATGATAATAACAGCAAATTTCGAACCACCAGTATCACTGGTTAAATTTTGAAGTTTGACCGTTGGCTGGCAGGTACCGCAGTGGTGCAGAGGTTAGAACTCAAAGAATTATGATGAAAGAATGTGGTGATTCTTGAAACATGTAAATTCAACCCGGGTTCGAGCCCCAGCTCAGCCAAGAAAATTATCAATAAATTTTAATAAAATTCCAAGTTGTAAAAATTTTTCCTTCAGTAAAAACAATTTAATGAAAATTAGATTTGATGAACTCAAGACTAACTAAAAAAATAAAAATATATCAAAAATTAAAATTAACAGTTCAACTAAAAATCTCAATTGTTCTTTATATTGTTTCTTTATGAGGCATTTTTGGAAATCGAAATCAAGTAAAATTGAAATCATGTATTCAAAATTTTTTTGTAGATATAAAAATTTGAGGGAAATAAAACGAAATATGTTTATGAACTTTAATTACTGCATATTTTTCAAAATTTTTTCGATTTAAAACCTTTTAAGTAAAAAGTAAAAACTTTTTTAAATGGTCTTTTTAAATAACGAGACTTTTTTTGTTAACTTTCTTGTGTACTTACTGACTATTTTTGGGTGAAAGGTGACACTTTTGTGTAAAAAGTGCATAATTTTAAAATTTTGCTTGAAAGATATAGTACTGTGTAAAATTGACACTTATGCGTAAAATTATTGTTCCGTGAAAACAGTTATTTTTTGTTTAAAGAGTCTATTTTTGTAAAAAAAATTTAATATTTGTGTAAAAACTACTTTTTTTGTAGAAAAAGTAATGTTTGAGTAAAAATTTAAATTTGATTTTTGCGTATAAAATGCAACTGTAATTCATTGTGTGTAAAACTATTTTTTGTGTAAATAGATATTGTGTTGTGTATAAAAGTTTTTTTAATGGAAAAATTTGACTTGTGCATGAAATTTAGGTTTTTTTTTGTGTAAAAATAGACAATTTATGTAAATGCTGGTTTTTAGTTAAACGTGACTTTTTATATTAAGTGGAAAATAATGGTTTATTTTTTTTTATATATCGCTTAATAACGGGTCCACCATCTAACATTTTTTTTCAACTAGTGCTTATCTGATCATATCTGATTTGACGGATAATTAGTTTTATCCTTCAGCTGAACGAATATAGTTGTGTATACGCCTGAACAACGCTGGGAAATATACGTTTTCGCTTCGCTAAGTGGGCCTGCGATTTTGCCAAAAAATCATCTTATCAGATGAAGCTCATTTTGATCTTGGCGGATATGTAAACAAGCAAAATTGTCGCATTTGGGGCACAGAAAACTCGCACGCATACATTGAAAAGCCCTTGCCCCCAAAACGAGTCATTGTTTGGTGCGGATTTTAGTCCAGAGGCATAATTGGGAAATTTTTCTTCGAAAATGGACAAGGAGTGTTGAACGAATTTTTGAATATTTGTTCAGCCGAGGCAGCCATTTGAATGAAATTAGTTTCCATTATTAACCGGAAAGATTGTACTTTCAAATAAAAAAAGAAATTTGAGAAAATATTCAGCAGTTTTTTTTTTTGTAGAATTTCCAATAAAAAAAGTTATTTGGCGGACCCTGTTTAAAAGACAATTTAACTTTATTGTATAAATAAAATTGTATAAAAACGTATGGCTTCTAATGCAATAAAAAGCAACTGATATTCTCCAACATACTTCATCTGTTTTCATGTGCTACAACATCTTTTTGAACATTTAGCACTTCACATTTGGATTTACATTTTAGCCGAAAGCGTACACATTTATCCACAAATAGTACACCCTTTTTCTGTCTTCTGCTGTATTTGTTTGCTCAAGTCATATCAGCCAGTCTATTGTATGTGTAAGTGTAAATGCATGTTTGTGAATACAGAGGTAACTTACAAATTGTAATTACAACCATTCGTAACCGTCCAATGACTTTTTGCTCCAGTTGCGATTGTGTGAATGAGAATGCATGTTAGTACAAGAGAATAGAAAATACAATGAACACATACATTTAGCAAAAAAAGAAAAAAACTTTGTGCTGGCAGTAAGTGAAAGCACAATAGGAGCAACTAATACCACTACAATTTCATTAAATGAGTGGAGTGATGTGGAGAAGAGTAGAATGGTACTAGTAGTACAAAGTGTTCCATTTTAGTTCCCATTTTGTGTTCATAATGTCTATTCGTATGTCTGCTTAATAAATGCAGTATGTTCCATTTTTATATGACCAAGTTAGTATTTTTTTACTAAGACCGCTTGTTCAAATGTGTGTACATTTGTGCTGGGATACTATCGATACATAGCTGGGGAATTTCGATTACAATTAGAAATCATTACGATTAGAGAAATAAAATAATCTAATCATTAGAATTTAATTTTTATAAAAATTTCAGATTACTAATTGATTAGATTAGAAATAATCAAAAATATAATCACAATTAGTGACGATTAGCATTTCTAATCAAAACTAATCCAAAAAAATTGATTCGATTTCTTGATTATTTTGGATTAGATTTGATTAGATCAACTATTTTTAACTATTTTTGTGAAAAGAAAATATTTTTTTATCATATTTGTTGCTATATTTACATAATGTAACAGTTTTGAATATTGCATAAAATTGCATTATATATTGCAACATACATATCGTAACTTTAATATAGAAAAGCCCTAACTAATGTTTTCCTTACTTTACAAGAGAAGGAAACAACTTAATAAAAATTATAGTCTTGCAGACACGATTTTTTTTAAACGAAGTTTTTTGTTCAATTCTCTAATCAATTTAATAAAAAACTGGTTTTAAAAAAAATCGCGACTACAAGACTATAATTTTTATTAAGTTTTTTTCTTCTCTTGTAAAGTAAGGAAAATATTTGTTAGGGCTTTTCTATATTAAAGGAACGATATATATTTACATACATAAAGATAAATAACGAATTTACAGAAAGTCAAAAAAAATAAAAAAAAAAATTTCATATTCAGTAAGTTCTGTAAAAAAAAAGGAAATAGGTATATATATATATATTACATTATATATATATTATAATTCAACAAACCAACAAATGTGATAAAAAAATATTTTCTTTTCACAAAAATAGTTAAAAATAGTTGATCTAATCAAATCTAATCAAAAATAATTAAGAAATCTAATCAATTATTTTTTGGATTAGTTTTGATTAGATTTGATTAGAAATGCTAATCGTCACTAATTGTGATTACATTTTTGATTATTTATAATCTAATCAATTAGAAATCGTCTAAAATGACTAACTAATCATTACTAATCAATTTTTCAGCACAATTAAAATTTCTAATCCAATTGGTAATCATTAGGATTTCTAATCATTATTCCCAAGCTATGTATCGATATTTTCTACTATTTTTTTACAACATATTTGACATTTCAGGCCCTATGTTCAGTATAGTAATGCGTAATCCCGAAATCCCAAATACCGAAATCCTGGGATTATTCTAAAAATTTAAGTCTCGAATCCCGGGATTTTTATGTACAAATCCCGAGTTTTTGGATTTAGTAAATATATGGTATTTTTTTTATTAAATAAAACTATATTTAAATAAACGTGAGTCACCCTGTTTAAAATAACTTAAAAAATTTAATATTAAATCATACTGGTATGAATCTAATTTTAAACTGGTTACAAAAAGAAGTCGCAAGTGAATAAATGTTACATGCAATGCATTTTGTACCACAGAAAATAAAATCAGAAGATAAAGTTCGGTGTGGTCTTTTTTCTAAGTGAATAATAATAGAACTGCGCACGCACAATGCAAGTTTGAGATTCTGCCAAAGGTCTTTTGACACATATTTTTTTAAGTTTTTTTTCATTAAATTTATATTTGCATATATATTTGAGATAAAATAAATTAATTATTGTTGTATAGCATATATGTACTTATTTTTCACGCTACCACCCAGAATTGTTTAATGCAAACATTGATGTCGTCGGCAGCATATCGATGGTTTTCTTCCGCAACCTCGTAACTCAAAAGCAACTACTTTTCAGCCGAGACAAAATACTTTTTTTTTTACCAAATATTTGAAACTTTTTGCTATATATTCTTTTATTATCCAAGAATTAGGAACAATTCCTATATTTCGTCGAACAAAAAAATTGCAAATTTGTAAGGCGGTATTTGCTGATTACTTTTCCTTTTAAAACAAAAAATTAGGAAAAATCCAGTTACGTGGTTCCGGAAGAAAACCATCGATATGTTTGCAATAAAATAAAGTATTGATTGTTAGACGCCATTAATTCGTTTTAGAAGCTTTTAAAAAAATATAAATTTTAATACATAATTCTTCCATATTACTTTAAAAGAATATATTTAACTGTTTTATTTTGTAATGAATTAATTTGTTTTAATACTTATACATAAACATTTAAAGGTCTTTAACAAGCAGTAAAAAAGCACATCTAAGATATCCATACCATCTGGCATTCTTTTTGGTTGTATTCATTGCTGTTATTTAGCGCGAATTAATAATAGCAAGTAAAACATTATATGTGTATGATGCTATTGCATGCCCTTAAATATTTATTTAAAATAATAATAATATTGATGTCGATATTTTTCCTATCGATATTTTCGATGTATTAATACTATCGATTGTATCGATAGTTTCCCAGAACTAGTTCACATACAGAACCTTTGGTTTTGTTTTTTCAATTTCTGATGCACGCTCCTTGGTGATCGGTTCGGTATATTTGTGGAAAACACAAACGCTAATAGTGTTATCCAACTCAACAAAAAGATGAGAACATTTAATTCTGTTTGGCTCCAAAAATTTTACACAAACAAAACATATACACAATAAATATACTAGCTATTCGTGCTGAGGTCGTTGGTTAAATTTAATGTTTGTTAATTTCTATATCAATATAAAAAAAGAAATATTATATAACATTCAAGTATAATGTTTGTTTACAGTACCACCACTATTATAATGTATTTTAACGAAGAACAGAACACTATTAACATTATTTTCATGATAACAATGTATTATAAGAAGCAAAATTTGCTATATTCTATTTTTTTAATCAATAAAGACGTTGTGCTCATAAAATAAATCCCGCAACTAAAAAAAATATTTTTTTTTTAAAAACTTTATTAAGATAAAGTTAACTGGCGCCCAAGCAGGGACCTTAGGTTGAAGTAAATACATACAAGTCAAGCCTTGGTAGTGGCCCCTTAGTAATCCTAAAGGATAAAAAGGATAGTGCCGATGCCAGCCAAGACCGCGGACGCGGAAAACGGTTAAGTTAAAAATAATGTTAAATGAAGATAAGCATAAGTGAATTAATTAAATAAAAAAAAACAGAAAAATTATTTAAATGAAATTAATAAAAATAAAGGAACCGAATTAAACCAAAAAATAAAAATAAGTGCGAAAAGAGAGTTCCACAAAATCATAACAATAAAACAAATTTGAAACTTTTATTTAATTAAAGCTAATTGAAACAAACTTAAACTATCATTTCACAAAAAAAAAAAAAATAAAAAAATATATATGTATATTTTGATGACAAATAATTTGAGCATTTGACGATTATGCTGTTGGGTCTTTTTTTCGTGTGTAAAACCAGTAAAACATAAATAAAAATTCTAAGCTAGAAAAATATATGTAAATTAAATCGTGAAGTGAAAAATCATTTTAAAATAAGAAAATAATAAGCAGTCAAAATCTGTCAGAAATATGAGGTTATATTAAAGAAAAAATATTTAAAAGAATCTAGATTTAAACAGTGAAAATATAAATAAGCCCAAGCTAAAAATAAGAGAGAAAATAAGAAGGACAAATATTGGCAAATGAAAAAGTACAATAAAATTTAATAAGAAAACCAATTCAAAAAAAAATCTTATGTTATAAAACAAAAACCTATATAAAAGCGGAGACTCATCATCTAAAGTGAAAATTACAAGCAACCATATTTTTAAATATAATCTGATCCTGTATTTATCAAGTTCCTGCAGTTACGAGATGCTAAAGTTATTTTCATAACAAATATTTGTTTATTTTTTTGTTGTTATTTTTTTTATAAAAAAGAATAAATTTCACAAAAGTCATTGTCTAATAAAGTCGTTTTCAAACATTATAAATTTTTACCTGTTAACCAAAAAATTGTTTTTGATAACTTCTATTGACATTCCAATTTTTCCCTTTATCCGAAATGCCAAACGAATCAATCGAACAACTGTCGGAAAGATTGGGTGAGACACTAACAATGTCTTCAAGTGGAACGACAAGTACAGGACTAAATGAAAGTCAGAAAAATCAGGTTTATCTTTCGGACGACGGAGTTGACCAACCGATAGGTACAGTTACGGTACAACTAGGAAAATTAGATAAAGTCCCAGACATAGCTAAGTCACTTACGGAATTCTCCGGAAAATCAGGGGAGTTCAACTCATGGCGGAAGTCCGTCGACAGAGTATTAGATCTCTACATCACTCTTAGGGGAACAGGACGATGCTATGCAATCCTACACACCATTAGGACAAAGATCATCGGAGATGCAGACACTGCACTATAATCCTATAGAACACCCTTTGACTGGCCTCGGATAAAGATGTGCTTAATGATGCACTACTCAGATAAAATGAAAAAGTTTATTAATCTATTAAAAACAGTTATTGTTCTTAAAAAAAATGCATATTAATTCTAAAAAAGTAATTTTTTGGTTATAGTTTTTGTATAAATGAATTTAAATAGCGGCTTGTAAAAATATAATTTTTCAATAAAATTTGGTGACTAAAGAAACATCAATAGCTTATTTTATTTTTTGTATGGATGTTTTTGGACGCAGTATAAATGGATGCAAATGGCAAATGTAATAAGGCAAGTTTATTATTTACAACATTGTAAGAGTATTTATAGTTTTCTGTATTTTAGAGTGACACAAATTTCTTGCCAAAATTGGTTGGCTATTCAAATAAATTATAAGATAATATTAATCAGCTGTTCTTTGTATGTATTAGTAAGTTAACATTTAGTTACAGCTTTACCCATAATCAAGTGTAAACTTTTTCTGCTGAAAGTAACCAACTGTGAATAACTTAAATAGGTAATAAAAAAAGTTAAGTTTTCTTTGATATGTGATATTTTATTTACAAAATGGAATTTTGTGTTCGTTTTTTAAAAATGTTTTGCTCTCTAAAAGGGAAGCATGTTTTATACTTAAACAATCACCCTTACTAATGGTATAAGGCGTTGCACTCTTCACCCCGAATAAATCGAGTGTTGTTTGTGCCCTGTAAAATAGGTGATATATGATGTTTATATATTGGGTTTTTTTAATAACGGCGACGATTGCCTCAAAAAGCAACAAAGCTACGAAAAGCTTGCAAAAATAGCGAAAAATTGCGAAAATTTGTATGGTTTCAAACGAGCCATTAAATTCATAAAAAGTCCTTAAAACTATAAGGAATGGAAAAAATTCGGTAAAAATTGCTAAATTAGCGGACATTTGCAAAAATTTTGTAACTGCGGCTGTAAAGAATCACAACCCTTACAGATAAAAATCGCTATTATCGCGACCATGGTTAAATTCGCAAAAATTGAAACAAACGCAAAAATTTATTTAAAAGCGCTTAATCAGTAATAAAAAAATCGCGAACATTTGTAATTTTCAAAGATCCCATAAAATTGATTTAAAGTCCCTTAGACTATTAGGAATAGCAAATTTAACGGAAATTCGCAAAAATTTGCTAATAGTGGCTGGATAGCAAAGTCTAATATTTATTAAAAATCATTAAAGCTCTAAAAAATCATAAAACTTACAGTAAAAATCACGTCAATCGTGAACATGGCTAAAATTCGCGAAAAATTGCAATATTGGAAACAAACCCAAAAATTGATTTGTAATCGCTCAATCGGGTTAAAAACAAAATGTCAGAAAATAATGAGAAAAATTAATTCAAAAATTAGCTATATTGATGAAGGACAATTTTCGTCATGTGTTAAAAACAGGGCATTTCACTTTTTCATATCTTGTGTTTTGTTCTTGTCAACTATCAAATAGCATTATTAAAAGACAAGCTGGCAAGACATTTTATACCTGCACCTTTTTAGAAGGCGATATTTGTTGTGTAGAAAAGAAAACACCATAAGATTGAACCTTTTTCTAGCCATCAACTGTAAGCGACAAACTTACATTCATATTCAGATTGATGTTTGTAAATGACCGAGTTTTAGTTGCTGCATATGTTTTTGTTTTTGAACAGACTTCGTTTTTCCTGATTTTCACAGTTATGCTTTCCTCTTTTTATTTTTTGTTGTTTTTTTTTTTTTTTTTTTTGCTACATGTATTTCTCAAAAACTTTCAATTTTTATTGCATCTCTATCACACAACCATAATAATAGAACAATAGCGGAGGAGAATCAGAAAAGAATCCTTGGCTCTTATAACTTTTATAAATTTATGAATGTGTTTCTACATCAATGTTAATGTATGTATTTACAGGCATTTGTTCTTGTACATATGTGTATGCTATGTACATATAATGACTTTAGAACAATGGTTGTCGTTCGTTCAATTGTTGAAATATTTTTCCGGTGTTTTAGTTCATTCAAACATTCAGTTTTTACTCTTTTTTATAACATATACATATGTATATAGCTCTACAAGACCGAGGTGTAGAGGAAACATTGCTTCTATTTACATCTTGTTTGTTGGAATAAAGTGTGTGTGTTAATTTTATTCGTTTGTGCATTCAATGAAAATGCTAATTCATATCAGGTTATGACTGGAAACTATTCAAATGTATGTATGTACATATGTATGTATGTATGTATGTAGATTTTTTTGTTAAACTGCTTTCCTTTATTTTTATTATTGTTTGTTTTTACAGTTTGTTAGATTTTGCTTTTTTAGTTTTTTTTTTGTTATTTCAGTTTTGCTTAAAGTGTCGCATTTAACAAAAGACCTAATTAATTTTATTATTAGTTTTTATTATAGTTTTTTTTTTCATTTGCGCGAAAAAAATATTAAATAAATGAAGAACTTTTTTTAGGTCTTTGAGTAAAAAGGTAAATTGAAATCAAGGCGAATTCATACAACGTGGTCTTACTTTGGAAATTTATACAACACTGTAAAATACTTTAAAGCTGTGTCAAAATAATACAATACTGCACTACAGAATATATGATGTCATTTTTCATTTTGCTTTTAATTTTTATTTTAAGTCGTAAGTTGTGGAATGCAATTATTTCAAAATTTTGGCTAACAAAACATTATTTGCAAAAAGTGTTGCTTTTTTTATTTAAAAAAATGTGCAGATGAAACAGACCGAATGGTCATCGAATCTTTTTTTTTTGGGTTCCATTGTAATCACGAGTAAAAGTTTTAAACCATTATGCATTTTTTTTAACTCCATGGAAAAAGAGTTATATTTTTACCACACCACAATTGTTGAGATGGTATTATCCCACCCTGCATAATCAATCGTGTAAGAGTTTATTAGGAATCTTATGAAGAGCATTTTCATCGTCGACGAGCGCATTTTTTAACCGCAAAAGATTTTTCGCACGGGAAAAACTCTTACACAAGCTGATTTCTCTGTGAGATAATTCTAAATCACAGCGAAACACGCTTATATATATCGTAATGGGCATCGTTTGAATTGTGTTTAAACATTATCTCACGAGTCACGAGCCTTGAATACTACCCTCAAGAATGGAAGGTCTCCTTAGTAAAGATGATACCAAAGCCAGGAAAAGATCACACAAAAGTTGAGTCATATAGGCCTATTAGCTTATTGTCTAATATATCAAAGCTGTTTGAGAAGCTCTTAGCGTCAAAATTAACCCCAATTTTAAATGATAATGGGTGTATACCTAACCATCAATTCGGTTTCAGAAGAGAACATAGCACAATTGAACAAACCCATCGAATAGTAAACGCCATAAGAAAAGCCTTTGAAGAAAGAAAATATTGCTCCGCTCTCTTCATCGATGTTTCTCAAGCTTTTGATAAAGTCTGGCATGTAGGCTTGTTACATAAATTGAAGCTAAACCTACCGGTTAACACACACAAGCTGCTAGAAAGCTACTTGGTCGGTCGAAAATTTATTATTAAAGAAGGTGATTTTGTAAGTTCTCCTCAGCCAATTGAAGCTGGAGTCCCTCAGGGAAGCATCCTGGGCCCACTTTTTTACTTAATATATACCTCGGACATGCCAACAAACAATTACACCCTAACCTCAACTTTTGCTGATGATACAGCTTTTCTAAGCGTACACGAGAACAGTCGTGAAGCATCTCGATACCTGCAGGATCATATATTTCAGCTCGAACTATGGTTAAAGCCATGGAGGATAAAGGTCAATGAGCAAAAATGCGTACATATAACATTCACTTTGCGTCGGGAAACATGCTCCCCTATTAAAATCAATAATCAACTAGTGCCTCAACAATTGCATGTAAAATATCTCGGTATTCATCTAGATCGGCGTTTAACATGGAAATGCCATATAGAAGCAAAATTAACCCAAATGAAACTAAAAGCAATTCAAATTAACTGGCTTATTGGAAGAAATTCAGTTCTTAGTCTCGATTGCAAACTACTACTTTACAACGCTATTTGAAAGCCAATATGGTGCTACGGTATTCAACTATGGGGCACTGCCTCGGCTTCAAATATCGAAAAAATTCAAAGGCGCCAAAATAAACTTCTTCGAATAATCACAGCTGCCCCTTGGTATGTTAAAAACTCAAATATCCACAAGGATCTCAATGTGCCACTGGTAAGGACTATTATTACGAAGTATGCGGTAAAATATTTAAAAAGGCTAGAGTTGCACCCTAATCCACTAGCTCGAAATATTTTAAATGATAGTGGCCACACTCGCTTAAGAAGAAGAGACACTGCAGCACTTACCCATTAAGATGAGCGATTAACACCTACATATGTGAACAGAACCCGTGATGAAGAAAATTTTTGTCTGGCACTGGCAGGACATAAAATAAATTTTTAGGATAAGATTTGATTAATTATTGTTAGTTCATATTTAATATATGAAGATTCAATAAATAAATAATGAAAAGAAAAAAAAAAAAAAAAAAAAAAAAAACGAGTCTTTTGAAAGCATGTCAAGAATCGTATGAGACACGCAAAGAAAAAAACATAATTGTGAAAAATATATTCTATGACCAAATCTATTCTTAATATTCCATCATAACATTTTTCCCTTAATCATATTCTTATCGTGTTAATCATAATAACTAAAGAAGTGATGATATTATTGTCATGTTAATCATAATAAGCTAAAAAGAAATCATATTATTGTCATGTGAATCATAATAAATTAACATTATGGCACAGTGGTGCTGTCACAATAATACAAAACCAATTAAAATTTTTGCATCGATTTTGTATTATTTTGTGGCACTTTTAAATTTTTTTTAATGTTAGTAAAATTTCTTTTTTTAATTTTTTTAAAATTGTTTTTTTTTATGGATTTTTTTTTTTAATTGTTGAACCACTCACTAGCAAATAATTCGATAGGCATATAAAAAAACTTCTACATTGCATACAATTTATACGAAGAAAACTTTTAGATCGCGAATTTAACACCATCGTGTTGGAAAATCTTATTTGGCAGATCCTTAGTCGGTTTGTTTTATTGAAATGTATTGGCAATCTAATTTTACTGATTCAAAAATGCTCTTATTTAGGTAGCCCAGTAATTGTTATATTACTCGTACGGAGAGTCGCAAAACGTTCATTCCGCGATCAAAAGACGTGTCAGAAAATGCTTAAACAAGTAAAAAATAAAAAAAAAAATTTTTGATGCTGCTGTTATTGTTTCTCGTCAGATAATCATCAGAAGATTCTTTTAGGAGTCGTATATTAAACCTGGGAAACAGCCTAATAGAATCTGGGAATTTATTTCTCATGTTACTCACCATTTAGTATATAAATTTGCATATTATTCGAATGTGTATTCTAGGTTAGGTAAGGTTAGGTTAGGTTAGGTTAAGAAGGTTTATGTGCCCAAGAGCGCACTTCGACTCGGAGACCAATGCGGTCCATTATGAATCCCTTTAATGATAAAAAGAGAAAAATAAAGAAAAGAAGTATGAGGTGGATAAAACTAAGAAAGTTAGTAGGTACCACGTAGAACTATTACCCTCTCTACAGTCCCCTTAACAGAAACAACCGCACTATTTCCCTGACAAACCCCAGTAGATAAGCCGGATTACATCCAGTTAAACCCATTTAGGATTGTTTTGAGTACACTTTAGTGTTATTTGTACTTGAATTCTGGTCCGACGGTAGGGGATTGTCAAGTGGTGTAAAATATTTTTAGAGCCGCAGTTTTAAGAAATGAATAAAAAAGATTACAGCTTAAGAGCCGGTTTGCCGTTCAGATTCACTCTGTTTTATTATTTGTAAAATTTTTCCTTATATAACTACTAATTTATAACTGTTATACAAAAACTATGAAATCGACCAATCAGTTTGTTTCTTTGGATATTTTTGTTTCACTTGCTTTCTAGTGCTTATCCCAAGAATAAATTGTAGTGTTTTTATTAAGAATACAGATTGGGAATTAAGTACGACGAACAAAATCTTATTAATACAAAAATTTTGTTTTCCCAAAATCTAATTTGATAAAAAAAAACTTATAACTGTTACGGTCCTTTCTTAAAACAATTTTGTATAGGAAGTTAAATCGGCTTTTTTACCTAATGGCGTATAACTTTCTTATTTTTTGTCAGATCTCCTCGATTTTAAGTTTCCTTTATACAGCACAAACGTTTTTCTACGCGTAGACGGCTTAAAAAATTATTATTAAAATTTCATGTCGAAAAAAATTAATTTTTTGTATATAATTTAGGTTGATGCCACATTCTGGAGGAATTCGAAATTGATTGGATTATTTTTTTTTCTTCATATACCGACGCTTCACCCTAATGTACACCATGAGAGTTTTAATTTTTATTCTTAACCAAAAACCAAATATAAAAAAAATCCACTTTCATTAATTTCTTGTTTTTATCACTATATTCGCTTTTAAAAAGATTATATTAAACTCCCACTTAATTTATTTCAAACATTAAGTCAATATTAATTCGAAACCGATTTAATTACAAATAAACATTAAGTCAATATTAATTCGAAACCGATTTAATTACAAATAATAGTATAAAAGACTTTAGCAAACATACACCCAAAACGAAGAACTAGAAAAAACCAAAATTTTCTTATTTAACACCAATAAACCCAACCACTTTCAAACCTTTTGCAAGACCACAAAAGAAATATAAATAAAATACAAAAAACAAATTGAAATTAAAATAAAAGGAGGAAAAATGTGGAAGGGATGAAAGAGTAAAATTGAACAAGCTCGAAAAAAACGCACAATTAAAGCGTTAAGCACTTTTGTGGTATTGCACATATAAATTGGTATTTGCCAAAACTGTTGAGTGCACATTTTCAATTTGCCATCATTATACTTAACTGAAACTGCGAGAGTAGTTAAGTATACTTACACAAATTTCTGTACAAACACGAACAAGGGGTCAGGATAGAAATTATTAAAATGGTCCTCGAGTTATAAAATCACAAACATAGGACAATTAATTTTTATATATACAGATGTAAGTAAAGCATAAAGGTAATTTTATACCTTTATGCTTTTCAACTTTTATACCTTCATACTTTAATACATTAATAGTTTTATACCGTTATACTTCTTGACTTTTATTATTTTATACTTTTATAGTTTTAAAATTTAATATACTTATACTTTCATACTTTAAACTTTTACAAATTTATACTATTATACTTTAAACTTTTATAAATATATGCTTTTATACTTTAATAATTTTATTCTTATATACTCTTCTACATTTATATTATACTTTAATACTTTTATCCCTTTATACTTGCATACTTTTTTACTTTTATTCTTTTATACTCTTATACTTTTATGTTTCAAAAACTTAATACTTTAATACTTTTATACCTTTTAACTTTTTATTTATTTATTTTTTATTTTTTTTTTTATTTATTTATTAATATATATGTATGTATGTCTATGGAATTTTATTCCTTACAGACAATTTAAAAAAAAATTGATTACAAAATGAAATTTTATACTCGAATTTTTTTACTTTTGTAGTTTTATACTTTAATTCTTATAAACTTTTTGACTTTTCTACTTTGATCCTTTTATACTTTAATACTTTTGTACTTCCATACTGTTATACTTTTATACTTGTATACTTTTGTGCTTTTACTCTTTTGTACTTTTATACTTTTACGCAGTTATAATTTTATTCTTTTATACTTTTACACTTTTATACTTGCATACTTTTATGCTTTTATACTTTTATACTTTTATACTTTCATACTTTTATACTTTTATACTTTTATACTTTAAAACTTTTATACTTTTATTATTTTATACTACTAAATTACGTACAAAATTTTTTGTGTTTTCTATAAGAGTTATTAAATTAACAAAAAATATTTTCATATATTAGAATTACTTTTCAAAAACAACATCTTCTTTTTATAAAATTAAATAAACAAAGTATAATTAAAACAAGTTCATTTGTAAATTCAACATATACTTTTATACTTTTATACATTTATTTTATACTTTTATAATTTTATTTTTTTATAATTTTATACTTTTGTGCATATATACTTTTATAATTTTATACTTTAAAACTTTTATACGGTTGTACATTTGACTATACTATTTTTATTCTTTTAAACTTTTTTACTTTTGTACATTGAAACTATCATTTTTTAGTATATATTTATACTTGCATACTTTTATTCTTATACTCTTTTGTACTTTTATGTTTATATACTTTTTTTCTTTTGTACTTTAATACTTTAATGCTTTTATACTTCCATTATTGAATACTTCTATAAATGTTTAATTTTATACTTCGAAACGTTTATGGTTTTATACTTTTCTACTTTTATACTTATTCACTTTACTTTAAAGCCAATTTTAAATAAAACTATTTAACACAACTGTCCTCGTATTTTCCTAGCAAAAAGCTCTCACAAATGAGTTTCCTCTTGCTCAAACATGCAAACACACACTCACTTTAGCAAACACACCCAAATCATCGACAATTTGGTTTCTAATAGAAGAAGTTTTAGTGAAAAGATTGTAGTTGGTTTTTAAGGAATAAGAATGTAAAATTTAGTTAAAGTTTGGTTGCAACATTTCTGGGGCATTTTATTGAGGCAAAGGTTTTCTTTTCACTTTTTTTTATCTGGTACTTGTGATTTAGTATTTTGAGCAATGAAGAGCCAACGTATTATAGACCAAAAAACTAAATATATTGGGATTTGGCTTAATTGTGGTAGCAATTGCCATGTTTTATCTAACCCAAATTTTGAAATACTTACGTTGGCACACAGATACACGCACACTTGCTTAAACATAAAGAAAAATGGTCCTTCGGTTTAAAATAGAAGAAGACAAATACAATCATTTTATTAAGATGAGTGGAAGAACTACAAAAATTAAAAATGAAATTATATAGGAATGAAACAAGAAAGGGAAATCAAGATATACACAAATATTAGGTTTTCGTTTTTTTTTCATTTGCTCTTGTATTGTTAAAAGAAAAAGTATTAAACCAACACAAGTGTAAACGCAAATTGATTTTTAGTCACGTGATTGGTTATTGATGATTCCAGAGTATATCTGTTTTAAGTGTACATTGCAACCAACCAATCAACCAAACAAACAGTAGATAAAAAACAAGTTTCAATTTTAATTTAAAAGCTTTTTCTTGTAGTGAATTTTTAACCAAAAAAGGACATGCTTTTCATACAGTGTTTTTATTCAAACATAAAATTTAAAATGAAAGAGAATCTATTACACAAAAAAGAGTTTCAATGGGGACAGATCAAAATGAAAATAATTTTCAGCGACAAGGTACACTTTTAGTGGATTCGTTAACAAGCAGAATTACTGCGTTCGGGCAAATAAAAATCCACGAGTTATTGTTTAAAAGCCAATGCATCCACAAAAAGTAACTGTTTGGTGCGGTTTATGGGCTGAAGGCATCATCGAGCCGTACTTCTTCAAAAATGAGGTTGACAAGATGTTACCGTGAATGAAATTCGCTTCGTACCAACAGAATGGTGCCACACAGCCTACGAAACAATGGCTCTATTGCGCGAGAAATCCATTGCCCTTGTTATCTCACGTTAAGGCGGCGTTAATTGGCCCTCACGATCATGTGGTTTTACACCGTTGGAAAAAGATAAAGTGTACCTCAATAAGCCAAGCACAATTCAATAGGCAAGGGATAAGCAATTCGGCACATTAATGACATTAAACCTCAATTATGTCTAACAGTTATTGAAAATATGGTCCATCGGATAGACGTATGTCACCGAAGCCGGATAAAAAATAACAAACATTTAGATAATTCTCTGAAAACTCTTTGTTTTATTTACAATTAACATCGTGCGTTTTGGTTGAACCATCCTTTATAAAAGCATAAAATTATAAATGTACAAGATATAGATTTATAAAATTATGAAGGTAAAAAGTATAAGGGCATATAAGAATGTAAGTATTCAATTATAAAGTAAAATAAGAATACAATTTTAAAACTATAAAAATGAAAGGAATATAACTACGAAATTGCTAAGCGAAAATGTATAAAAATTTTTAAAACCAAAAGTGAAGAGTATACATTTTTATTTATAACACTGGTTTACAGCCAAAAAATACCAAGAACACCACATGCCTAGATAAATTAATTGGGAATTCCTGAACACGAAAAACGCTGTTATTTTTTTCCTAAGTACCGTTTTTTAGATAATGGTACTTATGTGGTTTTCGATGTATGGTCCCGGTCAAACCCTTAAAGAAAAGTGTGGGGGCCCATACCAATTGAACTTAAAAACATGACTGCCGTGAGTACATTTTAATATTTCAAAACCGAAAGAAATACGACCAATCATGTTTAAAGCTACGAATTTTCAATAATTGAGCATTTTGTTTCATAACAACGGGCCCCAAGCTTTTCTTTAAGGGATGTGTGAGATTTTTTCCATTTTAATTTAAAAGTTTATGTTGTTTGAAACGTTCTTATTTTTTGACTTTTAGTCGATTTTTTTAGTATTCATATTCATTTGTTCACAACTGATCAATATATTAAGGTAAAGAAAAGCGTTTCTTAAAATTTTTTTTTTATTTATTTTATTACTTTTTAGTATAAATGCCTGCAAAGTTTCATCCATTTGCATTGAGTAAAAGGCGGTTAAATTAACGTTACAAGATTTGATGCTCCGAAGTGAAGCTAAAGAAAAGCATTTTCCAAAAAAAAATTTTGCCCCCACCCCTAGATTTCATCCTAGCTACGCCAATGTATTCGTGTATTGTCATCGGGAGTATGAATGCCTGCAAAGTTTCATACATTTGCATTGAGTAAAAGGCGGTTAAAAAAGCCATTTTACAACAAAAAAAAATTCTGCCCCCCTACATTTCATCCTGGCTATGCCCATGTATTCGTGTATTGCCATCGGGAGTATGAATGCCTGCAAAGCTAAATTTCATCCTGGCTATGCTTATGTATTCGTGTATTGTCATCCATTTGCTATGAGTAAAAGGCGGTTAGATTTACGTTACAAGATTTGATTTTCCGAAGTGAAATTAAAGAAATTATCAAAATAATTTTCGTGGGAATACAAAATTTAATTTATATGATTTTGTTTTTGGGAATTAAGCAGGAATAACAAAATCATATAAATTAAATTAAAGAAATTTAAAAAAAAAACTCCTTTCTTATTCTTATTTAACAAAACGTAGCTCTTCTGTATTTACTGTTTAATTTAAAAACATGTTTGCCACTGCTAATAAGTGGTTTTATATGGTTATCACCGAAACTTCAGTGTTGAAATTTACTACTGATACAAATTTCTAAAACATTCGTGCCCCTTTTTAACTCACAAAAAGGATAAAACAGAAATATTTAAATAAAGTCCATGTAATGTAGGGAGTAGCGGAAGCCCCAAGTTATTCAAATATCATTTTGCAATTAACGTTTTATCAGTAAAACCAATTTTAGATCACTGTTTAATTGTAAACAACTGATGAGTGACACTAAGCAGAACACATACATAAACTTCCACACACCTTAATATACAAATTCTGTGAGTACCCTGTAGTTAATGTGGCTGTCTCCGAGCTGGTTATAATACTAGCCCCTTTATGACACAACCAGTCCGAATGCTAGCCATATGACTGGCCACTTTAACAAGTGAATGTCCTACGAGGGGGTAAATTGTCACCAAGAGGCCAGAAAAAGACAGTTCATTAACCGGTTATTATTGGCTAACCCTTAACTGTCTCTGTTAACTGTTGTCATACGTCTGTATCTCTTTCTCTCTCTCTCTCATAAAATTAACGAAATGCTCAATGACAGAAATTTCTTACTATTTTATATAGTCAGCTGAGTGCCAGGAGTGGCCCGGTAGGCTAGCTGGTAGTGAGCTAGTCTATCAGCGCCGGGGTTGCTGGTTCGATTCCCACCAGAGACTCTGGTTTCTCTCCTGCAGAGAAGCGAAGAGCTTCGCGGGATTAGCTTAGGAAATTAAAAAAAAAAAAAAAAAAAAAGTGCCAGCACAAAGTGACAGTAAAATTTTCTACAGTTTTAGAACCAGTCTTCCGAGTATAGGATCAATGTGGATAGTTTTATAACCAGTCTACAGTGTATAGTACTGCCACTTTTGGGGTAAATTGTCACGTAAAAACTACAGGGTAATGAAGAAGGCTTACAAATGATATTGTGTCTGTTCCACATTTTTTCGATTGAGTTTATGTTTACTTTTACTCCTCTTACTATACTTACCCTGTACTTTTTTCGTGGCAATTTACCCCAAAAGTGGCAGTACTATACACTGTGGACTGACTATAAAACTATCCACATTGATCCTTTACTCGGAAGACTGGTTCTAAAACTGTGGAAAATTTTACGGTCACATTGTACTGGCACTTAGCTGTCTTTTTGTGTCGCAGATGGTGGATAGAAAAAAATATATCGCTCATTTGCTGCAAGACCGGCATAAATCAAAAAATACAATTTTGGAGTTAGTGATGCAGAATTGTTCGCTATGTTTTTCTTTATATTGTGTAAAAAATTCAGCTTTATATCTTTTATACTTTTCCCATTTGAAGAGAATGTATCGTTATTTTTTCTAAGTGATTAGAGCAAATCAAAAACTTTAAACGCGTTTATCTCGAAATGGATTTTTTTGACTTATGCCGGTCTTGCAGCAAATGAGCGATATGTCATTGAGCATTTCGTTTATTTGATGAGAGAGAGAGCGAAACAGTACGTGTGATACCACAATCAGAAAAGCAACAACAACAGAACAATAGTTGCATGTTAATATTTCTAATCTTAAGCGAAAACAAATTAAAAGAGAATGTGCGAGTCAAAAGAAAACATGCAAGAAAAAAGCACGAGGTAAATACCGTTTTCTAAAAGAACAAAAACAACAAGGGAGAAAATCAACTACGTGAAGTAGAGTTGGACAAAATCGTTCCTTTTGCGGAATCGTTCCGACCGATCCGAAAGATTAAGGGAACTAGGTCGTTCCTTTCGTTCATCGTTCCTTTTTGTACTTTGAACAGTCAATGAAAGTGGAACGAAGAACTTGAAAACTTTTCTGTCGGTAGTTAAAACGTCAATAAACAAACATTTGATATGGTTTGTTTTCATTTTGTGGATTACTACTTGAAGAATTATGTAAGTTAGTGTTTTTTATATCTTTGAAAAAAATTACTTATTTAATAAATTGCAGGTGGCATGTCGTAAGGTCCATGAGTATTTACAATGTCGATGGACACAAATACTTACACTTTTAAAAGTGTCATAAGGTCTTTGAACGTAGTGTCATATGGTCGATGGACGATTCTTTTAAATGTGATATAATCAATTAATTGTCGGTTCAAATATTGTCAAGCTCTGAGACGAAGGACTAAGTCCGTATTTACTACCTGGGAGACTAATTTTGCTGGTAACGGGGCGACGCTGTATGCGTGACACACTTCGTTTTTCTTCTCTCGCCTACAAATTTCTTTTGTGCGGAAAGAAATTTCCACATTGCAAATGCCTTCTTACTGTGCAACCTAAATAAGAGAGGCAAGGGTTTTTTCAAGTCAAAACATCATTTACATACAATTTGGGCTAAACAAACCTTATACGCGAATTTAACATCATCCGTTCAGCTATCGCATATGGAAAAAGGTTTTGATATTTTTTTTACGTGTGGTTTAAGAGTTCTAATGGATTTGATTAATGAATGTACAGATTGATGTCAGCATTAAAGAATTTTCTCTACCTGTGTCAAAAAAGTTTATATCAAAAACAAACAAAAAATGTATCCTTGCCTTATCCTTTTTTGAAACATTGTGTGAAAGCAATTTATATATTCTCACACCGGCTTTGTTTATAAAAGGTAGACATTTTGAAACATTTTAATGTGACATAACACACAAAAGTCGCAGTGTCCATTGACCTTATGGCGCATTTAAACGTGTCTTAATGTCCATGGACATTGCGACACTGGAAGTTGTTTTTAATACACTTACCCCCAATTTCACCAAGTTCAGTTATAATTAACTATCAGTTATAGATGTCAAAACAAATTGTTAACTGGAAGTTAAAGTAATAGTTAGTTTTAACTGAATTTGGTAAAATTAGGGATTAATCTAATTTTAATCTAATGATATTTGTTATAAAATTCTTTTATTTATTTAGGTTTAACATTAGAATAAAAAATTTTATGCTAAAAGTATAGCTATAGCTACAAGGTCTTAAACAACGTTTAAAATTCTTGCGTTTTGCGTTTTCGATTTCCAGAACACACCTGTATGTCATTGGACATTATGAAATGCCACCTACATAAATTGCCAAAATGTTTTAAGAACTTTGTAAGTTTGTACCTGTTTTAATCTACGCGTACCTGAATGCCGCTGCTGGTATTGAATGGGCGCTATATTGTTTTGGATGAAACTAGCTTTAATTTTAAAATGTATACGTACAGTGACCATATTTTTAAAACCAAAATATAGAATACAAAAATTTGATGGTATGTAAAAATATCAAAAGATAGTACATATCGGTGGCATTTTGACAAAACATCTTAAGTCGAGATAAGATAGCAAAAAAAAACTCGGTGAAAAAATCATTTTTATCAAATAATAAAATAAACCAAAATTAAGGATAAATTTAGTTTATAATTCAACATTTTAAACACGAAAATAAAAATGTTTTTAATGAAAATTCGTATGATTAACAACATTTTTTTCAACTTTTAAAATTTGACTTAAGATGTTTTGTCAAAATACCACAGAATAAATTTATTGTTTTTTTAAAATTTCGAATTTCAAAAATAACCAAGTTGAATAAATTGCCGATAATCGAAATGTAATATTAATGGTCTTAAGCTAAGATCCCACTATCGGCTTAAATAGCACAATCTGTGACGATTTGTATCGTGCTATATCGGCGCACATTTAAAACCATTGCACAATTTATTCTTAGGTGATCCCATTATCGTCGCACATTGTGCCAATTATTTTCGGTTCATATCGGCCAAAATTCAACTGCGACAATAATCGGTACAATGCGGTCACACTATCGTGCTATTTGGGCAAATTAAATCATATGTTTCTGTTTATTTGCTTGTTGGCAGACAAAATTTAACTTTGGAAATTCGCAAAATTCTCCGTCTGAATATTCCATTATGTTTTCTAACAATTTTAAATCAAAAATTCATGTATAATAAAAAATGTATTCAATTTTATTCAAACTTACTGCACTTGTTCTTTTGTTTTTGTAATTGTTGTTTTGAAAAAGATGTTTACAAACCAGGGATGGCTTCATCGATACAACTGCAATGTTTTGGTTTAAGCGAATGGTTTTGTTTCCTTTAACAGTACAAATGTATTATTGAACGTTTTAATCCAAAAATAATAGATAAAACAAATGTAATTTTGGTGCAATAAAGCTCAAAATATAAAAATTTAGCAGCCAGTTGGTGCAATTTAAAAATTTCGTTTTGCCATCCCTTGTATCGACGCTGATTGGGGGAAAGGTATTTAAAAATTGTTATACCCAGCAATAAATAAACACAATGTTTAATCGGTATTGTTTCAAAACTTTCTAGGATACTAAAAGTACCAGTTGAAAATTTTATTATTTTGAAATTTACATATGTATATACATACATATGTATTTCTCTTTAGTTTTAGTGTTAAGCCTGAAGTGTTCCTTATAACAAATAAGGCATAAAGTAAGGTTTCTTAGACAAAAAAATTGTACAAGTTGTTAGTAATGAGAAAAGTCAGATAAATTGGGAATGTATTTCTTGAAGTTATTTTATTAAATTTTATAAAATACAGAACAATTAACGGTTTTTGAGAAGAAAATAATTCACACAACATAAAGTTCTAAAATTCAGTACAGCTCTGTATAATACATAACGGATCTTTAGCGTATATATACACTAACTGCGTGTTTATCGAAGGAATTCTCATTTTTTACAATTTCATTTAAAACAAACACAAGTTTAAAATTTTGTTTCTGTTTAAAATGTAATTGCAAGAAAGAAAAAAATCCTTCGACAAAAACGCAGTAAGTAGCTGGCTGTTTTTGAAAGTAAACTAAATAATTTCGTTTTGAAATTTATATTGAAAACAAAAACCAATTTTAGTTTTTTATTTTTGTTTCAAAATAAATTCCAAAACAAAATTTTTTGTTATTATTTTAGTTGGCCAATTTAAAAATTTTAAATCATTTCCTATTTTTAAGCTTGTTAGGGCCGGAGCTTTAATGTAAATAAAACATCAATTTTATTACAGTTTTTTCCCAACGTTTCGTAGAGTATTTTTCTACTTCTTCAGGGGGAGTCTATTTAAATATGTGTAAAAACGTACTTATAATACAATGTTTTCTTTAACCATGTATATAACTTACAAATTTTTTGATTATATTACATTTTTTAATATTTTATTTCAGTGTGGAAATTTTTTTGTAAACAATTAACAATAATAATTTTCAACCACATCTTATTCTACATATTATGGTGTAAAAAAAATAGACTTGAAACTTTTTTTTTAGAAGAGTTCTTCTGTCTCTAATATTTTGTCCAGTTGCGGAAAAAAGTCGTTCACAAGGAACAGATGTGGCGACAAGACAAAGACGTTTGAGGGCATATGTGTAAACTCTCGGGTAGAGCGATTTTCGATCCTTCCACCATGCTAATGGGTCGCTTCTTCTGTATAAATATTCTTCATTTAATTATTTATCGAGTTCTCTGATCACAGCGGCGGCATTATTGTCAGGCCTTACTGTGTTACTGTAGTCCTGGTCGTAAACGTTCTAGAAACAGCAGTTTGTGTAGACGTAGATGTTTCATTGTTGCCCATGTTGTTTGGCAGTGTTATATTGCATATACGAGTTCTTAACGTTTGAATAGCGTGATTATATGAAGCATCATTTTTAAAGCCTTTCCTTTTAAAACGTGGGTCCAGCAATGTGCTTTCTGCATATAGGTTGGTTCGCTCCAAATTGGAAAAACGCGAAACGAGCTGCATTTTTAAAAAGGATTTTATTTTTTGATTTTGGGAGCTGCCAGTTGATATAAATCCCTCCAAGAGATTAGTCAGCACTATCACCTTGGATAGTGCGACATTTTCTTCGGCTGAAATTTCGTTTGTTATTTCATAAAAGGGCTTAAGCACTGGTAAAACTTGTTTTATTATGTCCCATTGTTCCAACGATATGCTTAAATCTAGACGAGTGAGAGAGAGTGTAGCTATCACGGCATCCTTTATTTGAGTTATGCGGTCTAGCATCTCATACGTGGAATTCCATCGTGTGACCACATCCTGTTTTAGCTTTAATTCAGGAAGACCCATTTGTTTTTGAGTTTCCTGTAAACGTTGTAAGCTATGTGAACTTTTACGGAAATATTCCACAATACTTTTTACTTTTGAAACAACATCGCCAATTTCACCAATAGCTACTTGCACAACCAAATTTAAGGAATGAACGAAACATCCTATCCCGGGTCAATAGCTGTGGTAATATTAGCGGCATTATCGCTGACTATGGCACTTATTTTGTTTTCTATTTAAAAATCTATTACAACCTTTTTAATGTATTCCGTTAAATTGTCGCTTGTGTGTCTATCGCTAAACTCCCCGCAAGCCAGCAAATACGACCGGAGAACTATTTTTTCGTCAATGAAATGCGCTGTTACAGTCAAATAACTTACATTTGTTCTAGACGTCCAGGAATCTGTTGTAAGAAAATAGCAGATGATGCCAGTACTTGCTGCTTGACCTTTTCTAATGTATCTGCATGAACCGATGGCAACAGGTTGTTAAATAAAGTTTTTCTACTAGAGTAGAGTATACCCTGGACAATGTGAAACCGCTTCCACAAATTTAATAAAGCTTGGCTCTTCTACCATGTGGACTGCGTGGTGGCCTTTAGTAATCATTTCCAGAGCTAGCTTATCGCAACGTTTCACTTTATCGAAAAATGGAGGCCTGCGGAAGTACTGAGTAATACCTGGCTGTTGACGCACTTGTTGGTGATGAGAAGTACTGGTTGATGGTTGGTCGGTGTTGTCCACATTAATCTCATCAGTAACAGTAACCGTTTGCCTTTCCAAAACAATGGGAGTTGTTGGGTGCTTCCGCTTGAGGTGCCGCTTCAAATTGCTGTGTGAACCACCTACAATGCTGCATTTCGCCCGCATTTCCCCTTCATCGTCAAAACGTACCCACATTTCACTGTGTTTTTTTGTATTAACCGACTTTTTAATATATTTTCACGAAATGCACAATAAAACTTTTATTTTTATATTTTGTGGTATTTAAATTATTTGAATTTGTCAAGATCTAGTATTTAACGACAAGAAAACTTTACTTTTTTATATAAGCTGTCAGAAGTTAAAAAGTTAAAATTTAACCGTTTTTAACAAGTGCTGCCACATAAAATTGTTTATAAAATGTTTTAAAACAGTGTTACCATACAAAATATCAAAATTGCTACCATATTTTGAAAATACATTTTGCTAAATTTAGGTAAGAAATTTAAAAATAGTTTAAAATTTTTATTTCACAGCGCATATACCACACAACGTTATTGCCAATATCATTCCTGCTATGGTTGTTTTGCCCTACACTACTTAAGAACTTGCACAATATTTTCATATTAAACAATAAATATAAATTATTAGATACAAGAAAAACGAAGAAATTTCTTGGTTATGGAATAAAAATTAAAAATATTATGCAACTATCGAATCTTTCATATACAGTAGCAATATTAATGTACAATATAAAAATTGCACACTTATATTGAAAATATATGGGACGCTTTAAGCACAATTTTTTCAATCAGATTCTGTACGATTTCACCCATGGCCCAATTAGTAGGTCTGATTGAAATGAAATTGGTACTAAAATGTAAAAATAAAGTAACCAAAAGCGAAAAATTAACCAAAATTGTTTTGAATCAAAAGTACTATTTTATTCGAACTTCAGTTTAAAAATATGTCTAAAGAAGAAATTGTGTTTTTTTTTATCCTGTAGGATCATAAACCGCTGGACCGATTTTTATAAAGTTTTGACAGTATATAACCGATGGTCTGGAAAGAAAAATAGGCTATATAATTATTTGAAATTTTAAGTGGAAGTGACACCTCCTATGCCTATACCTACATACCTTCATCAATTATAAAAGCGTTGTGAGCTAGAGATTTCAACCTTTTTATATAAAGTGCTCTTGCAAGTAAAAGTATTAAGGTCTTGCTGTGTGTTATAGTATCAAAGTGCAAAATTGAGCTAAATTATGCGGTAGATCTTTTTTACATAGAAAAGTGTTTCAGTTAGAACTATAAAGCATTAAGAGTATCATAAAATGGCCATCTACACTTCAAAGTATATACCTTATATGGTTAAGTTGATATTCTATTAAAGTTTAAGCTTCTAAAAAAAATAATAAAAAGTATTTGTTTTAGATGCACATATAGCACACGCAATTTTTAAGGGCCAAAAAAGCAGAGCGTGTAGTTCTTGTTCCAAAACAAAAAATTGTTTTTTTTTGTGTTGAAAAAGTAACCAAAACAGCAACGCTGGGTATGGTACAAATACATACACGAAAGCCGGTACCACTGGTCCCTACGCAAAAAATCAACCTCGTTCTCGTGTAGGCAAATAAGTACACGAAACACATGTGAGATGATCCAACGGATTGCAATTCCGGAACGAGGAACGATAAAAAATGAACTATTGGACAAGTCCGAACCGTTTCTTTTAGGGAATCGTTCATTAGAACTAGGTCGTTCCGGAACGACACAACTCTAACGTGACGCAATACGCCTTCAGAAAATGCGCTATTTAATAAAAATAGTTGAAAGCAAAATTTAATTATGTTTCTTTTTTTTAATTTATAAATTAATTTGTTATGTTTTTTTCAACGAAATAATTTATTTTTTTAAATTAAATAAATTATAAAATTTTATAAAATGACTTTTATTTCATAAAAAATAGGGAATGATTTGGGGGTTTTTAATGGAGTGGTTCGGCCGGTATAAGGAGACAGTTAAGGGTAAGCCAAGAAGAACCGGCTTTTGGGCTGTCTTTTTGTGGCCTCTTGGGGGCAATTTACCCCCTCGTAGGACAACCCCATATTAGAGTGACCAGTAGACTGGCCATAGCGTTATATAGAAAAAATTAAAAATGTTAAATCCAAAAGTTTTCGCACTGAAAAATATGAGGTTGGGGATAACAATAATTATGCATATTTTATTTTTTTTTTTTTAATTCCGAGTACCTCCGGGTTGAGCCCAAACTATTATTACATTACCCATTTGTCACTATTTTTTTTCCTGTTTGTATTTAAATAACAAAAAAAAATCTGACTTTATGTTCCCAACTGAATTTCTTCGATACCTATAATTATTACCTTTCTAACGAGCCGCAATAATCTGCTGATAAACTACGGATAATCATGCCCAGAATGCCCTAAAACCAAAGTCCAAAAAATAGGTGCATTTTTAAATTTTTTTTATTGTTGATAACTTACTAATGAAGCCTTTTTGTGGGCTTATCCTCTACGTCGTATGTCAATGCCCGATAAAAATCTGTAATTAGTTTTTAGTAATTGCCCTTTCTGCCGGGTCATTAACAACGGTTAAGTGTTGCCATATTCGTTTTGCGGGATCAGGGATCTAGCGCAAAAATCCATTTCGTTGATGATCGAATGTTAGCAAGCATGGATAAATGCCGCATCAGATATCGCGATGCAATGCATTTAACATCTGCTACAATTACAGCCGTCTTGCAGAAGTTACAGGAAATGCAACCTGACTTAAACGACATAAAAGTGGAAGATTTCGTCTTTAACCGAACATCGTTTCAAACAATGCGAAAAGGAATATCGGCGCAGACAAGCGAAACAGATCATAGATGAATTCAAGGTACATATTTAATAATTATATATAAATAAATATCTTGAAGGTAATTAACATAATATTTAATTTCAACATAGATTCCTGAAGTATTTGTCTTGCACTGGGACGGTAAAATGCATCCAGGTATGAAAGGCAATGACACAGTTGATCGATTGGCTCTCGTTATAACCGTAGAGAACGAAGAAAAACTCCTTGGCATTGCAAAACTTGAAGAATCTTGTGGTGAAAATATTGCTGAAGGTATTGACAAATTACTACGCAAAAGGAAGATTGATAATTTAGTGCAAATTGTGGCTTTTGACACAACATCTACAAACACTGGTATTGAAAAAGGCTCAGCATATTTGCTTGAAAGTAAATTGGGTTGCGATTTACTTTTTCTACCGTGTCGCCATCATATCAGCGAATTACTTATTAAAGCTGTGTTTGAGTTAAATTTCGGAAAAACATCAGCACCAGAAGTCACTCTCTTTAATCGTTTTTCAAAAGACTGGAAAAATATGAATATCAATACTTTCAAGAGTAGAGTATTGGATGAAGCAGTGCAACTTAACAGCAGCCGAAATAGAGACGCACAAGAACTTTTGTCTTGAGGCGTTGAAATCTCATTATGTGCGAGCCGATTATAAGGAGTTGTTGCAACTTTCGCTTATTTTTCTTGGTAAGGAAGTACCAAATTTTAAGCAGTTGCGTTTGCCTGGCGCAACAATTCATGCAAGGTTTATGTCCAAATCTATATATATATATATACCGCCATAAGATTTTTTTGCTTCGCGAACAATTCGAGATGACATCCTCCGAACTGAAAGGCATTCGAAACATTTGCATTTTCTTGACGCGAATTTATGTTTCGTATTGGTTCGGATGCGTTAACGCTGTATCTGCACCGCGTCAAGATTTACAATTCATTAAATGCGCTATTTAATATTTCGATATAAATGATTCAAATGGCTTATTGTCAAAAATCAAAAACCATTTATGGTATTTATCCGAAGAGGCGGTGGCTTTTGGATTTTTCGATGAAATTATATCTATTGAAGTGAAGCATAAAATGGTTGAAGCTCTTGGCAATCATGATGACGAAAATGACAAAGTTATTCCAAAAACTTAACGCTGGAACAAGTGAAATCGTTTGAAAATAAGGATTTAAGTTCTTTCGTTACTCCTCGCACCAAGCGTTTTTTCCATCGTTTAGAAATCGATGTGACATTTTTTGAATTGGATGGACCAAGAAAAATACTGCACCGCAAAACGAATATGCCAACACTTAACCGTTGTAAATGACCCGGCAGAAGGAGCAGAGGTACTCGGAATTAAAAAAAAAAAAAATAAAATATGCGTAATTATTTTTATCCCCAACCTCATATTTTTCAGTGCGAAAAATTTAACTTTTCAAAAACTCTAGTGGCCAGCCATGTGGCTAGCATTCGGACTGGTATTATAATCACCTCGGAGGCAGCCACAGCTAATTAACTAACCTTCTTGGGACAGATTTATGGTTGGTATAAGGAGATAGTTAAGGGTAAGCCAAGAAGAACCGGCTTATGAGCTGTCTTTTTGTGGCCCCTTGGTGACAATTTACCCCCTCGCCGGACATCCCCTTGTTAAAGTGGCCAGTCATATGGTTAGCATACGGACTGGTTGTGTCATAAAGGGGCTAGTATTATAACCAGCTTGGAGACAGCCACATAAACTACAGGGTAATGACTGTAAAACATACACTCTCTCATACATACACTCCATATTCTGAAGCACTCATTTTGCTATCTCAAAGCCTTATTTTACTCAATCATCCTTGGGTCATCTTCCTTGTTATTGTTTTCAGTTTTTCGTCAGCATCAGCATCAGCATCATTCTCATTATCATCCAGTTATCTTTGTCATGTTTGCTTTGCTTTTAGCCACAATTACACTAAAGCCAAATCGGAACTCTGAAATCATGCAAATGCTTTAAAATTCCTTATCGGCAAATAAAAAGAGAAAAAAAAATACACAAAACGGAATTTGTCAACTAGCAAGAGGTAAATTTAATTTATTTCAGATTAAAGTCCGGCAAGGAAAGAAAACTATCATTAATATACATGTCAAAGTAAAAGGTAATGATTTCAGAATTTTATTTAAAAAAGAAAGTTTCTAATGCAAGAAATCAATTGTCTTTCTATTGAATTTAAGAAAAACTACCTTCAAAATAATGCAAAATTTTTAATTTAGTTGTAAACAAATTGGTAGAGAAAGTATTTTTAAGTTTACGCACATATTTATACAGATTTGTATAAAAAAATTTTATATAAATCAAAAAACCATTTTCCCATGTTTTGTATGTCCTGTCATTTGTTTTGGGTAAATGTGTCCGAAAATGTAAAATAAACACACAGATTATTTAATACATTTACTGAGCAACAGGATTATTATTTACACTCACACAATAACTGAGCAACGGGATTGTTTATTGTTATCAGTTTTATTAGTTGTTGTTGTCATTTTTTCCAACAAATTGCCCATTTCAACAGGATTTCAATCGTAATTGGTTCGTTGATATTTAATGTGTTCAACGGATGTGGCGTGAAATACGATTATTATATTAAGTGAACGAAAAAGGCGGCATACTCAATTGTACGGACGAGTGTTGACAACTCTTTGTTTTTCAATTTTAAATATTAATCTATAAAGTAAACTTACCTTTTTTCAATACTGTAAATAGAAAAGGTTATATACATTAGGGAAGTCACGAACACTGAAGCCAATAACGTTATATCGGCTAACTTAGCATTAGATATTCTCTCTTTGCCCTTCTTTACTCCTCAATGGTGCATAGGGCTTAGATATTAATAAAAGATAAAAGAGAATAAAAGAGCATTTAGAAAGTAATGAATTCTTGATTGACAATCGACTTCAATCGTATCGAAAAAACGTCATATTGAGTTTCTTAACATGCATTCCAAAAGTGTTGAAAAACGGATAAATCTAAAATAACTGGACTTTGGACCGTTTGTAAACAATTTATAAGTGAATCCGAGGAGAATGATTCTTTTCCATTCATTGATTTGATTCTGCTAAAGGAGAAGTAGAAAAGTACCTTAGATCTTCTCTTATTGCTAGAGACGCAGATCCGCTTGTTTACGGCCACAATGACATGTTATACCCAAATAAAAAAAGTATCGCAAAGGCTCTTAAGATTTGAAAATAGTTCTGTTGCATCTGAAAGACTATTTTCCAATGCAGGTCTGGCTCAAACGGAATTTCGAAATCGTCTATCTCCGCAAAAGTTGAGAATACTTTGTTTGTTAAACAAAAATCTTAAAAATCAAATTAATTTTTGGGAATACAAAATTTTAATTTAAAAGATTATGTTAGTCGTGCATAATCAAAAATTTTTGTTCTTGATTAAAAAATTGTCAATTTTAAATATTTATAATTAAATTCTTATGCTGTTAATTTTGTTAATAATATGATTAAATAAAATTTAATTCTTTGTTTTCGAATGGACAATTTCACTGATTTATTTAAATATCTATTTATGTTTAAAATTCGTTTTTCGTGTTAAATCAAAGTAAAATTATATGAAAAAGGATATTGAAATATGAATTGATATTTAAATAGAATTGGTGAAATCGGCAATAAACTTATTCAATTTTAAATATTAATAACCTTTTATACTGTAAACTAATTACTCTACTTAAATTTTGTTAATTTTTACTTAAATTCAAATTCAATATACGTATCGACATCGGCAATATTTTATTTTGTGTATCGGCATCGATATCGGTTCGGTAAGAAGGCGTATCGCCACTTCCCTAATTTTCATGTATGAATTTTTAACAAATTCCACGTTACATAATAATTTTTGATAGGATTTATCACAGCAATTTGTCAAAAACTGTTTACTACCAGAAACTAGAAGATTTCGTTACTGATGTTTGTTTTCATCCTGAACGTGATATTATTGCCTTGGCTACCATAACCGGCGATGTGGCATTATATGAATATTCCAATGAGGGAAATACACTTTTAAGAAACATAGAGGTTCATGCAAAAGCCTGTAGAGATGTGGAGTTTACTGAAGATGGTCGTAACATACTTACTTGTTCGAAAGATAAATCAATTATTGTAACTGACATGGAAACGGAGAAGTTAAAAAATTGTATAAAAATGCTCATGAGGAAGCCATTAATAAGTTGCATATTTTAAATGAGAATATTTTTGCTACTGTTGATGACAGTGGCACAGTTAAACTCTGGGATATGAGAACAAAAATTAAATTTTTGCTTTAAATAAGTAGAAGATTATATCACTCAAATAATCACCAATGATGCTGGTAAGCTTTTAAAGGTTACCAGTGGCGATGGCTACTTGACTGCAATCAAAATATCAGCCAGAAAACTGTATGTACAATCTGAGCCCTACGAAGAAGAGTTGACATGCATGGACATATATCGCGGCGACTCTGAATTAGTAGTGCGTTCATCTAAAGGAAATCTATATACATATAATTGGGGACAGTTTGGTTATCATTGCGACAAGTTTCCCGGAGTAAAATCTCCCATTTCTGAAATGATACCCATTACTGACCGTATTGAATGCGTAGCTAGCGAAGGGGGTATTATTCGTGCTGTTGATTAAGCACCGTTTCGAAATCTAGGCGTATTTGGCCAACACAACATGCCCATTGAGTCTATTGATATTAACCGCTCAGGAGAATTGAGTGCCTCATCATCCCACAACAAAGATGTACGTTTTTGAAACGTAAAATATTTTGAAGAATTTGGCGATGTCAAGTACACAATAGTTATAAAGAGAAACGTTATAATCTTCCATCTTCAAAATTTTCCATCACTTCGGATTTCTTTTTCTATTAAGCAAAAGGAAGTGGTGATGAAGAGTAAATTATTTATTCCCCTTTTTAATTTTGCTTAAACATATTCATAAAAATTAGAATTGTGGTTATTTTGTTGAACTATTTATGGTTTTTAATCCAAATTTTTAATATTTTAATCAGGCTTAAGTTCATCAAATTTAATTTTCATTAAATTATTTTTATGAAGAAAGGAATTTTATAACATGAAAATTAATTAAAATTGTTATTGATAATCATTCATTCTTGACTGACCTGAGATTCGAACCCAGGCGGCTGGTTACTATGACATGTTTCGATCACAACCATTTGATCTCCTCAGATGGATTTGCCGTCTTACACTCGCAGCCATCGACGACTGCTGACGTCAATAGTCAAACATCAATCCTTAAACCAAATTGTATTTTAACCTTTGGTAGATCGAAATTTGATTTTTATAGATACCAAAAACCAAAGAAAGTTTACTTAATAAAATAAAATACCGCAAGACTTCTGATTTTTTTATTACTTCCATATAATTACATCTAATTTTATTAAAACTCAGCGAGCTCTAGAGAGTTAATTTGTGAAGATTTGTAGATTTGCTTACACAAATATTCGTACATACTTACATTTAAAAATACATGCGCACATGCATATAGCGGTTACTTTATCAAATTTTTAATAGATTTTTTTGATTTTAAAATAACAAAAAAACCTTTTTCAAACTTAAGTAACTTTTATGTTCTAATTGAGATTTATGCTAAAATTAAAATAATTTCCAAACAAAAATTACAAAAATATAATACAAAGAAAATCCTTGTGGCCTGGTTAAACTGCCTCTGGTAAAAAGTAGAAAAATATAACATTGGCAATAGATAAACCGCAAAACAAATACATTTGTGCTAAACTTGCATCGCCTACAATTTGCTTTTCTCCGCTAGTCCTTGCCTCCTCCCTTTTCGCACTTTCTCTCTCTATCTCTCACCCACTAAACAGACAGAAATGAGCAGCAGTTAAAGCTGTTGACTTTTGAGCTTCAAGTGCATTTTTTGGTTTTTAGTCATATAAATAAACAAAACATTTTAACGAGCCAAAAATAACAACAAAAAGAAAGCAATTGCTTAAAATGAAAGAAAAATTTTATAAAAAACAGCAACAGCGACAACTAACTGGGAAAACGATAAAACCGTTGTAATAATAATAATGATGGCAGCATGAGTTTTGTTTCTGCTGATAAGCACAAAAACTATTTTTTTTTACGAAAAACTACAAATTTAGTGAATACTTAATATAAAATTCAAACACTTTTGCATTACACACACCAACAGGCACATACAGATTCAAAATGTAAACCATGAATTGAAATGCTGGGTATGATAATGCAAAAAATCCTTTTCGTAAATAAAACAAAAAGAAAACGAAAATATCAACCGACAAAACTAAAAAATTTGCCTTGATGTAAAATCAACATTGAATTGAAAAAGTTCGTATAAACTAAATGCGTTTGTTGTTGTTATTTTTGGCTTATGTGGTGGATAATGCCCACAAAATTTAAGATGATGATTGTGACAGCACTACCAGAAACTGAACGAGGAGTCGAGAGGAATTTTTTAAGCCTCAAGATAAATAATACAGGGTGGCGCAAAATGAGCTATGTTGTTTGAATTCTTTATAACTTTTTTAATTACTATTCTTTCTTTGTTTTTTTTCAGCATTTTGTGAAGGAGACTTGGGAATTAATAATGCATCATTACATGATCGAACAACGTGAAAAAATAATTGAATTTTATTTTTCAAGCCAACAGAATATTGTGTTGGCATGGCGTACATATCGTCCGTTTCCCATTTTCTATTAAATGGGTATGTCCTGTAGGATTTGGGCTACGAAAAAGCCAAGAGCAGTTCATTAGCGACAATCACATCCACTGAAGTGTACTGATTGGTGCGGTGTATCCTCCGTTTAGACACATTTTTTGAAAATGAAAGTTGTGTCTCAATCTCTGTCAGCGGTGGTGCATATCGAACGATGTTGGAAAATTTACTTGTGGTTTCAACAAGATGGAGCCACAGCACAAACTGCAGGTGCCTCAATGGCTTTGTTAATGGACACATTCGGGGAACGCATTATTTCGCGCACAAGCGATATTCAACGGCCTCCACGTTCACCAGATTTAACAGCTACTTACAGTTTTCTTTGGGGAAATTTGAAAGAAAGAGTGTTCGTTTACAAACCAAGAAACCTACTCCAACTATAAACCATACTTCGAAATGAAATTATGCCCATTACATCCGAAATTTTGCGAAAACTTATGGAAAAATATTAAAAAGAGCACGTATGTGCAAAGCCGAAAATGGCAAATATATTTTCTACAGTGTAAAAACAAAATGCGAAAACAAAATTTACTTTTCTGCCAGTCACAGGGCGTATGATTGATATTGACTAGAAATTTATATAAAAGTACTCATTCGCCGTGATCACCAAGAATTATCGGTCTTGCCAATTTAACTATTTAGTGGCTATATTTAACTATCTTTTTATCTTTGTTGAGCTATAAAAAAATTAATTTTTCCATTAGCCATTATTATTAACCAACTTTTTTTTTAAAGTAATTTAAAATTTTGGACCAAAAAATTTAATAAAATTTCGTTGATGATTCTTATTATTCGTTATAAAATTTTTTTTATTGGTTTTTTTTTAAAAATTGTTGATAGAAAAAAAAAATCATCTCTTATTTTAAATTTGATTGTAACATAAAATGAAATTTGTCGCTTGTTTTTGCACTATACCAAACGCAATTCCCTTTGTAATTTCTACAATATTTATGTAACATCTTATAAATTACATATATTTTGAGGATAGAAGATGCTTTAACGATGTCCGTGTGTCCGTTAAAATGTGGGTTACGAACAACCCAGATATGATGGGGACTCAGTAATTATATGTTTATGTTACATAAAATCCGAAAATCTTTTCTTTTGAAAAAAAACCATGACTACCTATAATGGTACAGGTAACCCTCCTACAACACGGTAGATAGGTTCCTAGAAAACGCCGTGTTGTACGAAAACGTGTAATATGAGGCTAGGAGACAGTGTAAAATATAAATATTTTTTTTAATTTAATATTTTCTTTAAATTCATTGGTTTTTTTAGAAATATGTACATACATACAAAAAAAAAAACCTAGACAAAAATAAACAAGATTTACATTTTTATTATAATCTAACTAAATCATAACAGGGATGCAAAAATTAGTACTTTTGTACTATTTTAGTACAATTTTAACTCAATCATGATAAAGTTGCAATTCCATTTTATCGTGTTAGAATGAAAACGTGTTGTAGATGAGGAGATTTCCGCACATATATTTTTGTGTATGATCGAAATCGTTTTGTAGGAAGCCGTCTTGTAGGAGGGTTACCTGTACCCATATGTCCCTTTCGGTTTTTATTTTTTTTTTTTACTTTTATAATATCTGAAGAACGGAAGAAGCAAAAAATTAGGTACAAGAATCTTGGTTATCAATGCACAACATTTGACAAAATGTGGGCGAGATTGAAGAAGTGGCGTGGCACTTTTCATACAAAGACATAACAGATATCTATATATCCAAAGAAAAGCAAGAGCAAAACTTTCCAAATAAGGTACAAGCATTTTGGCTATCAAGAGATAACATCCGACATAATGTGGCTGAGAATGGAGAATTAGGCGTGGCACTTAATAGTATATTTTATATATAAAAAACGGTTCGAGAAAAATTGTTCAAATTTGGCACACATAACTGGATAATTAATAAACAACCTCTGTAATAAAGAATGGGATAAAAAAAGTGGGCGTGGCACTTCCCATACAAGGCCATTATAGATTTCTGTACATATGGAGAACGAATATAGGCAACATTTTCAAATAAGGTTATCAATGCAAAATATGGTTGAGATGGGAGAAGTGGGCATGGCACAATAAACATTTATTTATATCTAAATATTTATGTAACTTTCTGTTCTTATTGCATAATGGTGAAGGGTTTATAAGATTCGTCATAGCCGAGTTTACAAAGGTCTCTTACTTGTTAATTGTTTATAACGAGTTTTCTAATAAGATTTTATTGTATTAGCCGTTGTAACTGAACATTAACAAATTTTTAATTTTTTTCAGATTAGGCAGCACTGTTGGTAAAGATGCGTTTTTATATCCTCCACCATTAGTGGTTAAGGAGTGTATTTTAAGTTTGTCATTCCGTCTGTTAATTTTTTAATATTTATCCAAGACAATAAAATTATTTAAATTTTTAGTGATTCTAAGTCGACTTACCCCTATCCATCCTTTTTCTGTCTGTATGTGAGTCCGTCTGTCGGTCCATCTGCTGAATTGGCGCTGACTATTGAAGGCATCACAAAAAAAAAAAAAAGTTTGTTGTGTAACTGTTTGCGGTTCAGTAACAGAACAGAACACTCAAGAAAAACTTTAGTGTGCCTAAAACCGTTAGAAATATTGCTGTTATAGTTGAATGTGCCCAGCAAACAATATGAGTCCTAAAAGAGTCTTTTAGGACTCCTTTTTATGAGCAAAACGCTCAGAAAAAAGCTCCTAAAACCCTCAGATATAAGCGTGTTTTCCTATGAAACCGTCAAAAAATTTTGTACTGAATATGAGCGTTTTAGGACTCCTAAATTTAACGATTTGTATGGAAAATTGTGAGCCTTTTTGCTCACAAATCAATCATACAAACTTCTTAAAAGAGTCATAAAAGAGTGATTTCGGAGCCAAAAAAGAGTGATATAGGAGTGTTTCTTTTTCTTAAAATTAGGGTATTCATTTTATTTGTAAATTTATGCTTGTTAGCTTTTAAGGGAAAAGTTTTATTAATATATGTTTTGTGCATGAAAATAAAAATAATCATTTTAAACCAATTTCAACGAGCAAAGGCTTTAAATGGATAGTTTTGTGTAATGAAAAGATTTACAAGGACAATGTTTAGTCAGCTATTTACACATAAAGTACACAAAAAACATTAGTGAATTACTGAGCTAAATCCAAGTGACAAAATATCGGAGGTTGTTATGCCAACAAGACCTGATTTTAAAGGAGAATCAAAAACAATTTCTCAAAGATTTTATCAAAATCACAACTAAACAGCGCAAAATGATCACAATAATGACAGACAAACGAAAAATATTGAAATTATTAAGAATAAGAAAACAAACTACCGTTGTCCCTCAGAAAACCTTCATAAATAAGAGTTTTCTAGGAATGTGCTCCTAAATTGCTCATAAAAATGCGTCTTTTAGGAGTTCTGAATGAAAAGGTATCTTTTAAGAGTCATATTTAGGAGCGCTCAGAAAATTGTTTGGTGGGTGGTATGTCATCTTATCATAAAGATAAAAATTACTTTACCAAAGTTCGTAACGATCGGTCCATCATATAGCATACATCCCACGCATAAAACCGCAACGAATTATAATTCTGTGAGTTAAGTTTTTATAAAGATTGTCTTCAATAATTTAAAGATCACATATAAAGCCCACTCGTGAAATATCCTTATTTTTCGTAAAAAGTATTAAAGATTTGGAACATCCGAATATGGCACTTGTTTTTTTTTTAATTTAAGGCTAAATTATGAAGAATTTTCTTTCGAATATTTTTTCTTATATGTCAGCCATTTTTACTGCTCTCTGCATTCAAAAATTAAGAAAAAAAATATTCTTATATTATTATTCACAATTTGTTGAAAAGAATGAAAATAAAATTTAAAATAGAAAATGTATTAAAAAATAATAAAAAAAAAATTTTAAATGTCCTTAAAAAACTCCTGGATGTGTAAATTTGTTAAAGTTTTATTCAGTGATTAGCAAAATAGCAAAACAAAAAGAATAAAACAACCAATTAAAAAGTTAAAAAAAACAACTGTATATTTAACCGCGTATTCAGAATAGAGGCGAGATTTTTAGCACTAATTTCTCGTCGTAAGATGTTGAAAAAAATATTGCTTTTTGATAAGCCAGTGGCATGTTGAAATAAAACGGTAGATATATGTTTATACTTCTTGCATTAAATTTAATTTTACTTGAAAATCGCAATCAAATATTTAAAATGAAAACAAGCAATTTTGCCTTCTGCGACCGCTTTAAGGAATTTAATCGATAAGTTTGAAATGATTTACCTGCTACCAACATCAATGCCCCTTCGACCCAGTAATAACTTCGCAACCGTATGCCGCTTTGGTGCCTTAAACTACAGGTAAGTTAGAGATCCGCAACTTAAGTTCATGCGTTTGTTATGTTCTATGAATTTTATACGTTTCTAATTTAAAGTTTAATGAAACACGTCTTATGTGCCAAGTTTTTTGTTGTCAAATAATAGCAATTTTGACCAAAAAGACCACATATTATCGCTTACACTAAAACTAAAATGTAATTTGCTATCCTTGGCTATCAAAAAACTTAACATTTTTTTTAAGACGCATACAAAGGAGAAAGTAAACGTACAACATGCGTTCTATACTCGTTTTCCTGTGTAACGTGTCATATGCAACTACACTGATTCTACTTCTCGATAGATTCATAAAACACATTAACGCATTGAACGCGTGCTGTGGACCTCTAGTTTTAAAGACGATTCAAGTTTCTGGAAACCTCGATATTCTCAAAGATAGGCACAATTACCAATTACCACATGATGATATCCATAGATATCATTAACGTGTAGCTTCAACAAGACGATGACAACAGATTTCCCGACCGTATAACTTGAGGAAAATTCGCCGTTTATTGCTTGCCCCCATCATGCGATTTAACACCATTTGATGATTTTTTGTAGGGTGAAGTTAGAGATAAATGCAGTATTCATAAATATTTTTTATATTTAATTAAGGTTTAAAGAACAAATTTTCTTTATAAATTATCGATAATAAACGTTTGTTAAATATAATAATCGTTTATGAGTACAGGGTAAAATCTATATAGTGCGTATCGAATCTATTGCAGTTTTTAAGCTTAAAATCCTAGATGGGATTAATCAAATAGAGCCGCTTATTTGCCAGAATATTCTAAAAAGTTTTGACAAATGAAAATACAGTTGTTGTGCATTTCATTTTTCATTGCCAAGAACTACTCGCAACTATTTCATTCCTAGTTATCAAGGCCCATTGATACGCAAGAAGCCTGATGATCATTGTTTATGTTCTTTTTAGTTGTCAAAAGTTGTTTACATTTTGCTTACATGTGCATGTATACGTTTGTTTACGTTTATGGTATGCCACACATACAAGTTTTTTCCTTTTGCTTTGTATATGTGGTAGTAAATTTTTGACAACTAAAAAGAATCGTTTTTTGTTTTTGTACAAGTAAGCAGACCTGATAGATGGGCCTTGCTAATTTTGTTTTTAAAAACAAAGTTGCTGTTGATAAACCTTGTATTTTTTTTACAAAAATTTAATATGTATTGTTTTAAACGCATTGCAAAAAATGTATTTCTCAATCTAATATTAAAAGATTAAAAAAAACAAATCACTTAAAATTTTGTAAATGAGAACCCAACGGGAAAAGCGTAAGGCCTTTTGCATTCCTAAATATCGGCATAGGTTTTCTCTTCTAACTAGAATATAAAATACTTATTTTTTTCTGTCCTCTACAAGAAGGCCTTCCAATGCTTCTCCCATTACTATCTAAAAGGTCTACTAAGTTCTTTATTAAATTTTTAATGACTTAACACAGGTCTTCTCCTCAAGAATTTGCGACCGGTTATATCAGCCGAGCAGTGTCTAGCGAATAGGTGAGGTCTTGTAATAACAGATAATGGATATGTGGTTACAATGGGATTAGAAGAATAAAAATAAGGCCTAATCGAAGGCAGTTTTACTCCTTCCTTTTTCCTGGGTATATCAATCGAATAACACACACACATACATACAAAAATCTATTTATTTATTGATATTGCAAAACCTGAAACTCCAATATTTATTTAACCTGCTGTCTGTTAGTTTATACCACGCAAACATTTCAAACAATTTTTGAACATCACAATTTACAAATCGTCACCTAATATGCAAAAGGGCGTAACAACAAAAAAATTCAAATTTGATTGATTATAATGCACTAAACTAAATTACATGTCTCTCTAGAATTTTGATCTTATACGTCAAGAAAAAACGATTTTACAAACAAAATCCAAAGGCCGTAACAACAAGTGTATAAATTTCAAAAACAAAAAGGCGTAACAACTCACTTGAATGAAAAAAACTGACTCTTTTTATTTTGGAATAACTAAGTTGCCTACGATTTTTTTTTTTGTCAATTTGTGTTATTAATTTAACGGTAATATTTTGAGTGAGTGGTATTGTGAAAAACATAAATAAATATTAAAATATTTGTAAAAAAAAAGTTAAATGGAAAATAATAATATGGAAACTGAACAAAAACAAATAAAAGAGTGGAAAATAAAAGAAAACGGATGAATCGCAAAGCATACGAAGGATTTTCCATGGGGAAAGTATGTGAAAGAAATCCAAGAGATTTAAAAGTGGGATGTTCATCAACTTATTGTGATAAAAGTAAAAAAAAAATTGCAACCTTTTTTCAGAATTAATAGATATTTTAAAATATTTATGTACTGTTTTAATACAATGAATTTTAATAAATTTTGTTTTTAATAAACTTCCTACAAAACATGTTTATTACATAATAAAGTGGGAAGAATACTTATATTCTAAAAACAAAATCACCATTTTTTCATGTTTCAGAATAACATCCATAACATAAAAAATATTAACAAAAAATAAAAAAATCTTAAGAAATAAGTCTGTAGTCGTGTTTTAAGCAAGACAATGAAATACATATGTCTTTTAAATCTAAAATATCTTTAATTCTACAATGGTTTTTGCATCTCCTATAAAAAAAAAAAAGTGTTGTTACGCCCTTTTGCATATTAGGTGACGAAATACAAATTAAATTGCAGTCGAATATGAATTTTCAGTGGCTTTTTCTGGGAATCGTGTTCGAATACTTTTTCGATTCGAAAGAAATTTTAAATTTAATGCTTTAAATCGACAAATCAGTACAAAGCAGCAACAATCTTGATTAGAAATCGATGAATCGAAATGTAAAAGCCTCCAAACAATATGTGCATAAAGATATTCCATGAATGACAACCTTTGCCACTAAAATTGGATTTCTTTTATTATACTTTATTCCATTTTTAATAATGCAGTTATATTTTAAATAAAACGTTACTAAGTATACTTATTTTGTTTTACCTCTGCACTTCTTGCAGGCAAGGCGAAGGTATCCCTGCAAATAATATTGGACTACTTGGTCCATTTTAGATTAAATGTGTAATGCAAGGATGGACAATGTCATTATTAAAAAAGTTAAACGACATGTTTTAAACTATTTCAAAACCAATATTCTGGATTATACCATGGAGTAGTTTCAAAATTAATCCACTGGGAGTATGTATGAACATGAAGTAGTTTTAAGACTACTCTGTTGTAATGCAATGCTGGGTTATATGGTCCAGCCCTAGGACATCGTAATGTAAAATATACCATGTTTTTTGATTTGGACTACCTTTGGAATGGTCCTAGTACCTTATGAGCTATATCTTGCATGCGTGTCGTATTAGTTGCAGGAATCTCTTTATAAACAAAAAAATTATTGAAAATATGAAATCGTCAGCTTAATATCAACTTTTTAAGTTAATTGAGATTTTGATGCCTTGTGACAGAACGCCTCGTCGACCAGCATGTAGTTTTTCTTCAATTTGAATCTTTTTGTGTGTAAAACCAACAATATTTTAAGATTCCCTCTCAAGCCGCAAATAAGAAATGTTACAAGTTTTTTGTCTTTCCTGTAAAATGTACTCAGAGGGAATTATCAGGGTTGCATATTAAAACGCGAAATGTCTTCAACGTTTTCAAATTGAAATTTAGAATTATTTTATAATTTAAAAACTAGTGGGATTAAAAATTCATCGTCATAGTGAAATACTTTCGTTACTTCTTATTCAAATATTTATGGGAGCATTCCACCGTCACGTACAGACAAATTCAACTATTTTTTAGCACTTATTTTACATACAACTTCTAATTGGTAAATCGGATTTCATTTTTTTTTCTTCTATTAATTAAAGTGCATGGTAGTCTTCAATCCTACATAGAACTTGTTTTGAATAATTCATAAAATATTAAAAAAAACGTGAACAAACTTCGTCACGTGTGCGACAGCTTGAGTCAACCAACATTTAAAATAGTAATGGTTAAATCCAAATTTCAGCGAATCGATTACACATAGAAAAAAGATGTCTAAGAAAGAAATTACAAGTAACAACCATGCTTACTTATGATGGTAATACATTTTTAATAAAACAAATATTTATAAGAAAAAATTAATTTTTTTATTTTGTCACGTACAGACAAATGGCGTCACGTAAGCGACACAGTTGAAATTATTTTTATAAAATAAACAAAATTCAATACTTAAATACAGTTTTGTCTGCAGATAAGCTATGTTTTTTGCACTCCACGATCTTTTGGTTGGCTTTGATGAAATGAAAGTTTGAAATTCCTGTTATGGCTTTGGTGTTATTCCATGGTGATTCTGATTCAATTTTTTCTTGTAGTTCAGAGGATGGCATGTAAATTACCCGGGTTTTTGAAACTAATTTAGAAGCTAAATCAGCAAAGTCTTTAGCTGACTGGATGACAATATGTTCGTTTTGCCTCATCATTTTCTCTCTTACCAATCTCTTTATATTTCCGCCGATTCCATCTATTACACCTTTTCCATGAGATGTAGCAAAATATTTCCAAAAAAAGGGCTTTCTGTACTTTTCACTCAGCATTGATATTAATTTTACCATATAACGGTTTTTAAATTCCGATGCCGGGCCATCGCTCCAAATTATTTCCGCTGAAGGTAAATCTTCATTTTCCGTATGTATTAAGTCGAACAACTTATTTAAAAAAAACAAAAACTGCATCTTTGTCTTTAGAATTCGCATCAGAGCATATAAGGTATGTTTGACAATTTCCTTTGTAAAAACTTGCAGCGGTAAACAACAGGACACTCGTTCGCGACCAAAGTGCGCTTTGAACTTCATTCTGGTATTCACAAGCGAAAGACATTGCAAAATCAACTTGAAGGATACGCACACTTTCATTTAGTTTGTCTTTTTGAAACTCATCGGCTTGGATTCTTTTCAAATTAACATGGTTCATCATAATATTAAATGAATAAATCAGTTTGTCTTTCAGTTCACCTGAACTTGTTTTATGGGTTGTTAAACGAAGTTTATTATCTGAATTTTTTCCCATTCTTTCCATATGCAGACTTTGCTTAAGTCCATGGACAGTGAAAGTTTTTTGCCATCAGAACAGAAGTCACATTCATTCTTCCAGCACTTAGAATCTAAAGAAGGATCACATAACATTTTACACCACCAGTCGTTACAGTAGTTTTGTTTTAAGCCTTTCACTTTGTACATAAAATTTTCATGGGTGATACATTTGCACTGATCTGAAGGAGTGTCTTTTATAAGCAGCACGTTTTTAGGTCTCAGACTACAAAATTTTGAAAATCCTATCTCTATATTAGGATAAAATTCCTTAAAAATGCGGAAGGCTTCCCGTAGGTACATAGTTAAATAATGCTTCTGACGCCTTTCCTTAATTCCATTTTCCCAAACAACAACAAAATCATTTGCACCTGGACAGGTGTATACTATATCTGGACGGTAATAAAAGGCTTTCACATCCTCGTAATACAAGTTGACATTTGATATGTCAAAGCTTGAACTTTCGGCTAGAGCAATATTCATTTTAAGCGCTAATTCGGTTACTACCGCTCTTTTTTTGCTTGGCGATTGAGGAAGGGCTTTTAGAGCCTTTTGAACAGCTTTCGATAAAGTTTGTTTGGACTTGTAAGGGGATTTGGTACTAACAGAAGGTTCGTCAATACTTTGACCTTGATTCCTTATTTTGGCCCTTTGCAGTCTTTTGTTATCCCTTTCCTTAACTCGCAAAGTTTTTAACTCCATTTCTGAAAGACTTTCTCTTTTTCGCTTACGAAGCTCACATATTCTCTTCGATTCATTAAAGCTAAAGTTTGGATCATCTTTCTTACGCTTTTCGCGAAGTTTTCGCATACGGTCAGCACTGGTGGAAGGTTGTTGATCGGCCATATTTGGATGAGTCACAAATTCAGTAAATAATAAATAACAGCTTGCAAATAGCACAAAGATTGAAAGATTTCAGATATTTTAATTCTTGGCGTCACGTACAGACACTTTTTATCACGAAAGAAAAACTATTTGTGAAGTGTTTAAGTGCAAATTTTTTATGTCAGATTTTAGGCCACCAAAAGTAGGCTGTAAACAACAAAAATCAATTTGTACAGTTGACTTGTCTTACAGTTATTATTATAAAATGGAATTACGCGTCACGTGTTCGACATAGAAATTTACCTTTGCATTGCAATTAATTCCTCTTCAACAATGCACTTTACAACAAAAAATATTATGCAGTTTAATAACGCTCAACACTCACTTGGACGCAGAAAAGAAATTTAGTTCCTATGTGAAAAACAGTAGTGGCAGCGACCTCGCAAAAAATGGTGTTAAATTAAATAAAAAAGCTATATTCTTGATACTCTCAAGAAAATAACGGTATTTAAGAAAAAAGTGATCTAATCGTCACAATGTATGTACATTATTTGAGATGAGAACTTTATCTCTCTATGTAGATGCAAAAATGTGAAAAAAGTTTTTGTTTGCAAAATTGTTCAGTTTTCCCTCTTTTTATGGAATGCTCCTATGTCACTTTCGAAATGTATTTAAATAAATCGTAAAAAAATACTTGATTAGCTTAACCTGAAAGAAAACTCTTCGAGTCACAGCCCAGCACATTTTGATCTAAAAAAAGAAAATTAAAAACAAGCAGAAACATTTAACTTTCTTCTTATCTACACTCAAAAGCAAAATCAATCCATCCGAACTCAAATCAATCCGAAGCGGTATTAATAGTACGGTGAGTACGGATATTCTTGAGTCAAGTACAGAATGATTGATTCAAGTGCGAATTTTCAATCGCAAATATACTAAAATTGTCCATATTCAATCCTGATTTCGTACTTAAAATAAACCAAAAATAAGATTGATTTAAGTTACACGAAGATTGAATCGATGCGCTTGATATACATAAGTTTTAAAAATTTTATTTTATCCCGAATTAAAAAGAAAAACTTATTATGATTTTACTTACCCGTATTACAAATTACAGAATGGTAAAACTCCAACATAATGCCGGATATGGTTTTTACTTTAGAAATCTTATGTGCATATTGTTACGTTTTTCCTTTAATAAACGCGTTTGAGTTCTTTAAAATTGCAAATCCGAATAAAAACACACACTTATTTAACTTAACAAACTTTATTAAAATTAATTATTTGGTTCACAATTGTTAGTTACGAACAGAATTATTCTTGAGTCACCCCTTTTTATATTTCATAGCTATTTCTAGATTTTTCCTGAACCTTCCTGTAATAACTATTTATTATGTTCTATAACCATTTCTAGAAATGACTGGAAAATTCATGTAGGAATTATTTTAAAATAACAGTTGTGTTGAAAAGTATACATGACAATTTTAGGTAACAAATATAACAGAGAAATATAACAGAGACAAGATAACTTATAACTATAACTAAAAATAATTCTTAGATAATTTAACTTTCGTAACAATATTTAACCAAAAATAAAAAAAAGATGCAAGAGTTCAAATTTACTTTTTAACCCTTCGTGGTACACATAAGTCTTGCCAGACCTTTTTTTAATGTTTATAGAAAATCAAAATATTCGTAAGTTGAATCTTTTTTTTAACATGATTTAAGAAATTTATAATTATTTCCGGGATTGATTTTCAAAAGCAATCCCGTTTAGGATTGTTTTGAGTACGTTTAAGTGTTATTCGTACCTGAATTTTTCAGAACGACTTGTACTTAAAGTAATCATAAGAAACTTGATTTATCCCGAGTATTTTTCTTTCTGTGTAATAACTATTAGATACTTCCCACCGAATCCCAATGAATCTTTAGAATAATGTTTTCATTAGTTTAATCTGGAAGAGTAATTTTTGCGACAACGCTTTCATTAAGCGGCGAAAGATTGTTGTTTAATGATATGATTGATGATGATTTTATTGGAAAATGTTTGCAGGACATGAGTGTGGGCGTACCCAACAAACACGAAGTCAAACCTTAGATATGAAATGACTTTATCATTTGACAGCAAACACAATTCTCAAACGATTTTCAATTGTTTGATTTGAACATTTAAATTCAAATTAATAAGGATTTGAAAATAAACATTTGACATAAAATGTTTTTTCAAGTTAATATCAAATTGATATCAAATTCTAAATTCAAATCAAAACTAAACTTGACAATACTTAAGCAAAAAATAACTGTTAACATTAAAAATGGCGATTAAATTTAATATTTTACTTCGTGGTGTAATGTGTTTTACAAGTGAACATTTTATTTCTTGTGAAAAAAAAAATTATTTGTGAGTAGTTACAATGATTAAGAATACGAACTAAAAAAATAAAACGGGAAAGTGAAGAAATTATAAGTTTGTTTTATGATCACCGTTATAAAATCCTCAAAAAAAGGAAGCCAAGTATTTCGTCTTTCAAATAATTAGAGGACGGAAAGAATATTATTTAATCTTTTAACTATGGTGTCGAATGTTTATTTCACAGTTTATTAAAATAAATAATGAATATTAATTTAAAAAAAAATAAAATATAAAATGAATAACTGGGAATTTAGCACGTCATACGGAAATCGTATTAATAATAAATTTTGTATTCCCGAAAATAACTTTGATAATATAAAATATTTTTAGTTGTATTCCACATTGTATTATAATCCACAATTGAAAAACATTTGAGAATTACGTTTCAAAGCAAGTTGAAAATAAAGGCATTTTTCAATTTTTAAATTAACTACCCCCTTTTGTTGAGAATGTTTTGATTTTCAAATAATATTCAAATCATTATCTAACGTTGGATTCAAAATCATTTTCAATTTGAAATCAAACTTCCATGTTTGTTGGGTATGAGTATGTGTGCGCGTGTGTCTTTGTGTGAAAGAGTATGAGCCAAATGAATCAATCTTCATTTCCATAGTTTAATTTGCTTTTTTATTATACAATAAAAATAAATATTATTTGAAAACAATAATAAACATTTAGAAAGCAAAATATTTATGTACATTTAAATGATATTTGTTGTTTAAAATTTTTTAAATAATTATTGGAATAATGTGAAATATAATAATGTGTGTGTGGGTGTTTTAAAACATTCAAAAAATATTTTATATTTGAAATTATGTAAATAAAATTATATTTATTTATTAAGAATTTAAAATATGTACATATATATGAACAATGAAATAAAAGAAATACAAAAAAGTAATACTTTAACCAATTAAAGTATTAACATTTAAATAAATAAAATCTTTCCCACAACCAAATAAAGAAAGAAGAAAGTACTAAATTTACGTACATTTAACCTTAAACCATTAGCAAATAAATTAAATTAATTGCTAAGACCATTAAAAGCTTTACCAAAAAAAAAGGAAACGAAAACAAACAAAAAATAATAAATGATTTTAGAAAACAAAGTATCAAATTGATTTGTAACACTTAAATTTCAAAACAAACCCAAAACTCTTATAAGAGACTGAATATATTTTTGCATAAAATCAAATCAAGCACGTATCTGAACTTTTTTTTCGTTTAAATACACGGTGTTTTATTTCCATATTATAAATGTCTAGGCAGTTGATTTGAATCATGGCCTTAACAGTATTTATTTAACCATTAAAACATTTGCTATAACTTTTTTGAATTTTATTGCTTTTTGTCCTCTTTTGTGAATTGTTCTTCTTTTGCAAAAGGACACTAATGTAGTGTTGAACCATGAGCTCATGTCAAACTTATTTCTTGCCGAAGTTGACACAGACAACAGCTATTTACTGTATATTTTATTTTTGGAAATAAGCATTGAAGCATTATTTACATAAAAGTTAAATACTGGTATTTGCAAAATAATTTTGTTTTTGTTAATGCCAAGTTTTAAATCGTGATAAAATTTATCCTTTTTGGCTTTGTTTAAGAGAAAGAAAGTTATAATATCAAATGATATGTTTTTTTCCTCCAATACCCGTATGGAAGCATATTGCTTCCGCAACACATCTCCATCTTCCACAATTTGTTGCAGTTGTTCTTCGCGTTTTCCCATAAGAGATTTCATTGTCCTTGTTCTTGGAGTCTGTATTGTGTTATTTTACCCTGTATTAGTTTCGTTAATCGGTTATTGTTTCAGCTAAGTAAATGATAGGGAAATCGATTATTCGACTTTTTTCAATAACCGGTTTTCAAAATATTCCGAATAGTTGATTTTTTAAAAAACCCGGTTTTCGGTTAAGCATTTTAAAAATAACCGGTTAACCGGTTTAAATTCTAATACATAAAAATACAAAAATCAAATTAGTTTTTGTAATAAAAAGTTAATTTAAATAAAAACAAAACAATTTACGAAGGTTGGGAACCAACAAAATACATAGAAATGTCTTAACGTATGTTCAGACCTAACAAATATTTGACGATAAAATAAAAAATAGCGTGACCAGTAATTTGATTAAACTTAAGCTTTATTTTTAACAATTTACGTGTAGGACATTTAATAGGTGTGAGCATAGTATAAAAGTACCAGGTATGTTCATTAGGGAGAATTTTTATTATTTACCCATGAAATGTCAAATTAACTTATTTGATTTTTTCCATATTTTCTTTTGTTTACCGTTATATCGGTTTTGAAATTGAAAACAAAATTTCTAATGACTATACCTTGTACTTGTTATACCATGGGTGTGAGCAAAGCTGTAGACATTTTGCAAAACTTTGGTTTTAACAAATTATAGGAATTTAATAAATTTATTATTTGAGATATTCTCCCAAATTTATTTTAAATGAGTTTTAATTTGTTGGTGGCTAAGCATGTCTATATGAATCAGTAAACTTCAGCCATATTTTTGAAAAGTTGCAAACAAAACCTCTTGTCCAGGATTATATATTTAAATCTTTTTTTTGTTCCAGCATTATAGAAACAATAGTAATATGAACATGTTTTTTGTATGAAATATCTGTTAATTTGTCGATCACAATTTAAACCCTACCATGAGATTGTTTTGTCTTAAGTTCTTGGTAATTTAAAAAATAAAACTGAAGAATTTTTTCATATCGTTGATTTCGCCGGTATGGTGTAGTTTTAAGCATGAAGCTATGCTGAACCACATCAGAGTTTTTCATTCATTTAATTTTTCATTCATTTGGCAGCATTAGTTGCAGTCTCTTAAAAACTACTTGGTACAGGGTCAAGTTTTACTTAGCGTATATTTATGTCAAGCTTGTAGACTAATTAAAAGTGATTAAAAAGTCGTGACGTTGAAGATCCTTTGCAACTTATCATTTTAGGGCCGTTTAAGCACAATCGTCTTTTAAGTCAGATCGATATTATCTCCAAAGATGACATCTTTATAAATATATATATGTGACCTTCTCAGAGAAAAGGGACCTTGTGTGTCAAAAAACGCGTTTGCACTTAAGAGTAGATTCTGGTAACTAGAGGGTGCAGAATAACTTTAAATGCGTTTTTCTCAAAACTTAATTTTCACACACTAGATCCCTTTTCTCGGAGAAGTTCACATATAGTAATTAGAATACATACTGTCAAATTGCTAATTGCCAAGGCCCGGATTTTTATGCAAATGCATATTTGTTGTCGTCAGTCTGAGATCTACATAAACTTAATATCTTTTCGAATCAAGAAATTTTAAATTAAATGGCATCGATTTGTTAATGCATATTTTTGCATATTTGTCTTTAAATGCATATTTTTGCATATATTGCTGACATTGCATATTTTTGGTCCATTTCTGGGAAAAAAAAAATTTTGCAAGGCACATCTCGTTTTGTCGCATATTACGAAAAGTATCCAACAACAAAAATTTTGAGCGATTCAAGGATGTGATGGAACGATGGTAATGTAGTACCAAAAAATAAAAACATAACAATTTTACCTAATATAAAATTTCGGCTAATTTTTAAGTCTTCAAATTACGGATTTATCTCTGAGACTATTGTTTAATTAGAGAAATCAAATCCATTGAAATGAATGAATGAGAATGAAAGAAAGTTTTTAAAAATATGAAGGACACAAAACAATAACACAAACTGCTGGCATATTTAATTTAAATTTTTACGAAAACAGTGTAGTGGCAAACGAAAGTATATGAAAATTAGTATTGTCCTTAATTAATTTTATAGGAAGGTTCAAATATCTATCTAACAAGTGACTTAATTTACATTATTGTTAGTGTTTTCAATTTCGGTTAACCGAAAAACCGGGTTTTGGTCATATTTCCGGTTTTTAAGAAACCGGTTTTTATCCCCCGATTAACCGATTTTTATATCTGTAAAAATCGTCAAATTTCTATATTTTATTGTTGTGTGTAGTCAAAATAAACTTCAAAAGTATGTAATAGTACATGAAGGACACCAGATTCTCTTAAAATTGGACGTCAAACATCGCTGGAATTTAAAATTCTGGATAATGTATTGAACGTATTACAACCGCTCAATATTGCTGTTAATAAGTTTTCACGTGATACTGTAACATCATTGGAATCTGATGCAATTTTAAAATTTGTGTTAAACAAAATTGGAAAATCAAATAGCAGTTTCGCACAAACTCTACTACTTTGTCTACGTAAGAGGATTTCCCTAAGAAGAAATATGACCCTAAATACCCTATTTTTATATTTAAATAGTGGATGTTTTCCGAAATCCAACCAAAGACTTTGCTATGCAGCTCTACAAGAGACTTTTTTTTATTGTAGAAAATGAAACAATTGAAAGTAAATCAGACTCTGAAGATTTTGAAATTTTATCACATTCCGAAAATTTAGAGGAAAAACTACACTTGACGTTAAAATCTATTCAAGACTTAAGCAATAAATGCAAACGTGTCAATCTAAATAACCTAAAAGATGACTTCGAATATTTGGAAAAATTTAACAAGAGAATAGAAAAATTAAATATGCTATAAATGCTCTTCTTACTATTAATCCGACATCAACTGTTAGTGAAAGAGTTTTCTCGGTATTATCTTTAATAAAAACTAAATTAAAAAACAAAATGCCTCCTAAACATTTGGATAGTGTTTTGTTTTTATAATATTACTATAAAAAAACTTCATAAAATTCACATTTGGTCTTTATAGTCACTATTATTGTTTTTCTTACCACAAAGTACACATTTTATGCAACAAATGTTATTTTTTAAGTTATTTTTGTTGTTTTTTAAATTAATATGAATTCTTTTTTACGTTTAATTTATTTTGTTATTTAATGGAGGGTTAACCGATTAACCGGTTTTTTCGAGTTCGGTTAACCGAAAAACCGGGTTTCAAAAAAGTCGGTTTTTTTGAAAACACTAATTATTTTTTTTTTATAGCGCATATTTTTCTATTTTTAGTGTATCTTTTATGCGCAACTCGATTTTACCTGCATAAAAATCCGGTTTCTACTAATTACTTTTTAAGCTGAACTTTTTTTGTAGTATTTTGAATTGTTTTTGGTTTTTGTTACAAGAACACACGGTTATATAAGTGATTCGTATTAACATTGCTCATATTGTTTGTTTTTTTTAATTTTTTTTTTTTGACAATTTTTATAAAAAGTTTAAGTTTGCCAAATATTCAATTAGAAAAATACTTAAATTACGGGTACATTTAAAACAAAAGTAAGGAAAACGTATATAAATTACACATTACTAAAATAACTGGTTTATTCGATTTTCGAAAAATGTACATTTTAAAATATTCGACTTGTGCAAAGCTAAAATAACCGGGTAATACTATTCAATCGATCTCCCTATTAAATGATTAGTCTGTTGCAGCAGGTCCTAGGAAAATGGCGGTGCCAACTGTAGTGTAGTGTAGTGTAGTGGTGGGGAACTTTTCTAATCTTTGATTCCTTCATTTTTCCTTAGGAAGTGGCGGCTACCTTACCTTTGCCATGATGCTATCCTCTTTTTTTGGGCAACGTTGGTCAGGGGGCTTCTTGGCTAGACTGTTTGGAGTTGGGTTGAAGCCACTTAATTATTTTTAACTTGAAAACCATGATGAATCTTTTTCTTTCTCTACCAGAGATCAAACCTGGTGTGCTATGTTTTGTAGGCAAGCACTTAAACCTCTACATCACGCCGCCACTAGAATGTTGTTTTACATTGTAAAATTTACAATAATTTTTAATATAAATTTTGCTTTTTTTTTGATAATTGTTTTTTTTTTTTTGCCATACTGTAAAATATTTTCTAATTTTGCTTATAGTAACAATTTTTCTTATTTTCACTTCTAATACTTTGGCTTATTATTAAAACTCTTCTATATTATAGATATCTAACAGATTTTTCGAAACAGTATTTTGTTATTTGGGGCCATGACCACTTGGTAAATATGAGTCCTAATAAATATAACAACTACTTTTAATTAGAGTTAGTATGACTTGGCATGGTTTTTATATTACAAAAAGGATTATTATGTTGCAAGATAAAGCAAAAAAAAAAACAATTTTTATTTATCAATATCAATTCGTACTTTTTTTTTTAAGATGTGGTATCAGAATCTAAAAAAATATTAGTACAGAAGGAAACAAAATTTTAGCTTGACTAAAGGTCACGGTTTTTGTTCAAATATTTTCAATAATAATATTTAAATAATACCTAAATATTTCAATTTAAAATACCTCGGTATACATCCTGATCGAGATTTAAAATAAAAATAGCATAGAGATAAAATATAGCTTAAATAAAAGTAAAAGCAAGGTTTCTTTCAAATGTGCTAAATTCCCATTTCATACTATTGAGAAACTGAAATTTATTGTTGAAGGGATAAGCTATTCCTATGCTTAGCATTTTAGAAAAGCTAAAGATATTATACAAATAAAACTGTTAAGCGAATAAAAATTATAAACCTCAGTTTTACTTATAACATAATAAAAGCTTTAACAAAAACAAAAACAATAAACATTGAGTTAATCTTTTTTTACAGTCCCGACTACAATTGGTTGATTTTTTGTCAACTCTAATTTAAATAAATTGGCTCAATGCAAGAAATTCTGCCTTTAGTCTGGATTGTAACCTCTTATTTAACAACTTTATCTGAAAACCAATATGATGCCTCTAATGTGAAGAAAGTCTAAAGGCGTCACAAATACAATTCTTTGAATAATTACAGCCGCTCGCTGGCATATGCAAAGCTCGCATATTCATAAAGATTTCAGTGTGCCATTCGCAAAAACTATGATAACAAATTATTGAATAAAGTATTTAAAAAGGCTTGAATTGCACCTGGTCAAGCCCGCTCAATGCTGGAGGTTCGTGCCACGCGTTTAATGAGTTGATTGTTTAAAAAGTATTAAAATTTAATTAATTAATTAATGATAATTGAGTCAATTATTTTTTTTGTTGAAAGAAAATGAAAAATATAATTTTGATTTAATTAACATTTTAGTTGCTTTGAAATAAATTTTGAGTTAAAAAATTAATTAAATAACAAATTAATTTTTCGTGTAAAATGAAATAATTTAAATTTGTAGAATTGCTTTTGGAAATTGTCAAGCCTGAGCTATTTTGAATAAAATCAATCAACACATTTTTTAAAAGAGCAAAGTTTTTTGATCATTTGTTTAATGTTAATTAAAAATATTTTATCATTTATTGGAAAAAACAATATTAAAATTTTTATTTTTTTACAATTTTAAGGCCCGTTTTCACAACTTACTATAAGCTATGTTGTGCAACACAGAACAAATTACAAATTGTCTCTAATGACCAAATTCATTCCAAATTCATAGAATCAAATTTTTAATTTTGCACCTTTTACCAAATTGATTATATGTATATGTATATTATTAAGGCCCGTTAACACAACTTACCGATAGCTAAAATTAGACTTTAACCGGCCTCATAAAAAGTGTTCCATTATTAAAAATTTACTTTAAGCTAAAGTGAGCGATAATGGTCAAAGTAAAGTTGTAATAATGGAACACATTTTATACTTTTAGCTATCGGTAAATTTTGAAAACGGGCCTTAAGCTGTTAGGATACCTGCTATTTTTTGTATTTTTTCTATATTGGAGAACAGTGCAAATATATTTGCATAGGAAAACTGACTAAGTGTAAAGAGTATGATTATATCATAAAAAAATCTTGAAATGTCAAACAAATATACATGTGTTATCGATAAATAATCTAAGACTGTCAAAAAAAATATATAATTTTTTAACTTAAAATTGACATTTCCAGATTAATTGCTAGCACTGTTGCCAACTTTTTAAGTTTTTGATCAAAAGAAACGGGTTTTAACTTATTTTTTGCGATTTTTAACTTTAATGACGGTTTTTTGTGGGGAAAAACGTGGGCAGTATTGTTTGTTTTATTTACATTTTATCAAATTGTATTTCTTGTTCTTTCTCGCATTTGTTGTTTCATTCCTAAAAAAAATCCAATACAAAAAATAGCAAGTATCATAACACCTTTAGTAATATATATTTTCTGTATTACACAACAAAGCGTATAGAAAATTTAAATCTACATTAATTTATTTTTTTTACTGTATTTTTTTTTTTATTTTAAGAGTTGCACTAATGAAGATAAGATGAAATATATAAAACGGAATATTTGGTGACTTTAAAACACTGGATCGTTTTTAAAGTTTGTACGATTTTAATTTCACTCGAATTTGATTTCCAAAACATGGCTGATAACTTATTAATACTACTAATGAGGTTTGTAGAGACAAAATGTTGCCAACCTATTTTGTACCACTCTATTCTTCTTATTTTTTAATTCACATTAGTGTATGGAACAATAATTGCTTACATACTATGGACTAAATATAATTAAAATATTTACATATATATATCTGTGGCATTTTGACAAAACAACTTAAGTCAAGATAAGATAGTAAAAAAGTTAAAAAAAAACTCAAATAATTAAATAAACCGATATTAAAGAAAAATTTCTTTTATAATACAAAATTTTAAAATCGTAAACAAAAATGTGTTTTGAAGGAATATTCGTATAATTAACAGCATTTTTCCACTTTTTAATTTTAACTCAAGATGTTTTGTCAAGAGGCCACAGATTTTATTTTATATATTATTAAGGGCCACTCACGCCCTTATAAAATGTAACATTTTTAACAATCATAAATTAAGAAAAATAATTGCCGTTTATTTATTGTTCTTTTAAGCAATTCTATTCAAAATATTAAAATAAAACAAACGAAATAAAACAAAATAAACCGAAGTTTTAGCAATGTTGCATTTTTTACCCTTTAATAAAATTGAGGTTGGACATGTAACATATTTTTTGTTTTGTTGGGCAGCGTTATTAAAAAAACACGTATGCGCCTACAACATTAAAATTTGTTTTTTTAAAGCGCACTTAGGCAACATTTACATATGCCAGAAAAGAAAATAACACTATTCGCGCATAATCTTTCAACGTTAAAAATACCAGCACAAACTTATAATACCCTTCTTACCTACTGTGGAATAGGGTACAAAAAATCTGATTAATTCTTTTAAATTTGTTGATCCTATTTTCTAGCAACATCATATTTTCCATTTAACACAAGGAAAACATGAATAACTAGAATGAAGTTATAATTAAATATTTTTGTCTACAAAAAAAACCATAACTTATATCCATTATTTTAAGAACTATTTACTGCTTAATATTTTAAAATGAAATGTAACTTGTTATTCATATGGACTTTATAAAATGCTATAAAATACATAATTTGTATGCCAATATGTACGAGGGCTAGCAGTAAAATATTTATAAAAGCTTTCGGAATTTTTCCTGAGTCTCAAGCTAGCAAACAAATAACAATAATTCTTGGGAAGAAAAACTTCTTATATTTCAGTTTTATTAATGTTTTAAAAAATGTCCTTAGAATTGTTTTAGCAGGCAGCAAAAATAAATCTTAAAAGCTATTTTTAATACACCAAACACCACCTTTTATAAGACATCTAAATTTTTGACGAAACGGTTGCAGATGTGATTCCCTTCAGATATTTTAATTGGTTTTATTTTAACAACTTTGACTCTTAAGCCGTTATTCCCTTATTTTTAAAACGCAAAACCATTTTGGTCTTATTAAATTTTTTTTCTGCTTTTTTGCCAACATTTTTCTACAAAATAACAAAAAGTTTATTTAATATGTTATTTGTTGTTTTCTTTATTTCTCTTGTATGTATTATTTCATTTTTGTACTCAAAGATAAATACAAAAGTACAAACACATAAAAACTTCGATCATAAATATATGACTTTTAATGTTTTCTCCTTCTTCTTTAAAAAAAATGAAAACCAACAATAGTCAAAGAGAAATAAATGAAATATATTGGCAGAAATCATAAATAATAAACAAGCATTCCATACATTCGTACAAAATACTCTCGCAGAAATACACAACACCCGGCAAGCATTTGTTATAAAAAATTCGGAAAAAGAGTCGTCATTTCATTTAAATCCTCTATGGAGATTGTTTATCGTGGCACAGCCTTCTCTGAACCAAAAAAAAAAGACTCTTGTAGATGATACTAATAGGACACTTCATGAAGATTTATTTAAATGGGTAATTCCATGTAAAATCAACCAAGATTGGTTCACGACCGCTATCGATTTTAATGAACTTTGGCGAGAATGTGCCTTTTATCCTATTAGGAACATATGTATATGAACAAAAAATATTAAAAAATTTTTTTTTTCATAATTTCGCCGAATTAGCCAAATGTGTTGAGCTTATTTCTTCAATATCTCAAAAACTATTTGACATACGAAGATAATTTTTATGTAATTTTAAAGAGAATACTTGGGGCTACAATAATATAAACCATCCTCAAATTTCAAACAACAACAAACTCAAAGTTTTTAACGCTGCTTCACGTTCTATTATGTTTTACGGTGCTCAGATTTGAGTTTTAATAAATACGATGAAGTAGAATAATTGCTCAGGTTCTTTACTAAAAATATGCTGTATCTGGCAAATAATACATCAAACTATATGCTCTACCTAGAAACTGGTCTAAACTCTATGTCTCTTGATACTTTGAAGCTACATTTCGCCTATATTAACAAAGTACTATGCACGCCCAGTCACAGGCTGCCAAAAATTTTATCGGAAAATATTCTATCAAAAAACACATACTGGGCAGAGGAGTGGGAGATCATATGTGCTAAAATTCATTTTACATCCGATAACCCAGACGTCCCCGTTAGTGTAAACTGGAAATCAATCTTACAACTATTAAAAACAAACGACTTAGATGATAAGATTTCTGATGCAAGAAGCTCTCAATTTCACGATTTATATCCTCAGTTAAATTACAGGTTGGTACCTCTTTATTCTTCACAATTATCATCACGTTCTACCAGTTAACTTATAAGAGCGAGAGGAGGATTATTGGATATAAAAGGAAGAGCGTTCAGAAATTCTTCAGCAGGCATGTGTAAACTATGCAACTTAGATGAGTCGGAAAATACACTTCACTTCATTGGAGTATGACCTATGTACAAAGAGTTCAGGCTTGAATTTTTTTTTTTTTTTTTGCTGATTTTTTGTTATATTATACCTCAAACTGTTCTTTTAAAATCCTGAAACTTTGAAGGAGGAGTTTTTTCGCAACGTAAAAAAAATAATCGAGATAAACCGTTATTTCAAAAATGGAGGAGGCTGCCTTACATATATTCGTCGTACGTTTTTTTAGAATATGTAGTAGCAAAGAAATTCGCGAACATGTTGCTAATCAGTATGTAATCATCAGTTATACAGGAACCATATTTAAAAAAAAGAGTTATTTTGCACTTTGGGTTAAAATTTTACCGGAAGTAAAAAGCTTGAGTTTTTTTGTTATAAATAGCGTTAAAAAAAACTGCAGTCGAAACCAAAAACTTTCAAACATGAAACGATTTGTGTACAACTCTTCGCTTTTTAAGTTGATTTGACAGCGACTGTTTACATTTAGTGATTCAGAAATAAAAGCAACAGTTTTTTTTTTTGCCAATGACAAATGAATAACTGGAAGAAATGGCAATTTTTCTCCTTTACCTGCAGTTTTTTAAACGCTGGTTATATTTTTTTTTTGCTTTGTAATGTACTTTGTATTAGTAAAATAAGATATCTGTTTCTTTGTTAAATGTGAGCCCTCTTCCTACTGTCACCCAGAAGTTACAAGATTGATAATCATCTAATGCCGATAATACGATTGAAATATATATTTCTTTTTTGTAAAATATGTGAAATCTTCCTTCTAACGTTCTGCTGTGGAAAAGAAGTGCCACGCAGTCCATTTTATCTCTTAAAAAATCTTCTAAATTTTACCGGGCACACAACACCCATACACTCAAATAAAAATAAAAACTCATACTCGTAAATGTCTTATAATACAGTGATTTATAACCTCAATAACATGAAAACAGATAAAAGGATTTAATGAATATTAAAGAAGTGTAATACGAGCATCAACAATTTCATTGTGATTCTTTCTTAATGCTACCGTTGTGTTGCTATACTGTGTTGTTGCTAAATGTGAAATAAAGGATTCTGGAATTTATGGATTTCTTAAATCACAGAAAATGTTGAAAAGTCACAAAATGCACATAATTAGCAGAATTTATGATTGATGTTTGGAAATAAACAGGGTATATATAATTGAAGATAGATGTGTGAATTTTTGTAAATAGTTTCAAACAGCAGCAGGAAACCCATAATATTAGGTTCTTTTTATTTGAAGATATTTTTATGTTCTAACTATTTACTTGAATTTTAAATAAAATAGGTATGTATATCAAATTATCTTTGTAAGAGGGAAAATTGTACTGAATTGCTGCTTAAGAAGAAATGTTAGGTTCAGCAGTAGGTGCTGAAATATATTAATATATAATTTTAAGTTCATTTATCCTCAAAAATAGTTTGTATTTTGAGTAAACGTTCAATACAATGTTTGCGAAATTTATAAATAAGTGTCTTGTAAAAAAAACAGTACAGCCTGCCCTACGATGTCGACCGCTATCGCTCGCTTGCATTTTTAGCGAAAAACAGTTGTTTGCGCCCCAATGGAAATTTTCTGCACTAAAAGTTGATCGACCATGCAAGCGAGCATTAACGTTAAAGTTTTAATACAAATGTGCGTAACACTATGAAATATTATGCGACCACAAAGGGCAAAATTGGTTAATTCTGTTCTGGTTGCCGACAAATTATTGTATTGCAGTTTTTAACGAAATTATTTCTTTTTTATAAGTTGACACTAACATTTAATATTTTTTATCAAAAAGTAATTTCAATTTTTGGGAATACAAAATTTAAATTTCAAAAGATTTTGTTATTCGTGCGACGAATGTAAGACGAGATGAACGCACTGTTTATTGTTGATGTTGTTTTGTTTAAACTTTGATATTATTACAAGTAGAACTGTTGCTATAAGTCTTATACGTTTAACATTTTTACTTGGTTTAATATCTTTAGTTTTTATAAAATCTTTATGGATGAAGTTTCCTGATGATCTGGCCTAAGCAACAAGTGAAATGCGCATAGGAATAGCTTATCCCATCAGCAATATATTTCAAGTGTTTTTATCAATAATAAAAACTGGGAATTTAGCACGAATAACAAAATCTTTTGAAATTTAAATTTTGTATTCCCAAAAATTGAAATTACTTTTTGATAATAAACAGGCGGGTGCACGGCCTAAAAAACACTTAATTGACAACATCTTTTGTAAGTTGTTGTTGTTTTTTATTTTGTTTTTCTTAACCTACTTACAACTACAATTAATGTTGAGAGAATTTCAACTAATTGTAGCGGGGAATGTAAGACGAGATGAACGCACTGTTTATTGTTGATGTTGTTTTGTTTAAGCTTTGATATTATTACAAGTAGAACTGTTGCTATAAGTCTTATATGTTTAACATTTTTACTTGGTTTAATATCTTTAGTTTTTCTAAAATCTTTATGGATGAAGTTTCCTGATGATCTCGCCTAAGCAACCAGTGAAATGCGCATAGGAATAGTTATCCCATCAGCAATAAATTTCAAGTGTTTTTATCAATAATAAAAACTGGGAATTTAGCACGAATAACAAAATCTTTTGAAATTTAATATTTTTGATAATAATATTTCATTAAAAGAACACCACGAATAATTCCCAGTTTCTATTTTATGGTTTTATTATAAAAGGTGGTTAAATTTTAAGGGCCGATGTTTATTTTGAATAAAGCACAAATTATTGGCATTTCTTTTTATTATGATAATTTTGGTATGATTAAATAATGTATGGAACAAAACCTCGGCAGCACACCTCCATCCAATGGTACAAATTTTCGATGACGCTAAGGCATACTTGAGGTTCTATGCCGTTAATGTGCCGCATTATCTCATTCTTTTGCTCTTGAATTGTTGCTGGCTTATCGACGTACACCTTTTCTTTCGAATTACCACAAAGAAAGAAGTCCATCACATGATCTTGGCTGCCAGGTAGCGATACCACGTGAGATAACATGGCCATTGAATTTGTCGCGCAAAAGAGCCATTGTTTCGTTAGCTGTGTGGCAAGTGGCACCATCCTGTTGAAATCACATATCGTCCACATCTATTACTTCCAATTCGGGCCATAAAAAATTCGTTATCATCTCACAGTAACTGCCTGGCCGTCATCATTTTGGAAAAAATATGGCCCGATGATAGCGCCAGCACATTAACCGCTCCAAACAGTCACTCTTTGTGGGCGCAATGGTTTTTCGACAATCACTCTTGAATTATCATTCGCCTAAATGCGGTAAATCTGCAGATCTGATGAATCCACGGAGGTGAAAATGTGCCTTGTCACTGAAGATGATTTTCTCCGAAAATTAATCATCCACTGTTTCCATTTCTTGCCACCATTCTGAACATTGACGACGATTGGAATGGTCAAGTGCTGTTAGTTCTTGAGTCAATTACACCTTGTAAGCATACAAATGCAAGTCTTTATGAGTAATGTTAATTAACGACGAGCATTAGAGGTGCAATTGTTGGGCACGACTACGATTTGAGGTGGACGGCTCTTCAGCCACTCTTTCACGAACAGCCGCAATATTTTCTGGAGTACGAGCTGTACGAGCATGCAATGGTGTTTTCAAATCTCCTACAGAACCGGTTTGCTTAAATTTTTGCACGATTTTTCCGAAAGTACGCACATTTGGAAGATTAAAGTGACCGAAAAATCACGAAGAGCGTTGTTCGGTTGTGTATCTTTCCAGGGTTAAAATTGGGTTAGTCTGAAAAAACTTGACATTGGGCCTTGAAATTTAACCACTCTCTATATCGTACTGTTTCCTGTTAAGGGGGTTAACTCAAAATTTATAAATTTTCAGTAGAGACAGCAAACTCCAATTGATATTTTTTTTTTTTTTTTTGAAAAATACTAAAAAAAAAATTGACATAAGAAGTGCGTAGATATAACCACTGCACATGAATTTCTTGGAAAAATTAAAAAATTTAAAAATTTTGAGTTGACTTTCTAGAGGAACTAGTGCGATATATTTTTTTTTGAGATTTTGGTGCAAGATAAGTTACACAACAAATATACCTTGACTGAGTTAATAGCAAATCATAGTTTTATGTGTCATTTATTTAAAATATATTTCGTAAAATTCTATTGTTGAAAAAAGATGTGTTTTGTACTGCTTTGTGGACATATCTGAATTGTTTTTTGGCTTAATTTACATTTGTTGTCCATTTCTATTTGCAAACTAGCGTTTAATTTAGTTTAATTTGTGGAACAGTTGATGTGGCAAAATAGCCATTTCACATTTAACCTCAACTTTTGATATTTATTTGAATATTATACTGGAAATGTATTGAGTCAACTTGATTTTTTAACAATTTATTTGAAATTCTTAAAAAAAAAAAATTAACTTCTTTGTGTTATTAAGTGTATTTTTGAGGATTAAAATTTTTTTAGTTTGCCATTCCGTAAGTAATTTTTACAATATTGCGCCTAGACCCTATGAGGTATATGTGTATACTCTTGGTCCTTATACGAAGAGAAGTTCAAATAACGATAACGGTCTGTCCACCAGTTGAAATCAAGTTGGCGTAGACCCTACACGACACAAATATATGTACATATTATGCAGCTATTGATCGGTTTTGCTTTCGAAATTGTTTTCTATTCTATAAATTAGCCAAACCGGCTTAAAATATGACTTAGAAATAAGAAAATTAAAAAAAAAACATCAATATTTTCCATAACTTAATCGAAAATTATAAACTGAATATTTTTCCAGAAGATGTAATGCAGTCCTTAACAAATCGAATGATGGTACTGACATCTTAGATGTTTTTTATGTGGGTTTTATATGGGAGCTATAGTCAAATATGGATCTGAAAAGATGAATTGAGTTGTAATACAATTAATGTAGGTCGAATTAAATCTAAATAACAACATTTTTAGACGATACGAAACTTTATTCCGGAGAGAATTTTTTATAAGGGAATTGAGGAATTTTGTTCCGATTCTAACAATTTGCAATAGTCATCATTTTTTATTTAGCACAAACTCATAACACCCTGTTTAACTTTGGTGGTGTGGGCACAAAAATAACAACGCTGCCAAAACTAAAACTAAATTCATACATATTTAAAATGATTCGATTGTACTGATGTGTCTAATAAATAATACTATTAATTTTGGGCAATCACAAATTTCTATAATGAGTTTAAGATTCATGTAAAAGTTCTTTCTGGCGAGTATTACCTCCTTTTTTGTCTTAATGATTTAAGGGATGGGGTTTATATGGGGTCCATGGTTAAATCTGGACATACCAGTACAAAATTTAAAGTTATGGTTGCCAAATTTTAAATTTATACCAAAATTTTTAATAAGTTGTGGCATTGAGAGCTTTTTTCGGTAGTGGTTTTAGTGTGGTAACTATAATCAAATATAGACAGATTCCAATAAGATTTGGTAAGATGATTAAGGTGCAAACAAATATTTTTGGGTCAAATTTAATGTAAATACCAATATAAAAATATGGTTAATTGGCACAAAATTATATTCCGGAAGTATTTTTGTACGACAGTTATGTGAAATTGTGGACCTATTCTTACAATTTATAATAAACACCAGTTTAGTTCAGCACAAACACAAACGCTGGTGAGGATAGAGAAACAATTCTTCCGATATGAAATTTTTATATTTAAAATTATTAAAATCTTTCTGTTTTTATTCCCATACTATCATAGGCGTAGAGGATATTATGCGATTGTACTGATGTATGAAACAGATAAAAATATTGGTTCCGGATCCCACTTTAAGTGTACCAATCGACTGAGTCCGTTCATCTGACTGGCATACATACTGACTGGGCCATACTTGTAATGAATAATAATAAATAATTGAATTACTGAAAACAAAAGCTGTTTTACTATTTCTTACAGCCGTAATTTTTCATTTAAATTTAAAATAAGAAAACGAAAACTAGACTATATTTTGTCTATACATGAATGTAGAGTGTCTGCAAAAAAAAACGAAATGCTGCCACGCGTTGTTACTTTTCTATGTTTAGTGTACACCGCTTATACATGACCACTTGAATTTTTTCAAATCAATGATTTATTATTTTATTGCTTCTTAAATATTTGACCAACAAATGTGGGATATTTTTAAGTAATTTTTGCCAAAAGATACCTTATTTTTCTCTTGTCCTTAAATAACAATTCGTTATTTGTAGCAAAAGAAAAAAAATCACACCTTAGTTGTTACCATGCAGATATCCGTGAACATGATTTGAATTTAATTTTTTGTATTATATTTCCCAAACATTTTGCCAACAATACCACAAAATTGGCAGATCCTTTTCAACACATATGTACTTGCGTAAGCATTTAAAAAAATACAATTTAAATTTCTGTGTTCAGTATTTGTTGGACATTTGATATCCTTTTTTGTTGATTTTAATAAATTTCCTTAATACAAATCTGTTTTTATCAAAAACCAAAAAGTAAAAAGGAGAAAAATAACATAGAATTGAAATCGAAAAAATACAACATTTAATTCAAATCTCGAACACTTCTGTTACTGACAGTTTGTTTAGTGGGGCTTTTACATTGGGTTAGTGTAAGTGTGAGCAGTAGAGCTCGCTACTTTACTGCAGCATATGCTAGCTCGTCAAATAAAAGCTATGCCACAATACACACCATTTATAAAACTTTAAACTTCCTATTTGAAAGTGTGTTTTAAAGAATGTTTTTTTCGTATTTTAATCCTGTCGTCTTTTCTTTTGCTTCTATGATTTTTTTGTTGTTGTTGTTGTCCTTTAACAAATGATTACACATTGTTTAACGAAACCAATTTTCCATTAAGGAGTACTAGTAGTCCAACACAGTCTTAAGGTTACACTGATTTGCTATTTATTTAAGTTTTTTATGATTCTTGTTGCTGTTAAAGAGTCTCAAACGTGACGGTATTAACGATTCGACCTTCTTTCCATTTCTTTATTCAGTTTACTGTTGCTGCTGCTGTCGACGTTGTTATTTTTACTGCTGTAAGCAAAAAAGGTCAAACATCCATTTGCATATTGTAGAAAGTGAGAGGGAGCATAAAATGTGAGGAACCAAGAAAGAATTAAATTGAAATATTAAACATTGGTAAAATTTATAAGTTTCAATTTATTAAATATTAGAGGTCTTGCGGTACCCTTATGGCTACAAATAAAGATAAAATATATTTGAAATTTAACAAATTAAGATTTTTTAAGTATGTATTGCTTTTTCAAACAAACATTTTAAGAACATTTTGCGCTAATGCAAATATATTACATATAAATTATGTATTAATAAACTAAACTATTTAAATTGTCTTTAATTAAGCGCCCTAAATAAGAGCAGCAAGTGTTTTTTATGTCAAGATAGAACTCTTCTCATACGGTTTATACGAAACAAACCAAACTCTGGATGGCCTCTAAAAGATAAGCATACATTGAAAACACAAATGTATCGTTTCTCGCAAATGTGACATGGCACATTTAAACGACACAGAAAGATATTAGAATTGTGGTTATTTTGTTGAACTATTTATGATTTTTAATCCAAATTTTTAATATTTTAATCAGGCTTAAGTTCATCAAATTTAATTTGCATTAAATTATTTTTATGAAGAAAGGAATTTTATAACATGAAAATTAATTAAAATTGTTATTGATAATCATTCATTCCTGACTGACCTGAGATTCGAACCCAGGCGGCTGGTTACCATGACATGTTTCGATCGCAACCACTCGATCTCCTCAGATGGATTTGCCGTCTTACACTCGCAGCCATCGACGACTGCTGACGTCAATAGTCAAACATCAATCTTTAAACCAAATGGTATTTTAACCTTTGGTAGATCGAAATTTGCTTTTTTGAATGATTATCCATTTTAATTAATTTAACATGTTTTTTCTAACTTCTGTTTTTTTTTAACAATTTTCTTAATTAACATGGTTGTATATTGTCATATTAACAATTTGTTTCCATTTTAGAAAATTTATATCATATAAAAAAAAATTTTGTGTCAAAAAATTAAAAATATAAAATTAAAAAAATCTGGACCCAGATCGTCGCAGTCGTGATCGAGAGACTTTGATCAATATTTCACTTTGTGAAATCGTCCCATTCGTTCTACCGAAATTTGAGATTATGTCATTCGACAACGAGTAGTCGATAGAATGCCTTTACTCGAAATGTCATTCGATAGGTTAAGAGCTTTCGTAAAAACATTTAATTGGTTTTAACAAACAATTTACACACTTTTTGGGAATAATTATTAGATTTCTTCAACAAATATCCAAAAATTTTAGTAGTAAACTTTTTTCAGCAATAAGAAAAAAAATAATAACCTTTAGTTTTGGAATTTTTCGCAAATTTTAGTCATGTTTGCAATAGAAGCGATTTTTGAATTGTAAGTTTTTTGATTCCTTACAGCTTTAACGATTTTTAATATAAAGTAAACTTTCCAATTATGCCGCTGCAGCGCGCTGTTAGCAATTTTTCGCGAACTCCCCTAATTTAAAATTTTTACAGAATTTTTTCCATTCCTAATACTTTTATGGACTTTTAACCAACTTTATGGCTTGTTCGAATTATTAAAAATTTTCCGAATTTTCACTTTTATTGTAAATTTTTTTTTTTTTGTTAATTGTTGAAATATTGGTTTTTTTTAAACTATTTAGTGATTTCAAATAATTGTTATGGTTTGTTTCTAAGTTTGCAATTATTCGCGAATTTTAGCCATGTTCGCAATATCAGCGACTTTTTCTATAAGTTTTCTAATTCTTTACAGCTTAAACAAATTTTTAATAAGCATTAGACTTTGCTTTCATGCGCTTGTTAGCTTTTTTTGCGAATTTCCGCTAGTTTAAAATTTTTTATCGAATTTTTGACATTCCTTGTAGTTTTAGGGACTTTTAATCAATTTAATGGCGCTGTTTGATATATTAAAAACGTTAAAAATTATTTCGTTATTTTTGCAAATTTTCTGAAATTGTAAAATGTTTGCGAATTTCTATAGTTTTCCGAATTTTTGAAAATTTTGCGTTGCTGTGTTGCTCTTTTTGGCAAGCGCCGAAAAACGATAAACCGAAGTCACCTATTTTATAGAGCACTATTAACACTGTTGATGTATATACAAGCATACAAATCTATTACATTTTAAAAACAAATTTCGATTCGAAAGCTTTCGAATGCCGCAATCCCGTGTTTGATACGTGACGAAGTTTTATTCGATACGAAAGTTCATTCGAACACGTGTGCGACGATTTGGGCCCTGGATTTTCGATGTAAAATCTTTAAAAGAATAAACGAAATGATGATTATTGCGAAATTTTATCATTCTATACGGTTAGTAACATTATTATCTAATGATTTATAAAGCAATTTTAACCATTCTTTTGTATATAGATTTTAAAATATTTATGATAATGGTGGCAAGATTCCGATTTGTGCCGATGTATGAACCTCGAAGTCCAGGTTTTTATTTGTGGCATCAATTATAATGTTATTAGTGATGTTATTTAATTTTGCTAACAAAAAATAATAAAAACAACTTTTAATTGCATCTTTTTTTTCAAATTAGTAAGCAACAAAATATTTTGTTAATAAAAAATTATATTTAGTTATTAACAAATATTTCATTCAATATTACAAACTCATTGTTAAAAATATTTGTTGAGTTTTAACAATTTTAATTAACAAAATAATTTTTTGTATTTATAAATTTAGTTGTTGGTGCCTTGTCAATTATAAAGTTAATTGTATTGACGAATATGGTATTTAATATGGCAATTGATTTGTCGTATTTTTTTCTGTGCACAGAAAAAAAAACAAAAGCCATTAAGTAATTAAAGAAAATTTGCTAAATTTTTGTTATATTTTTAACAATTTTTTAATTAACATGTTTGTAAATTGTCATATTAACAATTTGTTTTTTTTTTTTAGAAAATTAATATGTATGTATGTATATCATAGAAAAAATTTTTAGTTTCAAAAAATTCAAAACTGAAATAAAAAATCTTTATTTTCAATTAAAAATCTTTTAAAGAATAAACGATGAGATAAGTGTTTTGGAATTAAGCCAATCTATATGGTAAGTAAAGTTATTATTATACGATTTATAAAGAAATGTTAATACATCTGTTATTTATTCTAGTTTGCCATGTTGTGTTGATGCCAGAAACTTTTGAGTGCCCCGGTAGGCTAGCTGGAAGCGAGCTAATCTATTAGTGCCGGGGTTGCGGGTTCGATTCCCGCCAGAGACTCTGGTTTCTTTCCTGCAGACAAGCATAAAGCTTCGCGGGATTAGCTTAGGAAAATTATAAAAAAAAAAAAAATATATATGGTTTGCTTAAGTAATGTTTAATGATGTTTGTGATGTGATGTTAAATAAATTTTCCAAGAAAAACTAATAAAATCCACTTTTAACTGCATCTTTTATTTCAATTTAGTTAGCAACAAAATATTTTGTTTATGTAACAAAAATTTATATTTTATGGTTAAGCTACGGTCACACTTATTAAATATTTGACCAAATAAGCGTAACCACTACTTTTTTTTAATAGTTAGTGAGATTTTACATACTCTTAATATCTAAAATAAAGCTTATTATACTGCTAGACATAGCAAAAAACAGTTTTTTCTGAGATGTGGAATTATAATCAAAATAAATATTGGAATTAAAGGAAATAATTATTTAGTTTGCTTGTTTTTTTCGTCAAATATTTGACAAGTGTGACCGTAGCTTTAACAAACATTTTAATTAGTATCACATACTCATTATTAAAAATATTTGTTAGGTTTTAACAGTTGTTATTAACAAAATAATTTTTTGTATTTACATATTTGGTTGTTGCTGCCTTTTCAATTAAAAAGCAAATTGTATTGACGAATTTGGTATTCAATATGACAATTGATTCATCGTAATTTTTTTCTGTGTAGGAACAACAAAAACAACAGAACAAGACAAGCACATAACTTTCATGTTTAAAAAGTAAAATTGAGAACTCAATAAAGTTGTTCATGCAGCCCTTTACTAAGCATTAACACTAGGCACTAATTTGACACTGTTTTACCAAGCTGGTCAACCTACCAATAAAACCGATTTGGGTACGCTGGATTCAATGGTGCTTGTTATTTTTCGAAGTTAGCCTCATAATTATGATTAAAAATTTTAATTCAAATTCAACATAAAACGGTATTTTTTATACCCCAGTATGCGTTTGTGCCAATTAAACGACTCAAAAAGACTTGGTGTTGCAACTAGAAACGTTTAAAGTTGCTAGTGGACACATGGGTACCCGGTTATGCATTCTGCGGTTAAATTTATTGAATACACTGTGTAAGTGACAAATTTTAACAGGCTGGGCACCCTTCTCTTTTGACTTAGCAATAAATTCAATATCAATAAAAAATTTGGCAAAAACATTTTTATTACAAATAAAATCTACAATGTTATGTTATTTTTTATATGTTCAATAACATAAGGAAATATTTATGGTTAAGAAAACTTGAATAAAACAAGAAAAATGTATTTCAGTTAAAAAATCTGTGATATTCGGGCATGTTCTGTAAATCGAAATGAAGTGGATTTAAAATCACACAAGTTTTGAAAACGATCCTGAAAGGAATGTTCATGAAAATATTCCTTTTCATAAAACTACTTCGTACTTTGAGTACTGATTATCTTTTCAAGATCCAATGTCGAAAACCGAATAAACTACAAGCATTTTGTCAATAACTGAGATCAAATCTCGTTCAATTTCACTTCATTTAGATTTGTAGAACATGCCCGATGAATTAGAAAATTAATTTTGTACCAGCAATCAAATTCATAGTATCATTCAAATATTTTCTTGTTTTACAACATTTTCGGCAGTAATGTTGTTGGTATAAGTTAACATTTAATTCATCTGATAAAATTTTTAATTCAAACTGATTAAATTTTTGATTAATGGCGTAATAAAAAAAATTGGCCACATTTTTTTCTGTATAGAATTAAGAAAAAAAAAATCAAATATTGCGAAAAAAAAATTTTAAACAAAAGCAAGAATACGAAAATATGAGAAAGCTTTACGTGTTTCCGAGAAGAATATCAGACCCTTTTTTTAAGTTTTGAACAAACTCTTTCAATAAAACTAAAAATACAACAAAGCCATTTCGCTAAGATCCTTTAATAGTAAACCAAAACGCCAAATATAAGGCGTACCTTTGGAATAGATTTTAAAACGACTACAACAGCAACGCATTATAATACTGTGAGGTCTGTTTCCAAAAAGATTGGTTTATAATTGATAGAGCTCATATGAAGCCGTCTCTTGAAAAATGCTTTGCTTGTCACCCGGTGTTTTAGACTACCATGAGATTAAGCCAACACGGCAGGTTCTCATGTAGTTCTACAACACCACGATGCAGGGCAATTAAAGCTTAACATTAAAAACCTTTAATCGTTTTTGTTCTCGTTTTATGCATCAGATGAAGAATCTCCTTAAGACTTAAATACATAAATGAACAAAAGGAACAGTGAAAAAAATAGAAGCAACTTGAAACTAAGAATTCTATCCTCTGTTCTCTCTCTTCTAACACAAAAAATCCAAATAATAAAGAAATAAAACTTCCATTAATCTAACCGCAACAACTAAAATATAAAAAGCGGAAATAAAATAGAAAAAAAAGCATTAATGGAATTGACATGGCTGAAGTTGAGTTCAACAGAAAAAAAGGCCACGAAATAAAAAATAAATGAAAAGTGTGTACAAAATTCAAAGGCCGAAAGGAAAAAATTCTGTGCAAGTTGCCATAATACCTAGATTTTTTTTCTTTCCTTAAGTGAATAATACAAACGTAAGATAATGTTAATTTTAGTCTGTTTTAATACTCGTTACAAGTATTTCAATGCCATTAGGGCGTAAATTTAATGGTTGTTAAAAAAATGTACTATTTTTTGGTAATTTTCTATATAATTTTTTCTTTGTATTCTTTTGAGGTCATGCATAAAGCAAAGTTTATTTTTGCTCGTATTTTGATTGTCTTGAAAGGTCGAACGTGAACGTTTTTCCTCATTGAAACAATTTTTAGTTTTTGTCGTCTTTTTTGTCGTGTATTCTAATCGAAAACGTGTTTATAATTTTTTTGGTGTTGATACTGGAATTTAAAGGGTGATTTATTAGAGAGCAGATTGTAAATAGTGATTTTATTTTATTATATATTCCTTGTTATCGAACAAAAGACCTGCAAACGTCTTTTATTTTAGCCAACATTCTCCACAAGTGAAAAAATTATATGGATGTATGTATGTATATTGCCATTTGTAATTCTTTTTGTAATATCTACAACATTGATTTAAGAACCTTTATAATTTATTTATTTGATTTAACTGTGTACGTCTGAACATCTGTCTGTTGAAATGGGTTTTCCGAAGAACCAAGAAGTAATAGGGACTAAGTTGCTACACATTTCGGTCACATATGTTCCATTAAGTTTTGCTCTTAAAAATTTAATCAGATCGGGGCATAAATTATTGAGCAAGAAGCCACAATTGCCTCTATTTTTATCATAAAATCCCCAGTTGTTGATTTTTCTTGAATTGTGTTAGGGGTTTTTTTTTTGATTATTTACTACTTCGTATGTTCTTGTTTTTACAGAAGTGTGCCTTAAAAATGTATTAACTTCTAGAAATATTTAATAAATAAAACGGGAAATACCGCAGTATTTATTCAAGAAGCAAGGACATTTAATACAACATGAGTTAATGCTCAGCGACATATCAAGATTTTCAAAATTCTGCATGAGCACCAAAGCAAGACATTAATACAAGAATCGAGTCATTAGCGACGAAAATAAAGTGTAACAAATCCTATTTGGGGGTCGACCAATAAGTCGAATTAATGCCAAAGCCCGAACCAATGACGTCAAGTTTATACTCTGTATTTGGAGGAACCAAAAGAGTTTCAAGCATGAACGGTTCAATTAATGTTACCGTTACAGATACCTTTTCATCATCAGAGTTTGCCTAAAGCGAGTAATGGCCGAAAAACGCCCGGAGATGTAACCAGATATTAAGTAGCAAAAATAACTACAATTTAAATTGATAAGATGAAAAACTTTCACTTTCTTAAAGAGAGTTTGTGTAATGTTTCGGCTAAAAACACTGCGTTTTTAAAATTAAGAATATTTGTAAGTTCAGATTCCACACTTTTAATTGTAACAAATACTAACTGGAATTGAAAATGAGTTTAAAATATAATTATTTCGGGACAATATATGTTCTGCTTTAAATTAAAAGTTAGAAAACAATTTGAGGTCTACATGTCCCAACATGGGTGAAATTATAATAAGATTAATTAAACACAACAGACCTCGAGCTTAAGCATTTTAATTTCATAAAGATTAATTAAAGTTTTTATTTTTTTATCGTTACAATTTTAAATAAATAGAATTTCCTAGTTTTCGATCGTTACAATTTTAAATAAATAGAATTTCCTAGTTTTTTTTTTGCAAATAAATATTCCTTATTGCACTCAAATATTTTGATCTTCATTGAAGATCATCATCATGAATTTTTCGTTAAATTATAGTGTTAAAAATATTTATAAGTACATAAATATCATCATCATTATTATAAACATAAATACACGCAAAGAAAAAACATGGTTGATGCAATCACAACCGCAAACTATGATTAATGTTTGTGATTATGATTGCGTCAAAAACGTTTTAAGTAACAATATACATATGTTCCACATTTTTTATTTTTTCGAATTTATTCTATGAGCTAAATTTCAGTTATGCATTTTATAAAGCTTTTTTGTAATAGTCCTATTCCTTTAATTTTTTTAGGAATGACTTTATACACTACCAGACTATTATATTGTATCGTCTTGTTACATTTTACCTTAGCAGTCCTTTGGATAGCAATGAAGTATATTGTATGTACAGAAAAATTTACAATTATTAGACACCAGCGGAATGTAATGCATTTTCTGGCCCGCTACAGCCTGCGTCAGCATTCTTTGTGTTTCACTGGATAGTGATACTTTATAAATTGAATGTATTAAACTCAACTATTTTAACAAATAGAAAGGAAATAATTCCCAGTTTCTATTTGTTAAAATAGTTGAGGTAAATACATTCAATTTATAAAGTTTCAGTTTAATACGAGTTTTTTCTTACTGTATAATTCGATTTAATTAACGCCAAAAATTTAAGAAAAGCATTTGAAAACCAAAAACAAAATAAAATAAGTTATATTTAGCTGTGCAGAATCTCATATACCCTTCACCACAGTATTTGAAATCGTACAAAAAATTTAAATTCGGGAGTACACTTGTATTTTTACTACTGGTATTCTACTTAGTTTACTTCAGATAATAGTAAAAAACTTAAAAAATTAAACATACAAGCTGACAGATGGAAAGACCGTCATCTTTATATCAACGCCGTTACATGCAAAGAAAAAACATGGTTGATGCAATCACAACCGCAAACTATCATTAATGTTTGTAATTATGATTGTGTCAAACACGTCTTGAGTAACAATATATGTATGTTCAGGCATAATGTTTTCAACTTATGATTGCCTCAAAAATTTTATTATGTTCATAAGAAAATCGCGAACGACCATTCCAACCATGTTTCTATATTTCCCAAATCCATGCAAAATGTCTATTTCAACACGTTACATGGCTCTTACAATAAAAACCATAACAAATTTATTCTAAAAAATTTATTTTTTGTTAAAAATACAAATGTATGTACATTAGCGTGGCCGTTAGTTGTATGGAGAACTTTTTTTTTTGATTTCTTATATTCTCCCCCCCCCCCAAATCGGATCAGTTTTATGTAAAAAATAAATACAAAAAAATTTCGTAGCGAGAAGTTGTGTTTTAGGGGGGGCGTCCGCCCCTCAAAGTTTGATATCAAGCCATTTATTCAAATGTAATTTGTTTGCATATTACTATCTCTTAAAAACAACACTTTACAAGAATATGATACATGGCAATATTTTAGCTCTTCTAGTCAACAACATTAGCTTCGAAGAAGAGTTAGAGGGGGTCAAAGTTTGCCATACAGTTGTTCTATCTCATACATGTAACTTATTACGTAGCAAAATTTGTCCCAAGTAGCTTCGATAGCTATTTGATCTATCTTTTTAAAAAAAATTTTTCTTTTTTTTAAAAATTTTTTTAAAATTTTTTTTTTTAAACTTAAAAATTTTTATTTTATTTGTTTGAGCCAAGTTTTAAATTTAAAAAAAAAAAATTTTTAAATTTTTAAAAAAAAAAAAAATGTTTTTCAAAAAGATTGATAAAATAGCTATCGAAGCTACTTGGGACAAATTTTGCTTACACCAATAGGTAGTAAGTTACATGGATGAGAAAAAATACTTGTATGGCCAAAATTTCAAACTTTGACCCCCTCTAACTATGAAACTTTTTGACCGATCTTGTTGAACATTTGTGTCTAAACTACCATCCAATAGGACTAACCTTGGTGCAAATTTCATCCTAATCGGAAGACATCGATTTCAAAATTTTGTCACTTGACATTAAATCCGGCTTTTATATATTTAAAACGTATATAAAAAGTTTGGTATTTTGTTGTTATTTTCTTAATTATTTTCTAAAATATTAATTTTAGCAAAAAACTTTCCATATATCATATTCTTGTAAAATGTTGTTTTTAAGAGAAAGTAATATGCAAATAAATTACATTTGATTAAATGGCTTGATGGCAAACTTTGAGGGGCGGACGCCCCCCCTAAAACACAATTTCTCGCTACGAAATTTTTTCGTATTTTTTTTTACATAAAACGAACCGATTTGGGGGGCGAGAATCTAAGAAATAAAAAAAAAGTTAATAACGGCCACCCTAATGTACATATACAAGATTTGTTTTATATACATATATACATTAAAGCATATAACAAAAAAAAAATTAAACACATTCATTGGCCGTTTTCTCATTATGCGATTATCTTTTTTTCTAAAGCAAAACTGCACATTAAGGAAATTTGGTTTTCTCAATATCTCATTTGCTTCTATTCTGTCGCAAAGCTAACCAGTACTCATCTGCCAATTATATATTTTCCTTTCATTTGCCGTACATATTACTTCAATCAGCTGACTCCCAACTTTTTTCAATGTTGTAGGTGTTTTTGGCTGCAAGAAAGTCAACGTTTAACTGCCTGTTTTTTGAAAACGTAAACAAGTGAGTGAGAAATTATATTGAAAACAACAATACAAAACGAAAATTTGTTTTTGTTCTTAATATAGTTTCTCACTCACTCACTTGTTTACGTTTTCTAATGTAAATAACTTAAGGCTCAGTTAGCCGGGAGTAACAGTAACAGTAACCTTACCGTAAAAAAGTAAGACAAATCTATTTCTTACAGATTGAGACGTAACATCTTACTGCTAACTGTAATCGTTCTAATTGCTTTACATACAACAAATGGAATCAGCTGATTTGCAACGTTACTGTTACTCCCGGCTAACTGAGCCTTTACCTGTTTCAATAAACGTATAAGTTTTGAAAGACAGCATGGCATTTTTCTCCCTGAAAAAAATTTTAAATTATTTTGTAATAATTAAGGTTTCCCGATTAACGATTAATGACGCGAAGAAAATTTTATTTTCTTTATAAATACACATTGTTTTTTTATTTAACAATAAATGTTTGCTCAATTAGAGAATGTGGTTTAAAGCAAACAAAAATTATGGTACTAAACTTAACTTTTGTGTGCAACTTATATTATGATTTTAATTGTATTGTTGAAAATAAAAATATTTTAGTAGCAAACATTTCACAAAATTTAATATGTTTAGCTAGATCAGAGTAACTTTTTATGTGTAAAACACCGTAAATTATTATTATAGTAAATTTAAAAATGTTAAGGAGAAAAATTGTTTTATTTTTTTTTTCAAGTTATATTAGGACTATAATAAACTTATTAGGGTTAATATATTAGGCAAATATGAATAAAAATGTTCGTAGTGACCATTTATTAATCATGTTTTTCTCTGCGTATACTTATAAAAATTCAGAATATATTTACACTTTAAAGGGCCTTATTGCAGAAATTCCAAAAAAAAAATTTAAAATTTATATAAAATCGAACTTATAACTTATTATAATCAAAATTATTTCGTTACTCTTAAAGGGACCTTCAGCTACTGGGTGCTACTGGTAAACAAAGTACCAAGCAGGAATTTGATCTGCCGTGACCTTAGGACGACCTGTTTATTTGAAGCCGCAGACAATCTTGAAGTATGATTATTGACATACAAGTTCGTAAGCGGAACAGAGATCCAGAATGAAGTTAATTTATGTTAAATATTTAACTTCGAGCCAAGTTATTTGAGCATTATTTAGTCGTCTTTATCTTTGGGTGAGTCTTTCTGCTACGGCGAATGCCTTGTCGATACCTTTCTAAAGATCCTGTGGCAATATTTCCTTCTGGCTTTCTCAACGCATGCCCTACACATCGCCAGTTTCTGCCTTTTACTTCGGCACACATATGTATTAGCATACCTCTCGTAGATAAGTTGGTTCAGTTTTATGTTTGGCCAGCGAATTCGCAATATTCGCCGAAGATATTTGTTGCCAAATGCTTGAATAACTCAATAATTCTAGAAGAGGTATTCCATGTTTCACATCATTATAGAAGAACGGTCGTTACAATCGAAATGAATATGCGAATTTTGGAGTTTCGTTGTATCTTCGATGATGTTCAGACATCCTTTAGGGCTAAAAATGTTTGCCTAGCTTTATTTATTCGACTAGCAATGTCTACTTTCGATCCACCTGAACGCAGTTTGTATGCTTCCGAGAGTTTTAAGGGTCATTGGGATAGATTTATTTATATTTTATAACTATCTTGAAGTATTTTTTATACCAATATATGCCGAGAGAACAATAACAAGTCGATGGTAGAGCTCCCAAACACGTATACGTTTAATCTTCGAGGATGTCAGGAGAAGTTTAGAGTAATAAATCAGTCAAATTATTTATGTGCGACGTTAAGTGAAAACTCTTTTTTGTAACTCGATTTGCCAGAAAGCGTTTACAAGGCTTTCTTACTGCCTTGTAAACGCATTATTTCTCGAAATCACTGATAAATTGAAAGCAAGATTATGCGATTTAAGACCTTTCGAGGTTTCCTTGATTGCTAACTTCAAAGGAGCACACTAGTAAATTGATCACTGATATTGCGCAGAGCGCTTCAAGATAAGGTTCTTTATAAAGTAGTCGAAAATTGGTCACAGATTACCTTTTTTTTAAACAAAAACTACTTTCTGGAGAAATTCATTTTTTAATTTTTTATTTTTTACCCCATATTAGTTTTCCTCCGCACCAGCAGAATTTGTTTTTAATAATTTGAAAGATATTGAATTTATTTATATTTTTCGTTGTCCTCATTTTTCATAGATTCCAAAACTTCTTAGTTCAAATTCTTTTTTTTTTGCAATTCCATTTTATCGTGACCTTCTTTCAACGCATTTTTGCCTAAGGTTAGGATTATTTTTCTATTCCATCTTGTTTTTAACTTTTTTGGTTTGTTTTTTTTTCTTCTTCAAATTTTTCAGTAGTTGGTTACAGTTCCATCATTTTCAGATGTCGTCCATAATGATGATCATCACAGAGCGAGTTTTTGCTTCTGGTATTTATCTTCATTTTTTTTTTTTTTTTTTGTTTTTCAATTTAAGTTGTTTATGTTTTTAAGACTTAAGGGTCAATTGTCAATTTTTCTAGCTTTTAAACTATTTGGCATACAATTTTAAGACATGAATTGTTTTTTGTTTTTGTTGTTTGTTACTTGTCGTTTACACTCTACTTTCTGGTTCTGATTTGATTTAACAAACTCAAAACATGACCTTTCAAATTTTGTTTACACAATTTTTTAAAATGGTAACGAAACACACACTTTGACATCCTTGCATAATGTTGAAAAATTCAAAATATCCTTTTGCGAAAAGATAATAAAGATTTTTCAATAATCGCCGGAAGTTAAAAAAAAAAATAAATGAAAATAAAGCGAGTATCTTGGCGTTGAAATGAAAACAGGACTATTTATGCATGTTACTGTGATTGTTTCTACTCCCACCTTAATCATTTGTTTGAAAAGTTAAATAAAATGAAATATTTTTTAGCATACAGCTTAAGGGCTTGGACATTTATATTTAATCCTGGCTTGTTTTAAAAATATACGTGAAACCTTTTGTATAGAATCTCGTTAATCTTAAAAGGCATTTTTGAAATGTTGATATCGATAGAATTATAATCAGCTTTTTAACCTATTGAATAGTTATAAAATTCTTACTTTGTTTTTTTTTTTAGATTTGACAGCCATGCAGAACAAAGATATAATATAATATTTATTTATTTATGTAATTTAAACGTGATACAACAAAAGCTTAGAGATCAAACATGCAAGTTACCATGCTAGCTGCTGGAGTCCACAGATTTCGAAAACATTGGCGAAGCATTTTGGATACTCGGTTCTGATGTGAAAAATTTTCGCTCCACATTTCCACCATGAATTGTGAATAAAAGTATACTAAATATTTCATTCTATGAGAAACTTTATTCAAATTCATCTAAGATATGTAAATATATTCTGGGTAACTGAATGATAAAAAGTTTATCTAGCCAAGTCCTCCTGTGAGAAAAAACAAGGGCACTTCCGAACCAATTTTAGTGACAAATTGTTTCAAGTTATCCTAAGCAGTTCAGTATTGGAATCTACCACAAACGGCTTAGTAGTATGTAGCCAAATTTTTTATTATGACGATGTACTGAAGTCCAATAAAAAACCTTTTTGACCCGCCCATATAGGTGAGCTGAGTTCTGACAAGGCCTTTGAATGGACTGAATCCAAAAGACAATTTAAGTTATTGGGATATTATTCCAGTGCTCTTTTAGGTAAAAATTGATATACAGGGATTTTTTAAATTATGTTTTCGATTTAATTTATCACTATTTCCCAAAGGTTCGCTATTGGATTTAGCTTAGGTAACTGGGCAGAACAGGTAAGCACACACACCTAAATTTTCATTCGCTAGCCATTGTTTAACCATCTTAGACGTGTAGGGTCGTTATCTTTTTAAAAGATCCAAGCAAGTGACTTTTCCAAGGCTGCATATGGAAATATTACTTTCAAAAAAGTTGTTTTTGTAATCTTCCGACCTTATGATTCAATGGATTTAATAAATAGGCCCAATTTCTTGCTCGTAAAAACACCACCAGACGATAATTACCAAATTTCCGGAACCTTTTGTGTACCTTGCATTAAGGCTTTCACCTTTTTGCCCCACAGAAAAAAATAAAAATTGATTTTTATTAACAAATTAATTAAATTGCCACGAGTAAACAAATTAATAGTATCAATCAAATATTTTTTAAATATTATGAACAATTTTTTGGTTGATATAAGTAAACGTTGAATTCACTTGATGTAATTTTTAATTAAAACAGATATTTTCTGTGAACTATTATTTTTTATTGAAAATTGTCGATAATTTTGTCTATGCTTTACACCAGGCATCCAAAAAGTGTTAATAAAAAGTAAGATTTTTCGGATAAAGTACATTTACACTAGAATACACACAAACACTCTTTCGAATTATTCATACGGAATGACAAACTAAGTATACCACCATTCACCAAAAGTGGTAAAAAAGGAGTGTATAAAAAGAAACTCGTACTTGAAGGACTCTATGAAACAGACTTAAAGTAAATGTTTACAAAATTTTCGTTGGATACATAACAACAAATTAACCCAGCGATAAGCTTTTGGAGGCCTTCATTTATAAGGCCTTTTGTAAGACTTTTGTATACCTTTTTTTAGATCCAATACTTTGGCTCAAGGACTTATTGAAGCCCTACCTACTTCCTTCTACACCCATAGGTTCCACGCGGGAAAAAGAAGGAGTACGGATGCCTTTTAGAAGGCCTCTGTTCCCCTTCTTTTTGATGTACAAGACAAAAAAAATAAATTTTCTTTTGCTTGTGCAAAAAAACTATACAAAAAATGTTACTCCTTCTCTACTCCCGTCTCATAGAAGCGAGTGTGGAAGGTTTATCTTATATATTATACCAAAGAGCCGAGGCCTTCTATGAGGTATTCTTAAGCAGTTAGATAAAAGCAGTAATTGAATCAAAAAAATTTTAAGCAGGCCTTAAAAAAGGCCTGAAGTAAGAAAGCCTTCTGAGTTTTCCCGCTGGGATGTTTGTTGCATAAAAACTTGCAAACACTCCGTTACCAAAAAAAACACACATTCCAAAGACAAAACAACAAAAACTTTGAATAAAGAAGTGAAAAAAAGGAGTAAATTAAAATTAGGTTTTCTTTAATTTGTTAACAAAGCGGTTGTGTGCAACCAATGGTAACCAATGATATTTTTATTGAATAATCAGACCTGCTGAAGAAATCCTTTTATCTGGCCTGCTGAAGAACGGAAAGTAGAAGGCCTTGGCTGGCTACGGCATCGTGTGTTCAAAATGTATGAGTATGGAACAGAGTTGTACGGCCTTGTTTCTGAGAAATGAGGGCTACCAGAAGGCCTAATTACTACTTCATTTTACCGCTGGGAACTTTTATTTTATTAATAAATATAAAACAACCACACATTGAAAACAAAAACTAATAACAACGTATGACATCGATATTTACTCCTTTGTGTATAATGCAATATATACTTGCATATATATAAATACAAATAGGTTTACACATGCATTGTTCTCATATTGCAAAATCCCTGCAGGTTTCAAATTTAAAATTGTTGCCTAGTACATGGAATTTGCTTCTGACATTTTCTCTGTTTTTCTTCGCATAGTTATTGCAGAAACCAAAGTAGTTTTCGGTTTAAAAATACCGTGCCCCGTAAAAGAGTTCAGCCATCTTAAAATTATTTTCTTTAAATGGAAAGATGCCAATTTTGGATAAAATAATAAAACATTTTTTATATATGTGTGTACATTATTTTTATTAAAAGGTTATAAGAACATACATTTATCGGTATTGTAAAAAAACACCCTCAGCCGTCCAATGATTCCGTCAAGAGTGCACCGCCGCTGCCGGCTTCCTTGTGGCATAGATTTCTAACAACATTTTTTTCTTTTTTTTCAAAATAACAGTGATGTCAGATTGTTTGTCAGAAGAAAATACAGCACGCTTTAATTGAAATTTTGTCAGATGACTTTGCGTCTGACTTTCACAGAAGCAAAGCTGAAAAGGGAACACACGACATGCATGTATTTTGCAGTGGAAAATTTGACATGTCAGATGACAAAAACTTGTCGTGTACGGGCGCCTTAAGACACCCGAGTATACTTAACTAGTAAGCCTTGTGTATGGTATTGGTTCTGAAATTAAAACATCTGAAATGCTAGCAATATTGTATTTAATCCTGGAATGCATAATTGGGAACCCGTGTCTGCAAAATTATTCTAATGAATCGGTCGCTCTTAATCCTGTTAACTAAGAAAGCCAGCAGCGATATTGAACGTTTGTAGCTAAAAACATTATTCTAACGAGAGTATTAAAACAACGGATCTAGAAATCTAAAGTCTTTTTCTGTCGCTTTATTGATTCAATAAATTCAGTTTATTGGTTTCCATGGACCGACTTAAATAATATTTTGGAAGATTGTTAAGTTTGCAATCAAATAAGTTTGGATCAACTTTAGTCTAACAGCGAACATAAAAAAATAGTTTATGGGTGCAAAGGCTCTATTCCGGAAAAATTCTTGTATGGGGGTAATGGGAAATTATGGCCCGCTTATCACAATTTTTTTCAGCAATCAATTGAATGCAACACAAATTTTTTAGGAAATTATTGTCATTTATTTTTATTATGATAATATTGGTATGGTTCAATTATGTATGGAATAAAATATCGGCCAAATGACCGCCGCGACCTCGGCGGCACGCCTCCATCCGATAATTGAGGTTCTTCGCCGTTAATGTACCGAATTATCTCATCCTTTAGCTCTTGAATTGTTGCTGGCTTATCGACGCACACCTTTTCTTTCAAATAAACCCAAAGAAAGAAGTCCAACTCCATCCTCTGAAAATTTTTAAGTCTGACTGTGATTTTAAGTCCCACCCAAACTCCGTTTTCGATACAAAATCTATGCATGCATACGGACTATGTTTTTATAAAAACTAGATCAATAAGCAAGTTCTGCTAAAGAAATTTAGACAAGTGTTCGAAAATAAACCGGACATTATCTTGCGTACCTACGGTACACTAACCCATAAATGATATCTATTTTTTTAGTGTTTGTGTATAAACTACACAACCTTTAATACGGTTCAAACCTATTTTTAAGAAAGCAACGAACATTATAAAACAGAACAATTGTAGTGTAATGCGTACTTTTAATATGAATGTTCTGTAGCATTTTTTCATGCTTGGCAATTTGCACGACCGCAGCACGAATAGTCTGTGTGTGTATTGTGTACATGATTTGTTTTTGTAAGAAACATTTTATTGCCTTTACCATCCAAAGGGGCACTAAGTGTAACTAAAACGAAAGAAACTTTATGGTTCTTTAAAAAAACAGAGCTCAATGATATGTTCTCATTTCTAAGTTGAGCTGGACTAGTCTAGTATTTTTATTGTGTACGAACATCACATACAAGGAAATGTTTTTTTAAGGTATTTACTACAAACAGCATTTCTACAGTACACAACAATAAAGTTCAGTCTATAATGTTTATTTTCGAACTCGGGCTTAGGATCATGCCCGCAACAATGAATAAAATACCAAAATTAGCTCCGACTCCAATTCCAACTCCGGTACAAACACCGCGACACCGATTCCACTGCCCTGTATAAGCCCCTCTCCATATTTTAGTAACGGTATAATTAAATATTTCATAACTCTATACAGTTATGTTTTATTGTTGTCCTAGTTACGTCTCTAACCCATAGCAAAGCAAGTGGTGTCGTTACGATTACGATATACATAGTAGAATTGATGAAATCACTAATGCCAAGTAGATAAGAAGAGCAATTCTGTAGTTTTCATGGGCAACCGCGTATGTCTTAAATTAAAATTTTTAGGAGAGCCTACAAAACCATTCTAGATAAAACTATGGGCTAGGTAATGCTCCTTTTGAACTTTGTAATTGAGTTAAAAAATGGGAATGGATCTATCTGTTTTCCAAAATATTTAGAACCATGTAAAGAGCGTTTAATATTAACCAATATGGCATCAACATTTCACAATCGAACAAATAGACATACGCGGTTGCCCATGAAAACCACAGAATTAATCATTGTAGTTATAGGAAAAGTCCCTACTTTAAGAAGCTGGATATAAATTTTGGACCCAATTAAATCCCTTACGCCAAACTACTTCCACCAACTACAGGGATATCCATAATGTAAAATATACATGTTAACATGTACTAAAACTGTACAAGAGGGTATGCGCTATGTATGTTTGCATTTAAAAAGTAATAACAATGTTCAACAAACAATAAAAAAAATCTCTCTGATGTATAAACATGTTTTGCTTTTTTCCTTTTTTTGCAATTGTTGTATTTGCACAACACAGTAATCAATGCAACAAATAATTGTTTTTTAAATAAATACATACAAATATTTGCATACATTCTATATGCAATGAAATATTGTCAAAAATGAAACATATTAAAAAAAGTCAAGTGGAAAACTTAAAAACAAAAACGAAAAACATTCAGTAAAACAAAAAGGATGGTTGAATATCTTTAAACCATAAATGAATGAAGTACAGAGTAGGGAAAAGAGTTCAGTATTTTAGTATCACACAACAACTTAAAGGTTTATATCTATGGCAACATTTATGCTTCTTTTTTTTATTGGTCTCCAGAAGGAATTCTCTACAATTACATACCCTTCAAACATATTTTTATACAATTTTATAAAGGACTAAGGTAAAGATATTTTTCAATAAAAATATTTTTTTAAAATAAGCAAATAACAAAAACAAAAAAAAAAGAAGGAGCAGATAAAACACAAAAATTGTTCTGTTTTTCTGGTTGTCCAACAAAACCTTAAGCAATTAAAGTCCAGTCAAATTTAAGTTATATTGTCTTTATTGTCTGCCTTTTGGGTATTCGAAAGTTTTTATTTTCACTCTTTTTCGGTTCCTACTGGTTTTTGCTAAACACATGCAAACAATAGAATTGCAGGAACACTATGAAGTTGTTTTTTGTGTAGTTATTGTAAGATTTTCTGTTGCTTTAAACCAGTGATGGCCAAATTCTTTATTTATCGTTGCGCATGTAGAGGTAGCGAAAATTTTGCTGGCGCTTCATTGACACAAATGCACGGTGATTCCAACTCTTGGGACACTAAACGCATGAAGACGTTTGAAAATAGACTAAAAAAGGGATCATGTAAAAAAGTAGTTTAAGTGGATTATCATGCCCTTTATTGAAAAACGCACAGGAAAGGAGTAGAATATTTTTTTAAAGTAAAATAGCAAAGAAAATTTACAAAATAATTTACTAAAAATTTATTCAAGATACAAATGTAGCTTTAAGTAGCATTAACTTCTCTTGGTCGTTGTGAAATAACCCACACGCAGAGAAACAACATGGTTGTGGTAAACATATTCTAAGAGCAACATATTATGATAAGATTAATGATTGTAGTCACCATATTATGATTATTATTGAAACCTATTATGACTAAATATACTCGTAATATTATATCATAATACTTTTCCCTTAATCATATTATTATTCTGTTAATCATACTAAGTCAAGAAGTAATTAAATTATTGTCATGTTAATCATAATAAGTTAAGAAGCAATCAGATTATTGTCATGTTAATCATAATAAGTTAAGAAGCAATCATATTATTATCATGTTAATGATAACAAGCTAAGATGTTATTCATATTATTGTCATGTTAATCACAACAACCTAAGAAGTAAACATATTATTATCATGTTAATCATAATAAATTTAAAAGCAATCATATTATGATGCAGCACCTTTCATAACTGTCATCAAAATATAAAATAAATTAAAATTTTCTGGCATCGATTTTTATTTTGTGGCTTTTTACAATTTTTCTTAATGTAAATTAAATAGCGGAGTTCAATATAAGGCTTGCAAAAGAGAAAATCCAAAATCTGTGGTTTTCATGGGCAACCGCGTTTGTCAATTTTTTTTATTTTTCTTTTCCGATTTTGAGATGTTGATGCCATATAGCCTAATTTTAATTGCTCTTTACATGTTTCTAAAAACTTTTGAAAAAAGATGTATTAATTCCGATTTTTTAACGTGGTGCACAATACCTATCCCATAGTTTAATCTAGAATGGTTTTTCGGCTCTCCTGAAAATTTTGTTTTAAGACATACGCAGTTGCCCAAGAAAACAACAGAAATATCAAAACACGTTTATAAAATATAACGAAATCTCTATGTGTTTTGTTGTTGGATTTTACAAAAAAAACTACGAAAATTTCCACTTGCACTATTAAATCACTAAACTGAATGAACTCCGCTAATATTTTAATTTTTTTAAATTCTTTAAGCTTATTTTTTTATGGGAATTTATCTTTAAATTGTTTAACCGCTCACATATAAAATTAACGACACAATTGATACAAAATTATTTTTCAAATGGCGCTAACATAATATTATTAGAGTAAAAATGGTTTGATTGCATCTTAAACATAATATGATAAATGTATAGAAAGTTATCATGTTATGGCTTTTAAATATCATGTTATGGTTGTGAGTAATATAATATGTTTTGAAAGTTATCATAATTTAGTTGTTAGAAAAATAATTATTTTTCGTTCAACAATACTTCAATTTATAATTGCGATAAACGTTTATATGTTTACAGTAACTATAATCTTGTTGATATTAAAGAAAAGTAACAATTATTTGTGTACGACAACAATATTTTGTCATATTAAACATAGTGTTGTTTCCCTAACCATGCCCAACCATATTTTTTCTCTGCGTGCAGTGGGAAATTTGTGTCAATTGGTCCAACAGACTGGTCCTGAGATTTGTGAAAATAGAACAAGTACAAAAAGAAAGGACTCATGACTAGTGAAAGAAGAACCAATCATTTAACTGGTTTATGAAGAACAAAAAGGTAGAAAAAGTAATGAATTACGTACAGTCTTCACCGGAGCTGCGACACATTTTTTTGGTACTTTCTAAAATTTGGTTCTTGAATTAAATTCATGGACTTGTTTTATTGAAATAATACCACATTGTATTGAAATAATACTACATTGAATTGAAATAATTGTAGTAACTTACACTAATCACGTTCATTGAGAATAGATATATGACTGGTAAAATGGTATAATTTAACCATCTCCAATGACAACCCCATGTAAAAGTTATAGGTCTTATTCATGTAAAGTGTTAGAACTAGAACCGGTCTCTACCACCAACGACCTATCACGGGACTTCTTTGGTATCAGTTCGCTTCCCTCTAGGGAAACTTACAATTCTTGGTCTTCTCTAGATTTTCTATGTCCGAGGAAAGAATACAGACACAACAGTTAACGTTCATTCTCCTATTGCTCACTGTTCCGAAGAACGCCATGTAAGTACGACTATAAAGCAGAAAAGAAAGATCTTCCGATACCTCTCGACGGCATCACTATGTGCGCGTCAACTGTTGCCAGCTATTCTTTGATTGCTCAAATTAGATTACTTTCAGATCCCAGGATTGACCCTAATGCCATGTTCGCACGGTGCTATGGATTACTTCGCTCTTTGTTATTATTACTTATTTGAATTACCATGTTCCCATGGCATTTTCCTAATCGGTTTTGACCGTTCTTCTTCTTCTTTTTTATATTAATTTTGTTTATTGCTAAATTTAATAGTTTATAAGCGGTTGCTTGTATTAAGAATGGAAAGAAAAAGTAAGTAAAAAATATTATTTCAAAAAAATACATACATGCATATAAAATATTTATTTTCCCAGTAAATAGAAAAGCTGTTAGCAAATGGACTAAATGTAGCGAGCGCGCATTGTTGGAGATATGGCGAGAAAAAATTAGTGAGCTACGTGGTTGCCGGAAAAATAACCATATACTGCAGGAATTTTTGCAAATAACCTTCATCTTAGTGCCCATTCACATTATACGATTTTTGTCGTTGCGACTCTTGCTTTATAGGAAAGAGGGGTGAGAGGAATTAAAAGGGGTACACAAGCGAGTGTACTCTTCGATTCGTTTTGTTCGCTCATTCGTTCTCTCATTTGACGAAAAATGTATTGAAGTTCGGTTGCACAGAAAAAGGCGTAACGACAAAAATCGTACAATGTAAACATCAGACCGACTTCAAAGAGGAAACGACAATAATCGTAACGACAAAAATCGTATAATGTGAATTGGGACTTAACAATATTTTTTTTATAATTTCTTTTTTTGCTACCATTCCTTTTTCGATTCCATTAAATTTTATAATATAAAATTACTTCCTTTACTTTTGTTTACTTTTCTTTGTTTACGTTATATTTTGTTTGTTTTTTTAGTGCTTTGACAGCTGGTGATGGAAAAAACCGATAAATATTAGAGATCACATTGATTTTAAATTAATCCACAGGGTAATAAAAATTGAAGTACGTACAAATGAAACAATTCGCTCTCAAAATTGTTTATGACGAATTATGTAATTTGGATCATAATTATGCTGTGAATTACGAATGAAAGAGTGAATTACGAAACGACGCTCTAGTGCGAACATGGTATAACCTGATTTGTCCCGAATGATGTAATATCAAAAGGTGGAATATCCTTTGGATGATCCCTATAACGATCTCGGGGAGTCAAGCTCGATAATGTTGTGCCGCTGTAACAAACAAATACTGTGTGAACGTGTAGAAGACAAAAACAAATGTTTGCCTTGTTGAAAAATCTATTTTCCGATGTGCTTTCCTGATAACCCGGGCCTTAAAATAGGCTATATATATTTGGAAATGTTTAAGTGGGCTTGGAAATTCTCCTGGTAAGACATTACAAATTACAATGTTTCTGAATAACGGTTACAGATAAAGTTTCCATATTTGAAGCAAATAGTTTGGTTATAAATACAAGACATCTGTTCAAAAGCGTGCTAAAGTGGAAAAGTGAGTAGAATAGAAGGACAATATAAATGTCTAAATATCTGAAGAAGAATAACAGTAGAATAATCGTAATTTTTTTTAATTAATAATTAAATCGTTGAGGATTGCTGTTGCTTTAAGCTAGTGATTGTCACATTCGCCATTTCTCGTAACGCATGTTGAGGTGACGAAAATTTTGCTTGCGCTACATTGATACATGTATACAGTGACGTCAACTAATGGGACACTAAACGCTTCAAGACGCTTGAAAAATAGATTTAAAAGGGCAGGAAAAGCACAAAAAAAAACTAAAATTTATTTTTTAAAGTAAAATAACTAAAAAATTTAACAAAACATTAATGAGTATAAAAGCATTTTAATTTAAATTGCTTTAAGATACAACTGTAGCCTTAAGTAACATTAATATCCATCAAAAATTGTGTGTTGTAAAATAAATTTGCATTTCTTAAGTAACCCATACACTTGTAATATTAGTGTATATGTGACCTATGGGCAAAAAATTAGTTTTGGGGAAAAACGATTTTGAAGTTAACAAGTTAATTTTTTTCTAATCAAAGGTGTATTTTGAAGCTTACTTATGACAAAAGTAATGAAGTTAGAAAACTGCGGTTTGCTGCATTAGAAAGAGCATATTGTCTATTTTAAGAATCACCAAAAAAGTAAAAATCTATTGTTTCATCCATAGGTCCGTTTTAAAGAAACTGAATCATATGATATTTGCCATATTATTTCCATTTTGTCCTATATTATGCAATATGTCGCACAATGGTTTCATTTATTCAATAAAAAGGTGAACATAATAATTTATAGGAATAACATAAACAGCATTATACAATGTTGCCAACACATTTCACTTTCTTTTCGTTGTGCAATAAAAATATATTGTACTACCTTAGGAGAACACTAATGATATCAGAATAAAATTTAATATGTCACAGGTTTAAAGGACTAGAAATCACACAAGTAAAAATTTCGTGATGATTGGTCCATAATTTACTATAGGCCCCATATAAAGCCCAATCTGGTTAATTAATTAAATACGCCTAAAACGTTGCAGGTATAGATATGGCGGTAAAAACTTGGCTTAATATGGCCAGAAAAAATGTCATGCAATTTTGTGATATACGGTCCATAATTTACCTTAGATCCCATATTTAGCAGCCTTCTGAAATTTACTGTGTACAATAAAACTAATTTTAATTTTAAAACCAGTAATAACTCTGCTGGGATGATTGGTTCGTAACTTGCCATGGCTCCAATATAAATCCCCCTTCTGAAAATCATTTAAGTTCGGCCTAAACTGTTACGAATTATGATATTTTACTCAAGCTAGTTAAAATTGCTAAAAAAAAAGCATACACTTACTGACTGTCGGTCAATAATTAAACATATGTGTAAAATCCCAGATTTAATACAAACAATTAAACTAATTAAACAGTTTTCTTTATTAATTTTGTACTTTTTGTAATAATAGCCTTTAACGTTTTGAATTATCACTTTTTAAATTTGAAATATTTATAACTGAATTTCACCACTAGTGTAAAAGTAGTTGTAACGAGAAGCCTTTAGTTATTGTGAATTGTAATCCTTGATTTATTAAGGAAATTAAAAGCACTCAACATTACTAAGATGAAGAAACCAGGCTTACACTTAGGTAAGTTGCGTTTTTTTACTTAAACTTCACTTCATTTTCAAACATCAGTATTACAACATTAATATTGCTAGATTAAAAGTAACGTAAATTATTTTATTTAAATCTAAAAAAAATTAAATCCTAGTCTTCCTTTAATAATTTTAATAAATTAAAACTTATTTGCATTTATTTAAAATTTAACTTGAATTGAAAATAAACTTGTAATCTAAATTGAAAATTACTATTCTTTTAACTCAACACATTCACACGTACACAAAAACAAAGGGGAGCTCACACACATATAATCACACATAATTTCTCTAACTCTAGAATCTTATCCCTAATATTGCACAACCTCGTATAATTTCTCGAGTAACCGAGAAAGTATGCTATAGACCAATTTGGCGCTAATTTCTACAACAATAACAGTCCACTCAGCCCTTATCTACAATTTATTTAAACCCCCCAAATCACCAGATTTCTTCAATATGTCTAAACCGCAACCAATTTTAATGCTGATTTCTGTTTTTATAAAGATAAATTAATAATTCAACATTTTTTTATTTTTTCGAACTTATTCTATGAGCTTAATTTCAGTTATGTATTTTATAAAGCTTTTTCTGTACATATAATATACTTCATTGCTATCCAAAGGACAGCTAACTAAGGTAAAATTTTACAAGTAGATACAATATAATAGTCTGGTAGTGTATAAAGTCATTCCTAAAAATTAAAGGAATAGGACTATTACAAAAAAAGCTTTATAAAATACAAAACTGAAACTTAGCTCATAGAATTAATTCGAAAAAATAAAAAATGTTGAATATAATAAAGTAACCTATGAAAGGAAATAATTCCCAGTTTCGATAAATTAATAATAAATAATAAATATATCATATAGATATCGCTCCTGAAATATTCGCACAGTCGGTGGAGGGTATCAACGATTCGGCACAGCCGAAGATAGCACTCTAACTTGTTATGAAATAACTTTCCTACAAGGGTCAACAAATATTTCAAAAGACTTTATAATTAAAAAGAAACATATAATGTGGGAATTATTTATTTTTCATAAATTATAGAATCGTTCCTAAGTATATGTACATATCTATAACTAAAGTAAAAAGTATGTGAAATATTGAAGGTCTATTGTAAAAAGCTTTTTAAATTAAATGTAACTCATAGAAACACATTTAAGAATGTTTAATATAGTAAAAAGAAAAATTCATTAATAAATTTCAGTGTATTTATAAAAAATAAAAATTTCGAATTTAGCACGCCATTCAGAAAACTTATTAATAATAACATTTGTATGCCAAAAATAACTTTGAGAAAAATTTTAATTTAAAGTAGAAAACGAGTTTTTTGCACAGAAAAAATAGAAAATCGACTTTAATTAAACAATTCATTCAGACACTTAATTTTTTTTACTAAATTTGCCCCGGCAAAAGAATTGATCATATCAATTAACGGAGTTGTATTTTCAAGTCATGCCACGCAAATTTATGCCTTGTTCATTGATTTCGAACGAAGACTTCGTTCGCTTAACTTGCATGTAAAACAAAAACAATATGTTTATGATAATTTGTTTTTGTATTAAGCGTTACGAAATTTTTGTTGGGAAATAGATATACAGACAGTTAGTCAATTAATAAATTAATCGCATACATTAAAAAAAAACAACATATACACAAAAAGTTAAGTTTATTTGTTTTTATTAAAGAAATTAATTGCAAACATTAATGTACATCAATTAATTTTTTAATTGAACCATTTTTGGCAAACATTTTTTCTGTGTGTATCATAAGCTTTTCATTTTCTTATTTAAGCTTTAAGGATCTAAAAGTGAACGTAGTCATGCAGAAATGAATAAAAATCTTCTTAAGTCTTTCGGTGAGTTACTTACATACTGCAAACATTTTTAAGCATTTAAGGGCCTATTCTTAAAAAATATTTCAGTTTATAAAAGTTTTATATCACGAATTTGCTATGAAAATTTGTTTAATAAACCTTTAAAAAAAACTGAAATATTTTTTTTATGAATTAGGAGGTAAATAAAAGACGGTTATTAAATATAAAACTTTTTGTAAAAATTAGTTTATTAAGAGATGAAGAGTTTTCAAACTACTTATAATTTAGTGTAGGGTATTTCAAGTAAAAAATTTTTCAGTTTTGGTTCAGTTAATTTTTTAATTTTTTTCTATTTTCTATGTCTACGATATTTAAACTCAATTGTGCAAACCCACGCAGTTTTCACCCTAAAAATCATTGTTGTATAACATTTCTGATAAATACTCTGCACGTATTTTTAGCGTTAGAAAACATTTTAAATAGTGAATAAATTTTAGGCAAGTTTTTTTTTTATGTGCATCACATTGCATAGTTTGATTATTGTTAGTATGCGCTACATCATTTAACAAGCAATATCACCAAGAGAAAAAGAGAAATAACACAAAATAGGCTCGATTGGTTAGACAATTGCGGATTAAGCATTTGCCATGCAACATTGTTGTTTTCTATTGTGCAACCACTGATGACGACGATGTTGTTGATGATGATGCATCACAGTATTAACGTTTACAATTGCAGTAAATTTTTTGGTTTTTTAACTAAAACACAATCACAGTCAGTTGAAAAAAAACATACACGAAAAACATGTGTATCTGTATATTTGTAAATAGAAATGTAGTAAAAATAAATGTAGTTTAATTTATTGCAAAATTGGTTAACAATTGAAGAAAAAATTGATGCAAATGTAATATTTAAATAAAAAATTTTTAATTTTGAATGGTGCCTTACAGCTTAATTATATGGGTTTTAGTCTAAGCCATAGCACACAACTGTTTAGTTGTATATTTTCGGCGTAAAACTTGAAAATATAAATATAAATTTATATACTATTTCTTTTCAATCTTTCTGGCAGCACATGGATTTCGCGTAAAAAGACCTTTTTGAGATCAAGACCAACTCAAGCCGATTTCCGAAACCCTTTACTAATACAGTAAACAGCACCCCTGATTACATCTTGCCGACAGGGTTTCTTGCGCTTTGAGCTGTCATAATAAATTTATTTTTTTATCAAAAGTAATGAGTCGGCACAAACATTACCGTTTTTGTGGTGTTAAAGCAGCCTTTGGTCATACAAAATCGTTTCTTATTGTCTCTTGGCTTCAAATTGTGCTGTACCAATAGCCTTGGCTCTAAAGTTTCAGAACTATATTCATGTAGAAATACCTCTTATACATAATCATCGAATTCTTGCGGGATAATGAGCAACAGAGATTAGCAATGAATCGTTTTTTCCTACTCATACTGACTCAATCATAAGTATAAGTGCGTCGTAGACAGCATTTAAACCAGAGGTTTGCAAAACACCGCACATGTGCGAATGCTCTTACATTAATAAAGAGAGCATGAGAAAATAGTTTATATTTTTACTAGAAAACACTGAACAAACAAAAACAATTACGCTCAAAAATAAACAATGAAAAGAAAATAGAAATGGGAATGTATGTGTTTTGCGGACCCTGATTTAAACTTAGTAGTTTAAACTACTCTGATTCACTCATACTCACGAGAGCAATAAATATGAGTGAGACGTCGACATCACACGCATACTCGTAAATGGCCTCCCTTGTAAATAATGCCACTAGTCCGTACACGCATGTAAAAGGTAGCCCATAAGTAACCCCAATGTATGGAAAAAACATGAGCCCAATTCACAATCTTGTGTAAATGGTCTTGCATCGTAGCATTTGCAAAATGGTATAGTAAATACTGTATAATACTGTTGGGATTTTATTAAATGCTATACTATAGATCGGCTTGGTTCACTGAGTGTTAGCTGTCGGTTTGCAATCATGTGTTGCATAAGGCGAGTAAATATAAACTATTGGTTTTATGCGTTGCATATTTGCAAAAGAGTAGCAAGTGCATATGTTGTTGGTGTAGAGTAAAAATTTACTATACCATTTTACTATAACCCCAAAAGTATGCTATAGTATTTACTATACCATTTTGCAAATGCTACGATGCAAGACCATTTGCACAAGATTATGAATTGGGCTATGGTCTATTTAAATTACGATGTCGTAGGGCAGGTCCATATAGCCCAGCTTTGCATTACAAAGGAGTAGTCTTAAACTACTCTATGTTATAATCCTGAGGATTTGCTTTGAAATCGTTTAAAAACGAAAACATGTCGTTTAAAAACGAAGACATGTCGTTTCACTACAAAATTTTTTTAACAATGACATGGTTCATACTTGCATTACATTGGACCAGTCCATGGAGTAGTCCATTTGATAAAAATGGATCAGGCACTCCAATATTATTTGCAAGTTAAGTTTGAAATTCAAACTTTGAATTATAATTTCAGGAAAATACTTACAATACTCACATTGATTTAACTCATTCAGCTCATCCGTTTTAAAAAAACAGATAAAATACACAACTTCACAATCAGCGCTGCCAGATAAATTTGCCGAAAAATCGCCCACTTCATACATATAACATTAGTAAATTGTAATTGCCAAATCGTCGCTTTGCTATTTCGGGGACAAATCGGGCAGCCTCGCATTTTTCTTCGCCTATACACATTGAGTTAGTGTATACAAATGTTGCTAAGTATGAGTACATTGAATAACATCAAACTTCTGAGTGAATATGAGCTTAAATAGCATTGCAATAAGTATGAGTGTGTAAAAGTACAAGAAATTATGAGTAAAGATTTTTTCAAAGCAATAAATCCAATTGGGGGTAACGAAGTAGATACATTCGTATGAGAGCAACAAGCACACTCAGGTAGTAATTTTAGCGCATAATCCGGCAAATGTATACACGTTTAAGAGCTTGAGCTATCTAACCTCTACTAATATTAAAAATATACAAGCAGAGTCTGTTGTGCAGCCACATCACCTAGGGATGATCCGTTCCACAGGCGGAATTCCCCCGCAAAAGGTGAAAAATCAGGTTTTTAATGGGACATTGATGTTATCCCTTCTCATGAGTTTGGGCTATAGCCACATGCACCACGTGATCTCTGAAAGACAGAAAGCATTTCCCGCAAGAAGCATACTATTGGGTGATTTAAGCGCTCGTCCGCTTGGTGCCGTAACACCAGGGGTACTGGTATCTCGATCGCAATAGATCTTAAGAGATCTGTAATTTTTGGATTTTTGCCAAATTTCCTGACCTTCCGGGATGACGAAACACCAGAAAGTAAAATATTTAACAGGGGGATACTATTTCCTACAATGACCAATTAAGAATTCAATAAGTGTTTCTTTTTACCTTGTAATACCATCTGTATTTAACTCAATTTCTGTAAATTATTTCAAAGACTAAAATTAATTATTGTTTAAATACAAATCCCTGTAATTCTGCTATTAAAAAAATTCAAATCTTCTTGCACCATTTTAATTTCAGAGTTTTTTTCTCCCACTCATTCTTTCATGTATATTTGCTAATTTATGGCTAAAATAATAAAAAAAGGAGAAAATTCGGAATAATTTCTTAATGTCTTTTAACACATTTTGCATACAAGATTTGCAATTTCTGTACAGAAAAAAAGAACTAATGTAAAAGCTGTATAATGAACAAAACAAAGAAACGAAAAAGAAGATATATGAGAATTAATTATTTATAGTGCACAGAAAAGTATTTAAAATAAAAAGGCATAAAATCCAAATGCCGGATTCTGTGTGGAGTTTTAAAGCCAAAATCTTTTATAAGAGCTATTTGTATAAAATGCCCATAAAATGTTAAAAACGTAATTTTTATTTTTAATGCCGTAAAAATCGAAGAAAAAACATAAATTTTTACGAGGCAAGGTAAACGCAAAGGTAAAGTAAAGGAACAATAAAAATCACAAGAATTATTATTAACCCTCATGTAAATGGCAAATTACCTTTCGCGTTCTCAGATTAATTTTTTTTTATAGAAAGAGATGGTCCACATAGTTGAAACTTTTTGAGAACTCCTAACTCTTAATACATTTTAAATTATTTAAATAATTTTGAAAAGGGGACCATTTTTCATCTTACCCCTTTAACGGTATGGTAAGGTACCCGGGTAACTACATAAGTACATTAAATAGCAAAAAGCGAGTAAGTAAGAAAGTTGTCATGAATATTGTAGATTAAAACTTTTATTTGGTGAAAGTAAACTAAGCCAAGAAATTAATTATTTTTCATATCTGTGGCCGTATGGAAAACCTAGATAACTCCATTTTTTGAAAACGCGCGAGAAAAACATATTTAAAGTTTTAAAAATATTTCGCTAATTATTTCATATGAAATTAAGTTATTATGCATGCGCATTTAATAAAACATAATTTTTAATTTTGTTAATTATTTCTGGTTCCAATGAACTAATTTTTGGACATTAAAAACGGAAATCAATGTCAGTTATCATGTTTTTTCGAAAAATGGAGTTATCTAGTTTTTCCGAAAGAACTTTTTTTTTAATTTATTTAAACATTTTATGGAATTAAATCAATTAACGTAATGATTTGTGGAAAACATTATCTATTTTACTCAGCACGTTAATTAATCCGTTTTTTTGTACGAAAAAATGGAGTTACCTACCCAGTTTTTCCAAAAAAATTTTTACCTTTTATAAAAAATAAGCCGAGCTTTTGTCTGTTTTAATGCATAAACTTACTCTGTAAAAAAGTTTGGGTTTTTTGAAGCACTTAAGAGAAAAAGCTCATAATTGAGCGCTTCAAAAAGAGAGCTCCTATACAGCAGTAAATGGTAAAGAATAAAATATACAAAAAAGCTGCTATTTTAGTGCTGAGTGCTTTAGTTGACCCAAAGATCTTGTGACCCGAATTCGTTCTATACAAACAACGTCGATTTAAACTTCTAATTTTTCTGTTTTTTAAGACACTATGGAGGTACCTTGTTTTTCAAAAAATGTATGGAGTTATCTAGTTTTTACATAAAAATTGGTATTTTTCTGATTTTTGTTTTTCAAATAACTTTTAAACAGTGGCACAGTGATAGTAAATGAATATTTTTGGTGTTATCTCATTTAACTGAAAAAGTGGAGTTAACTAGTTTTTCCATACGGCCACAGATTACAAACAATTAAAAATTAATACTACATTTTGGACACTTTATTGAATGCCTATTATAAATCGGTTTGGAACAAGCTTTAATTTTTTTTTTTGATGCGTAGTTACGAGCACTCGTCGCACATTACTTTGTTCCATATACACAAATGTGGTGAAAAAATGTTGTTCCAAATTTTAAAAAAATTACTGGACTGTATCTAAATGAATTACATGTAGGAAGAACCATTTTTATGTTAAATGCGTGTCGCCGCTGCTAGAAGTCGCTCAACTTGTCCGAATTTTTAATAACATTTTACAAGAAAAATTAAATTTAATTCAAGCACTACATTTATTTTAAAGAATTACTACAATTTTTAAGTTAGTATTTGGTTAAAAAGACATTCTTCTTTAATATGAGCCCACACTTTATTTTAAGTTTGTATTAGTAATGCTCTGGATGAATCTTAAAAAAGTGTTGCCGTACCTAAAAAAAAAGTTAAAAAAGTTTTGATGGACAACTAAAAAAACTGAGTGAATACTTTTTAATTTTCTTGGCCGTTTAACAAAACAAGTGTCCGCCATTAAGAATTAAAAGAGAACCAACCACATTTTAGTTTTAACTTACAGATATATTATCTTTTTTATAGGCCCAAAACGCATTTATTATTTTTTATAATTTAGTAGTTTAGATTAAAAGCTATAAATATTTCTCTGTACGATAAAATTATTCAATTTTCTTTGTACTGTGTTTAGAAATTAACTCCCTGAAGAAATTAGCTTTAACAAAATCTGAATTGGAAAATTGGTTTTTTTTGTTGTTTTCTTACGACAGTAGAATGAAGCAGTTTGTTTTTAAATTTTGTTTCTTCTTTCAACCCACTTACAACTACAATTCGAGTCGGAAAGAACCCAACCAATTGTAGGGGAATGTAAGAAAAGATAAACTCACTGTTTATTGTGGGTGTTTTGTTTTGGCTTTAATATTGTTACAAGTAAGACTTTGAGTGTTTATAATTTTTATTCGCTTTAGGGTTTTATTTGTATAATATTTTAGACTCTTCTAAAATCTTTGGAAAAGGTTTCCTGATGAGCTGGCCTAAGCAACTAGTGAAATGCGCATAGAAACTAGCTTTCCCTCAACAATAAATTTCAGTGTATTTATCAAATATGAAAAACTGGGAATTTAGCACGTCATACGGTAATCATATTAATAAAAAATCTCTACCGTTGTTAGAAATGTTTATATAGCCTTACAAAAATGCAGGGTGTTTTTGCCAAAAATATGAAAATCGTCGACATTTACTTTAAATTTAAAAAAAAACTGAGTGCACCGTTTTTCAGTTTTTTTTAAAGAATATATGCTCCGTTGCCCTTACTATTGATGTAAAGAAAAAAATTTACCTCATTTTGAGTTTAAGTGTCATTTTTGTGACTTTTCCGGAACACCAAATAGTACCTGTTTTTCATATTTTTTTATGAAATATTTAAATTGTCTGTATCATTGTTCGTATCCTTGCTAGAATTTATAAAAAATAAATACAACAATTTTATTATTATACCTACATAAATTAGGTGATTTTCAACAACTCAACATAAAAAGTGTTGCCGAGTTAAATTTTTTTTAAAAAAAGGTTACATGTACCTCCCATGAATCCTTTGACGGAATTTTTTCAAAACTTGAATTTTGTTTATTATTATCATATCTAACTCCATGCAAAATATTATTAGTCTGGGTCAACACCTTCTATTTTTGCACAATTTTTGTTCTTCATCAAAGTATTGTGTGTCGTGACAACTCCCTACTTCGGGACCCCTTTTATTATTTTTTTGCAAGCCGGATTTTTTTGACGTTAAAACTTTAAAAGCACAGTCTCTATTGAAGACTTCACTTATTATTGGAAGATATGAAAAAGAGTGCCTGTAGTTACATTTCTTCCCGAACTTGTGTATGAAAAGAAATCAGATCTAAAACTATTCTTTCGCATATATTTGTTTGTCGCTCTACTTCTTAAGTTTACCAGTGTAGCACTTTGAATGCAGGCTTATAACTTTGACGTAAATTCTAATTCAGCATCTTCCATAAAACTTATAGAGTAGCAGTGTTATAGTGCCACCCAATATTCTCATATCACTGGTAAATATTATTTAAACTTTTTATTGAATCGCATTTTGAAACAAAAATGCAATTCAACATCTTTATTTTTTTCATACATTTTACATCCGCTCCCACGACGAAAATGTCCAGACACTTTTCCAGTAAAATTTAAAAACACTGTTTTGGTTACACGCTAATGCTTAGTATAAAGCGGGAATAAGAGTTCCTATTAAAGCATCTAATTTTGATACACGGAATGGATTAAATCTTTTAGTCGTCTTTTCTTAGAGTTACAATCAAGGCGAAGTCACTAGAAGGTGAGGTCAACTCTACAACAACACTGCTTTTGTGGTCCGATCATCAAAAATATTGCTAGTAAAAAACGGTTTGTTTACAATAAGGGAAATCACCAGAATAATATTTAAAAGTTATTATAAGTGTTGATCGACCTTTTTTGATTGCTCAAAATAGTCTATATAGTTACTTATATGCAGGCATTCAAGGTCATTAAATATTATAATTAAAATAAAATCGACGTTTCGTTGGTATTCTTTCCAACTTCTTCATAGATATGCATAAATAAATATAAACCTTAAATTTCAAACTAGCATATCTAAGCAGTAATACCTTGCATAACTCAGGGTGTTTACAAAATATTACTGAAAATCAACATTTATTGTTAGTCTCAGAGTTTTTCCGTGATTATGCACATAGTTTCCAATATGTCCATATAGGTACCCGGGTACCTTGCAATGCTGTTAAAGGTGTTTTTTTGCCATTCACATAGGGGTTAATATGTAATAAAACAAATGAAAAAAAATATTTAAATTATTAGGTTAAAGTGAACTTTATTGATCGCAAAATTGTGGTTTTCTTAAATTAGACAAGGAAGTATCTAAAAAATAAAACTTTTTATATGTATACCAAAAACAAATGAGCACAAAAAGTAAATTTTCTTTAAAATTCATATAAATTTAAACAATTTAAACAATTATGAATTAAAATCTATTTAGTTCTTATATCTTGGCGAAAAAATCTCCGTAATTAACCATTTTTTTCTTTAGTAAATTTAGTAATTTTTAAAAATAGTTCAAACAGTAACAAAATTTAAAATCAAACTAGCTAATTATTGAAAGAAACTGACACACAGGCATATGAAATTGTACTTATAAAGCGTGGTCAAACCAAAATCCACGATGTTCCTTGTAAATAAAACAAAAAGTTTTCAGAAAATTATCTCAATATTTTTTAATTGTTATAGAAGGATAATGACCCCACCAAACATTCACTTTTGGGGATTCCATTTGCTACAGACCCTGTTTGCTCAAATTATACTATAAATAAAAAATGTAAATACTACACACATGCACAAATCAAATTCTTAGCTAATTTTCCTCAATTACTTTAAGAAAGGATTAAGTTAAATCGACATTCGTATTATTTTGAGTTCAAAACACACAATGGGGTTTCAAAAGTAATGTAAATTTAAATTTGTTTAAATATTAAAAGACATTCTTCAATATAATCTATCATTTTATACTATAAAAACATACTTATTTATTTTTACATACTTAAACTAATATTTTAATTAAATTTATATTTAAAGCAACAAAATTGCTGGTAACACACTCATCAATACGATTGTTTTTAAAGGACATTTTCCATTACTTAGGTAAACAAAACAATTTCTAATTGTAACTGATACAGATGTCTCCACACTTACATGCAAGTTAAACGACATCTAGATGCATTTATTTGTATTCTCTTGAACTGCCCAAAATGAACTTTATACGGCTATTTGAACAAAGTAAAGTACGGCTAAAAATTTTAACTACAACGAAAACTCAGATACTATTCTTTCAGAAAATTTCTTTTTGATAAATGGAGTAGCGTTCTTATTCGATAGATAAATTCGATTAAAATTTCTTAAGTTTTATTATAATTGTTTGGATAAATCTTAAGCATTGGGAGCAACTGCAGATCATTCTTTGAGTTTTGAAAGCAATGCCAAGAATTGTAAAATAAAAAGAAAGAAAAACTTCTTCCTAAACTAGAACTGAAATATAACTCGACTAGAACTGAACCAGACCTGAACTAGCACTGAACTAGAAATGAACTAGAACTGAACTAGAACTGAACTAGAACTGGACTAGAACTGAACTTGAACTGAACTAGCACTGAACTAGAACTAAACTAGAACTGAGCTAGAACTGGACTAGAATTGAACTAGAACTGAACCAGAACTGAACTAGAACTGAACTAGAACTGAACTAGAACTGAAATAGAACTGAACTAGAACTGAACTAGAACTGAACTAGAACTGAACTAGAATTGAACTAGCACTGAACTAGAACTGAACTAGAACTGAACTAGAACTGAACTAGAACTGAACTAGAACTGAACTAGAACTATACTAGAACTACACTATAACTGAACTAGAACTGAACTAGAACTGGACTAGAACTAAACTAGAACTGCAGTACAACCTGTTAAGGAATATTTTTGAACCTAACTGTTCACGTACATTTAAACCCAACCCATTCAATATTCACAGGTCATAAGCGTATGTTAAATATTTTTCAGAGACCGTTAATAATAGATATCTAGAAAATAAAAAACTCTCGTTATAAGAGTCAACTGAGAATTATACTGTCACATACCAACATATTTGTATTAAAGTGCTCTCGCATAATATATGGTGATCTTAAAGAAACGATCTCAATTCTTACAGTGAAGACTTATATTTCAACGAAAAAATAAAAGATCGTAGAAAACTTTTAAAAAGAGAATTTAGTTTGTCTGTTATAAAATAAAACTCTTTTGAGTAACATCCGTACAGGATGTTACAGCTCGCCCATGGCAATCCCGATTTTCATGAAAAAAATAATAATGAGTGACAAGACACATTTTCATTTGAATGGATATGTAAACAAACCAAATAGTCGGTTCTGGGCAATGGAAACCCCTTTTCATTTAAAGTGACAGTCTGATGTGTAATTTGGTCAGGAAGAATCATTGGACCTTTCTTCTTTGAAAATGAAAATGGCGTAACGGTAACTGTGAATGGAGAGCGATATTGTGATAAGATTGAAAACTTTTTAACGCCACAACTGCATGATTTTGGCTTGATTAACATGTGGTTACTGCGAGTAGTATACCTTCCCGGCGCATTAATGACTGGAACAATCAATTCCTCAAATGAGTTTTATTTAAGGACGAATAAATAAAAATCTCGTCTTAAGAGTTTAACTTGACCTTTATTTGTAACGGTAAAAAACTGATTTAGATAAATTTGTTTGTTTTTAATTCACAAAATAACTGTTACAAAAAAATGTTTGGCATTACTTATAACTGTAACGGTCCCTGCTATTTTGCGAACCAACTTTTTATGTTTAAAAGGTTTAGTAATTGTGGTGTTTATTCTCATTCTCATTTCTGCACATCATACTACTGGAAATCTACAATAGTTTTACTATGCAATATGTGAATGCTGAAAGTCCGTCTGTCCGATTGTGTATCAGTAGGTCTACACAAAAAAACACTTCATTGGTGACATCTATGTTGCATGTAGAACAAGACAAAAACAGGACATAAAAGAACCCAAATAACATGCAACAATACCAACATCATTTAGATGCTGCATTTGCGTTTACAAGTGAAAATGAGGGCTGAACTGAATTTGGTACAATAAAGAAAACAAAACCAACATAAAAGCAAAATAAATTAAACATTCCACACCTAGTCAAAACTCTGCTCTAAATGATCCCCTCTAAACAAATTCAAGTAGATATGTACTTAAAAGGACTGGCATGAATTAAAATTTTATTAGTTAAAATGATTATAAAGATTATAAAAAGATCGAAGGTCACATAAACTTTTCTTAATAAATATGCAAATTACGAGAAGAAGACATTAAGTTTTTGATTTTAATCACTTATAAATGCCAATAAACAAAAGTTTATTTTTTATTAAAACAATATATTTAACGAAAATTAAAAACAGAACTTTCATGTTAACCCTTTTTAAGAAATATTGACTTGTCTCAGTACTGTAACGGATGAGAGTGGAAAGGGCAATAGTTGTCATATATGCGTGTAGAGGTGCAATCGGCAGAAACTGGGGCAATGCGCCCAAGGTATGTCAATTGGATCTTTGAGGCTGTAGTAAAGCCGACTCTGTATTACGGGGTCGTTGTATGGTGGACTGCATTTGATAAGAGCAGGCACCGCGTGATGCTTGTGAAAGTAAATAAACTTGTCGCGCTGATGATCACGAAATCAATGCGATCTCCTCCCACGAGGACGCTGTTTACGATAATAAACTGGCTGCCGGTGGTCATCACGGCCAAACAGATGGCTCTTTGCTCAGTGACACGGCTGCACTCGGCGCACGGCTGGTCGGCCCGTGATTATGGACACACCGGATTAATCAAATGTACGATTGTCCATGATGAAATGGACTATTGCACCCCGGTGCCTTTCTTTGGCGCGTAATTTGTGACACAAACGGCGCACGGCAATTTGATGTCGGGTACTTTCCACGAACCGACCCTGGGGGTTTATACTGATGGTTCGAGGAAAAGTGAAAGAGTTGGCGGAGGTTTCTTCATAGAGGACCTGGATGTGAAATTTTCCTTTCGTCTACCGGATGAAATGTAGTGTCCTGCGGGCAGCAAACTGGCTGAGGTATCATCGCATATCGGAATAAATACGTATATTTACTGACAGCAAGGCTGCCCTTGCTTTCCTAGCGAATGTCTTTGTCGAATGTCTTTGAATGGGATTGCGAAGCATTCAAGGGTAACGCTAATATGGATACCGGTGAACTCTGAGTTCCCGGGCAATCAGGTGCCAGATTGGCTGGCGAAATAAGATGTTTGCATGGATGGCGTAATCATAAATCAATTCATTGGCTTTCCAATGGCTAATTGTAAGGCACTTTTCAGGCGCGAGTCCTATAGAGTTGCGCAGATGTGGTGGACCTGTGAGTCCAACAGCTCGATATCCAGGATCTTAAGGCCTAGATATTATGAACGGAGAACTAGCTCTCTACTTAGGTTCAGCAGGAACCAGATTGGGACACTGATATCGGTTGTGACTAGATACTGGCCGGTGGGGACTCATGTTGGAAGAATGGGTCTTAAATTTAACGACTACTTTAGAAGTTGTCAAAACGAGGAGGAAGAGGACACTGTGCTGCATAACTTAAATCGCTTCTTCTCTTCACTAGGAAGACGAATTGATTGTACCTTGCAGTACCGCCATCTAAGTAACTGCTCTATAGGAGGGGCATTGGCGCTGGGTATCACAAAGGGAGCTGTCTCTCGATGGCTGCCCATAGAACCTAACCTTACCATATTTTTTTCTTTTGTAACTAATGTCATCAAAAACTGTATATTTATCTGTTTAAGAGCTTTTTATGAATTTTGGCTTGGAATTGTTAGTGCATATTTTTGCATGTTTTACGCTTTGTAGCATATTTTTGCATATTTTAGTCAAAACAGTATTTTTGCGCCATATTTTTAAATGCATATTTCACATTTTGGAAGCATAATTTGATAAATGTTCAGCGATTCAAACATAAAAAACAAAATTGTGTGCACTTCGCGAATCAGTGATGAAATAAAGAGATAATTCGGCACAATAACAGCATAGAACGTCAATTATGCCTCAGCGACATCGAAAATTTGAGCCATCGGATGGAGGTGTGCCGCCGAGGTCCATGGACACTATGACACTGGACATTATGACATGCCACCGACTGCTTAGTGCCAAAAGCGATACTACTAAAGTAAATTGATACTTAAACGCTCTAAGTCATCTTAAAATGTAGACAATTTGTAAATTCCTACTGTATATATTAACTTCATTGCATACTTTTTTTCCAAACGAGGACTACGCTTGCAGGGTAGAGTGTAAATACGTCTGCATATCAATGTTTGAATGTCTAAATTTCAGTATTAAATGTTACATTGTGTTGGTTACTATGACCACATTTCATTTTAATTGGATTGTTTGGCTTTGAGGCCAAACAGTCAGATGTTTGTTTAAATATTTGTGTATGAAACAAATTGCTTAGGCAACTGCAAATATGCATGTGTGTGTGTGTATGTGCGTATATGGATGTTATGTCATTTAAGTGGGAGTTGCAAGGAGGGATGAGGAATTGTCTGGTTACCGCATCAATATAATTGTATACTTGTACACCTAACATCTTTGTACAATTTAGCCCTAGAAGTAAATTAAGATTTTCAAACCCAAAAATTTAAGCAATGACCGTAACAATGCAATTGAACGCTTGGCTGGAGTTCTAATTTATACTTACCCTGAAGGAAACTTGGGGACAAGTGTCTCCAAGTCACCAGTTTTGTCAACTATTTTAGTAACTTCTTGGCGACATGTCAACAAATTTTCTACAGTTTTTTTATTTGCCTTTGATGAGAATGACAGTTCTCATTTGCCGCCAAAGCGCTATTATTCGTCGGCGGCATAATTGTTTTTATTAATCTGGCATTTTTTCATTTGTGCTATAATAAATATGCAGTACATTAATCGTTATAAATTTATAAAGGAGATAAAAAACTCCATTTGTTATATTTTGGGTTTTCTTTTGTATATTAAAAATTAAATGCTGACGAGTTCGGCGGCAGCAAAATTAAAAGAATGTCGGCGGCTAAACTCAGCCTTTAAAATTAAAGCTTTGAAATAATGTAATGATTCTTCTTTATGTTTTTATGTGTTAAAACTATAAGCGGCTGCAAGTAAAATTAAAATTTTAGTAATAAATAAATTAAAATAATTAAATAATAAATTAAATGTAAATAAAAGTGTTTCTAAAATAATGATGAGTAAAACAAATTATAAACGACAAGTAAAAAAACAAGCAATTTTGTACAAAAATAGAAAAAATGAAAACGATATTAATTTAAGTTAAGTAAATTGTGAAAATTTTGTGGAACCTGTAGAATATTTTTTGGAATTAGAGATAGATTTGCCAAACGCCAAATTGAGTTTGCGTGAAAAAATCAGAAGCTGGTACATTGAAACAGCGCCTTACAGAAAGTGTTTAGAAAAACTTCTTCTAGTATTACAGGAGGAAGGTCTAGATGTTCCTCTCTCAGCTGCATCTCTGTTAGGAAAAAGGCAAGAATTTTCAATTAGAAAAGTTTCTCCAGGAAATTATTGCCACATAGAAATAAAAGCTCAGCTTAGAAAAGTTCAACAAGTTTTAGCAAATTATGACGAAATTAATTTAGATATAAAAGTTGTTGGAATCCCATAATTTTAAAGTTCGCGAATCTAATTATGGCCGCTGCTTTGAAAAATCGTTAATTTGCAGGAGAAACTAAAACCTTTCCTATTGGAATATACGTAGGTCCTAGTTAACCTAAGTGTGTAAAAGATTTTGTTGATGAAGCGATTTCATTAAAAGATTGATTGTATTTAAATTAGAAGAAAATTAACATTACGTTCTGTTGTTTAACATGTGACACGCCGGCTAAAGCATGCGTTTGTGGTGTCCCAGGACATACTTCCTCGCATGGATGCACTAAGTGTACGCAAGTGTCAAAGAATATTGGGAATGTCCTTACATATAGTTTATCCAGTGGGACTTTTATTTCCGATGAAGCATTTACTTCAAGAAAGTATCCAAAGCACCACAGCCAAACATTAAAAAATGAAAAATCTCCCCCTGAAGAAATAGGCTTTAATATGGTAACGCAAATACCTTTAGATAGCATGCATCTAATCTATCTTGAAGTTACAAGAAAGATGCTTATTCGAATCATTAATAACAAAACCGAAGAGAAAACTCCAAAAGAAAATTTATCTTTGGAGCTCGTAAAATTAAGAAAAATTATTTCCAAGGAATTTCCACGCAAACTTAGGCCCATAGAAGAAAGGAAGGCTACTGAATTTCGTGAGTTTCCTGCATATACTGGTCGTATTGTTCTTTTCAACAACGTACACTAAGAAGTGTACATTGAAGCTAAAAGAAAAAAATTTTAATACAAAGAAGTGGCAATTGTAGAAGCTTTGATCAATGATTGCCTAATTCTTTTAAAGACCCCAATAATATTTGTGCATTTAAATCAGATATTCCTATAAAAGTCGAAGCCATAATAAATGAAGACGAGGTGTACATCATAGGAAAACGTTTGTTGGACTTAGGGAGTTTTTTCCAAGAAACCCTCAGTTCCTGTGAAATAGCCATTTACACTACAAATCTTGTTTTGGGTGAAAAATAAAAATTTTAATGAGCGAAATTTGTATGCGTACCTCTTGATAATCACTTAATAATAATACCCATTTTACATAGCTGCCTTACAGAAAAATGTCGAACGACCATCCACAACACTCCTAAGGAAACCTAAAGTTTTTTTTCCCAACAAGGTAATTTTACAAATTTGTATTCTTTTATATTTTTATGCATTACATATTTTACTTTTTCTTTTTAGTTATTTCTAAATAAATGTCCTAGCTGTGATCTACTATCTACACAATTTAATTCATATAAAGGTTTGTAAACAAATTTCTTTCGATAATTAAATTTACATGAACAATTAATTTAAAACGTGAACAACTATTTAGTATCAGTTTTGTTTTGAAATTCAAATGATTTTTCTAAACAAAATGCACATTAATTAAAAAATGTAAATACAACAAATACTTATATCTTTAACTGAACATATGTATTCACTTTATTATCACAGACGCCGCTGAAAGGCGACATAACACATTGCTGGACATATTGGCGGACCTCAAAGTTTCACTGGATTCAATCATAAAACAGAATGCAGTTACTACAAATCCTATTGAATTTTTTCGGATTAATACAGAGGAAAACCTAAAAGAGTTTGAAGATTCAGACCCATACGTTAGTGTTTGACTTTGTTTTCAACTTAATACGCATATGTACAATAAAATTTAATCTTTTCTTTATGTCTTATGGATAAGAAAAATAAAATCTCTATTTGCTGGTAATGCTGAACGAAATCTGCATCAAGTATTTGGCCAAAATATAATAATCAATTTAATTTTGATGGCTCTTTTGGCAAAAACAGATTGCGTGATAGATAAACAGCCGTATTCATAAAAATTTATTAATGGTTAATTAACCATTTACATATAAGGCAAAATTGCTGAAGTTGTATTCATAAACGAAAAACTTTTTATTCGAATACTTTCTTATCGTATATATAAAAAAGGTTCAAACAAAGGTGTCTATGATACCTTTCGGCAAGATTTTGTTCAGAAACTAAAATAAAATGTAGTTTTATTTGATAAGAATAATTTTTAAGTTCTACAATTAAAAAAAAATACAAAAAAAAATTAAATATAGAATTTCATGTGAACCGAATTAAAGTTTCATGCATCACTAGCAATCAAATGGCAGCAAAATATAAAGAAAGTTGCCATACTTAAACACAAAATCGCCACAAAAAGTTCCCTACAAGAAATACATAACCAAAACTAAAAAAAAAACATTTTACTAACACACTTGCAACAGTTTGTGGGTGGTGGATTTGACCAGGATCATCGTTTACGATTTACCAGTGGTAATAAAGGAACAAATAATGTTATTCAAAATCCTGATAACTTTAAAAGTAAGTACTTGATTTTGTGGTCACAATTAATTGGTCACACGTACGTTTACCTTCATTTTCAGACCCATGCAAGAAGTGGAACGTCATAAAGCAGCCGTCTTATTTCCTATGTATGTATTTGATTATAATTTTTTCAATAAAAAATTTAATTAAAAATTAAAATAAAAAACTGTATTGGGTATTTAATAAAGGTTAGTACTAACCAATTTTTACGTTATAAATAACTAGTTAGTGATAACCAATATTTACGTTATGACTAACTAGTTAGCATTAACCACTATTTTGGTTATCATTGACTAATAAAATGCAGGAGAGTAAGCAGTACAGATATATGTTCCGTAGTCGAGTGGAATTCATTAGTTAGAAAGAGAGGCAAAATCACATGTACACAAGAGTTTCGGTTAGTTTTTTCATTTTGCCTTTAATAAACTAATAGAAACTTTAACCAATATATTGGTCAACACTGCCGGTCATATAGCTAGTAAAATTACCGGTAGTCGTCTTGTAGGGTTAATAGTAATAAAACTGTTAATGTACGTTTATGAATACCAGTTTTTATAGGAGGTTTATTAGACAAAAAGCGTTTGATAGTTGTTACATGCTATAAGCTTTTTATGAATATGGCTGAAAAACTTTAAGATTTAAGATCTCAAATTTGTAATATATTTTAAATGGTTTTTTGTTTTAATATACAGACGTAATATCAACGTTTAGTGAAGCAGCCGATAAAACGCTTAGAGGAGCTTTTCAGCGCCAAAAAAACATTTTAAGCAAATGGGTCGGAGCAAAGCAAAAAAAGGGAAAACATTGAATTAAGGCGATTCCTCAGGCAAGGAAAATTATTGTTTTTTTATAAATACCTATTTTAAAAAACGTTTTTATAATAATAATAATATTAAATGCAACTTTTTAAATACTATTTAAAAGGCAGAAATGTACCTTATTTAGTTTTAATATTTAATATGGCTGCAATGAATTGCTTAATTTTTTTAATAAAACATCAAAATTTAACAAAAGTTTCATTAACGACGTCTTTTTCAGAAAACTATCAAAAGTGTAGACTAGAATTACTGAAATGCACTAGTGAGTATCTGGTGACAATGTCTACATATGTTTCCAAATGAACCACCTACTCTGTAGTGACAACATCATCAATGACATGTCGGGGTATAAGTAGTCACAAGTACTGATGACGGAGTCAGTAGGGAATCAGTACTGATTCACTAGTGACATTTTCCGCATGGCAGATACACCCTGCAAATAATAGGACCAGTCCAAACACGCGTGTAAAGAGTAGCCCACAAGGGACTAGGACTAGTCCAAAAGTAACCCAAACGTATGGAAAAACATGGTCTATTTAGCATTACGATGTCCTAGAGCAGGACCATATCCATCATTGGACTACAAAGGAGTAGTTTTAAAACTACTCCATTGTGTACACAAGAGTATTAGTTTTAACTTCGTTTAAAAACGAAAACATGTCGTTAAAAAACGAAGACATGTCATCTCACTACAAACACTTTTTAACAATGACATGGTCCATGCTTGCATTACATCGGACCAGTCCATGGAGTAGTCCATTTAATTAAAATGGATCAGGTGGATTAGTCCTATAATTTGCAGGGACATTAACGTAAATACTAATTTGTTTAATCTTCTTTATACTACATTTACATTAGGCCGAAATCTTGTAGAATTGATTTAAAATCTTCATTGAAAGCTACTGCGTTTGCATTATACTTTTTTGACAGTAGCGAGATTTTGTTTTTATAACAAAACAACTGACGAAAAGATTTTTCGTTACACATACAAAAAGAAATATACATTAAAACATATTACCTTTAATAATAATCAGCGATATCAATTTTTTCAATATTATTCGCCTTTTTTATTTTTTTTACAATTTTTATAAAACTTTTTAATAGTTTTTTACAATTTTTTAATATTTTAATCAGGCTTAAGTTCATCAAATTTAATTTTCATTAAATTATTTTTATGAAAAAAGGAATTTTACAACATGAAATTAATTAAAATTGTTATTGAAAATCATTCATCTTGCGATCGAAACATGTCATGGTAACCAGCCGCCTGGGTTCGAATCTCAGGTCAGTCAATAATGAATGATTATCAATAACAATTTTAATTAATTTCATGTTGTAAAATTCCTTTCCTCATAAAAATTATTTAATGAAAATTAAATTTGATGAACTTAAGCCTGAATAAAATATTAAAAAATTAATAGTTAAACAATATAACCACAATTCTAATTATTTTTTTTATAATTTTTGTTTTGTTTTTTTTTAATGTAATTTTTTCTTGTGCAGGGAAGTATTTTTTAGTTCTATATTGAAAACCCCATGGTTGCATCATTAAGTACTACTAGATTTTGAGTAGATTTCGTCGAAATCTAGTCACGAAGTAGATTTTGTTTTGTATGGAAAATCTAGTCAAAAGCAACTAGCTTTGGCTCGAAATCTCGTAAGTACTAGATTTTGCGTAGGGGTAAATGTAGTATTATATACAAAAACAAAAACCCGATTAACAAACATGAAAACTCGTTTCGTGTCTGCTTGGCAACCCCTCTTTCTTCACTACCCCGATCGCCAACAAACAAAACATGTTTGTTAGACATGTCTGAAAAGACACCGTGTGAACTCCTTCATAGACAAACAAAAATGGATAAGTGCACTTCGTTTATTTGTTTAGTTGTATTTTATCGAGATCTAACAAGTGGAGTGAAAGCTAACATTTTATTTTAGGATTTTCTTTAAAATTTTGCTTATAGTTTTATTTCTTCAATATTTTACATTTGGGGTTCACTATTTGACTTGCCAAATATCGTTGTAATTTAATTTTCACTTTTGTAAACCTAAAAAATTTTTTTTTTAATTTTTAAGTTGGTTTCTTTAATTTTTTAATATTTATTTTAGATGTCAACAAAATACATTTCACAAACATGCTAAAAATTTTACTAATTTTACTGTTTTCTATAAAAAAAAAACTAACTAATTTCATTGAAGTGAAAACAATTTTGTTTCTTTTGAATTTTTCCACAAAAAAGACATGAAAAGGCTTAAAGAGTAGAAATATCATAACAACCTAAAATTGAAATCAACATGCGATAAAAGTCCCACAGTGTACAACTTTGTAACGAGAATGTGTTGATTTTTCCAAAAGTTTTTATTTTATTTTTGATGTTTTTTTTTTAAATTTCAATCGTTGTTTCTATTCTTTTCTTATTGTTGTAACTATAAAACTAAAAAAGCGCAACTTTTTGCACTTTTTATCAGGTAAAGTTAGTTTTTTTGTTTCTAGTTAGAATTTCTTTTGAACAAAGTTTTTTGTTCGAATAAATAACACTGTAAGCAATTCAAATAATTAATCGTAAGTTATTAATTTATTTAAAAATTTACCTTATGATAACACTGTGCTAGTTGAGAAAAAACAGCCAAGCGTGGCAACCAACTGTTTAGTATTTGAATAAACTAACAAACCGAGTCGTTTTAGATATATAAATTTTTTGGCAAAAAATTATGTTTTTAGCAAAATTTCGAAATGTCTAAACGTATAGAAAACAAAGCTTCAAACCACAGAAGCCCTAATGATTAAAATCTGTCCACAACTTTTGATATGAAAATGAATTTTTCAAAAATGTGGACTTAGCTCATTAACAACTCAAGATAACGATATCTATATTATTTATATTTTAATTATGAGAGAAAAATCTTGTAATCGCTTATAATCAAAATTGGATAATCTGTTAAAGAAGAAGAAGGTTTGTTTATCTGCTTAACTGTACGTGGTCGATGATGATTGATTGGGAATTTCTTATTTTGCAGAATATTCTAAAGAACAGAAAGAATTCTGAGAATATTATCAGCACATTAGCAATAATATTCTTATTTCACAGAGTAACACCAGGTTCGTAAAATCTATACAAGTAAAATTGTTTTACCAAATGATTGATCTGGAACTTTTTGGACTCAACAGCTTTATTTAAAAAGAGAATTGTTATCTGTATTCTTACCTAACAATATTCAAGAGCTATATTCTGGATAGCCTGGATGTTCCAAGGTTGCCTATACCAGAAAAAATATTCTCATTTTCAAAAAAAAAAAACTGAAATTTAAATTTCAGGACGATTTGGATAAGGTAGTACAGTAGATAACGGATATAAGGACATTTCACATAAGAAAAAAAAATCTTTTAAATAACAATTTTAAATGCACCGTGTCTCTTTCCATATTTGTCAATAAATGTATTCTGTATAAGAAAACTTTTTGTAAGAATAAAACGGATACAAGAAATATGTTGCCTCGCACCAAAAATAAAAATACGTACAAAAAAACATTTTTGACAAGGAATTTTTTTACACGGCATTACAATATTTGCTTGAACAAAATATTCAACTTAGTTTAAATGTACAAGTATTTGTTTTCTTAAAGTAGTATAATATTCTAAAACAAATAAATTTCTTATAATATTGAAATCTTTTATAAGAAATTAAGAAATAAAAAAAACTAATTGTTAATTGGGTTAAAGAGAAACTCACTACTAAGAAACATTTTGGTTTTTTTTTTAATTTCTTATATCCGTTACCTACTGTATAGGAAGCAGTAGATATTGATAGTATGAAGTTTAAAAAATAACGCACATCATTTCCCTCTAGAAAACTTTACCAAGAGATCTGCGTCTGCAAAATGAGCCGAATTTGAAGCAAAAAATTCGTCAATATTAAATTCTGTAATACATATCCCAATTAAAAACTTTATCATTTTGCGAAGCACTAATGGTACATTTAAAAAATAAGCGCACAATTATGCGCTACGCAATAAGACATACATAAATGCAGTAAAGTAAGCGAAAGAACTCTCAACAACTTTTATAAAAAAAAAATAACATTTCAAGTGCTACGGCATTCCCTTCACGCAGAGAAAAAACATGGTTAATAAATGGTCACTACGACCATTTTTGTTCATATTTGCCTAATATGTTTACCCTAATAAATTTATCATGGTCCTACTATAACTTGAAAAAATATTTTTTGTCCGTAACATTTTTAAAATCACAATAATAATATTATATGGTGTTTTACATCTTAAAAGTTACTCTGATCTAGCTAAACATAATTAATTATGTGAAATGTTTGCAACTAAAATATTTTTATTTTCAACTTTACAAATAAAATCATAATAGAAGTTGCACACAAAAGGTATGTTTAGTACCATAATTTTTGTTTGCTTTAAAACGCATTCTCTTATTGAGCAAACATTTATTGTCAAAACAAACGATGTGCATTTACAAATGAAAAAAAAATTATTCTCACGTCATTTACGTCTGCGAGCATCAGCTAATCGGAAAACTTTAATAATAACACAATAATTAAAATTTTTTCTCGGAGAAATACTGCAAAACTCTTATTTAAACAGGTAAGTAATTTAAATATAATTATAAAAAAAAATACATACATATATAAACGTTGTCTTTCTTGCAGCCAAAAACACCTACAACGTTGGAGATGGGATAAAAATTTTGACACAAAATTTTATTAGAAGCCCCGAATTTTTTCAATTGCCGTTCAACATTATTCGATACGGTGGATATTAAAATGGATAGATTGTGTTTGACTTTGTTTTTACAAGTCTTAAATGTATGTATTTAATTTAATCTTTAACATATGCCTTAGTGTAAATAAGTATAAAACAAAATACATACATTTATGTATTTTTAATAAACAATAAATTTTAGAGAAAAAATTTGTAATTGTTTTTATTGTTAGAACCATGTAACATGTTGAATAGAAACATGGTTGGAAAGGTCGTTTGCGTTATTCATCTGAACATAATAATATGTTTGAGACAATAATAAGTTAAAAACATTATGTCTGAACATATATTGTTACTTAAGGCGTGTTTGACACAATCATAACCACAAACATTAATGATAGTTTGCGTTTGTGATTGTATCAACCATGTTTTTTCTTTGCGTGTTACTACGAAGCAGGTTTGTAAGGGAGAATACTAAAAAATAAATGTACCAAAACATTCAGTGTGTAAGGCCGATCGTTACATACAACAACTTTTATATGCGCAGAATCATGCGCTTTATGTATCAAAAATCTATTGCTTCAAAGTGGGAACACGCCATATAAAATTCATGTCTTCCGTCAGCGCAATGGTAAGCGAAACGTTTATGTTTCTCCCTTACAAACCTGCTACGTTGGAAGCTCCATTTTTTATTTGGTATGTATATCGGTATCAAGAGCGTTTTAATTTTTGTTGAAAAAAGCAGAAATAAAATTACAAGTATCGTGCATCATTTAACTCGATTTCTTAACGAAACAAAATGCCAAATATTGAATGTTTTCAATTTTTTTCTCAAAATTGCAAAAAAAAAACAAAAATCAAGTATTTAAGAGCAAATTCCCTTTTCAGTTTATCCTTAGTGTGCAGACTTAAATTTGTGTAAGTACAGAGGCTTATATTTGTTTTTTATGTTCAGTGTTAAATATTCCTAATTCTCATTGTGCAACATGCAACAAAATAACAATTATAAAAACCAAAAATTTTAGCAACAGAAGCAACAAATGTAACAAGACCCTAGAGGGAAGCGAACTGACACTGATGTAGTCCCGTGATAGGTCTTTGGTGGTAGGGACCGGTTCCAGTTCTAACACTTTATATGAATAAGACCTATCACTTTTACATGGGGTTGTCATTGGAGGGGGTCAATTGACACTATTTGACCAATCACAGACCTATTCTCAATGAACCTGCTTAGTGTCAGTTACTAAAAAGTAGTATTATTTAAATACAATGTAGTATTATTTCAATAAAACTAGTCTAAGAATTAAATTTAAGAGCCAAATTTTAAAAATTACCAAAAAATGTGTCACATCACCGCTGAAGACTGTTCTGTAATTCATTACTTTTTCTACCTTTTTGTTCTTTATAAACCAGTTAAGGGATTGGTTCTTCTTTCACTGGTCATGAGTCCTTTCTTTTTGTACTTGTTCTATTTTCACAAATCCCAGGACCAGTCGCTTGGACCAATTGACACAAATTTCCCGCAGGGGATCTACAACACCAAATGTTATGAGCAGCAGGAAACAAATCATGATTATTATTAGCTTTAAGTCTATTAAATTGTATTAGGGTTGCTATAATTACTAGGGAATTAAAAGTAATTTTAATAGATTCATTTACTGAAAACTGCAAAATTATTTCCTATTGAAGCTTAAATTATTGGTGAAGCTTAAATAATTATTTAATACTTGCACAAGTTCTATTTTAAAATAATCCTAGTTTTTTCTTAAGCTGGGTGCCCCGGTAGGCTACTTGGTAGTGAGCTGAGTTAAAATCACGCCAGAGGCCAGTGCTGTAAATTTAGCTGTTGTCGCATTCTTATGAGTAACAAAGTTAATTTAACAATGTCCGTCTGTTTGTCTGTTTTGCTCGGTGATGTAATATGTAGGAATTTCCTTCTTTCAAAATGGCCGTAGGAAAAAGAGTACAGACTTTTTCAAATCAATAAAATGTAGGCACTTTTGAGTAATGCTGCAAAATTGTTTGCACTTGGCAAGTATTTTCGATTTTTGATAGCATACCTACTAATACGTCAACATTGAAAATTTTTAAATTTCGTTAAGTCATCGCTTGCCGTCATTTCAGCTTTGATTTAAATGTAAATTTGTGAAAATATATTTTAACCCTGCACGGGTACTCTTCGTCGAATCGACGACGCTCATCTACATTTTATGTGAATACAAATTACGCTCTTTTTTTCAACAACGTTAGTTGATGACGAAAGCTTTAAAAAAATAATTCATTCGAAAACACAAAACAGTGCTAAGATTCGTATCAAATTTTGAGAGATATAAAAAAGCTTTTATTTTTAATATTTTATTTTAGTTTATTTTTTAATAAATGTAGCAAAATGAAGAGTAGCCTTTCAGGGTTAAAAGAACGGGATCTTTTCAACCCAATTTTTCAGAGCATGATTGATCACTTGTAAAAGACGGGCATCAACAATTTTAGAGTAATGTTACCAAAATGAAAAATTTGAAAGAAAATTTAATTTTTCCTCTTTAGTCGAAATTAACTATTACTGCCACATGCCAATACAGCGAAAGGATTTTTCTATCATCACTGATGTTCGCACTAAGGAAAGAAATAAGCTAAGTTATCAAAGTTCACCTGTAATTTTCATACCTTCCAGGAATAAACTATTATTGCAAAATATTTGTAAAACATATTAGGCATGTTTATTTTAAAATTTTAAGAATTTTTTTTAAGACTGGACTAAAAAGACCCCCCTAAAAGTATACTATGGAAAAAAAATTTAAATTTTAGGCAAACAAATATTTTTTTTTCTCCACAAATTTATTTTTACCGGCAAAACTGTTGATTATAAAGAAAAACGTTATATGAACGGTTTGTTTTAGCAAAATCGGACAAGTGGTTCTCGAGTTATGTTAAACAAAAAAACAGCAAGATAAGGAAAAAATTTAAAATGTCATAAAAAAAACTGACACATACGAACGCCAAACCCTTTGAGGGTTTTACTATACTAACCTAGTACCATCACCCCCCAGATTGGCTGTTGTACTGTGTTATTTGAACAAACCTTATTTTGAACCAAACAAAAATTATCGGGTTCTCGCAAAAAATAGAAGAAAACATTCGCACTTTCGTTTATTTTAATTAATTCTTGTTATCCAATATTTTTATATCTTTGGCAATAAATCATATATGAATCCATTTTCAATCGCTCAAGTGATAAATCAGTTTTTAATCATCAGTTTTTAAGTGATCTAAGAGGATTCATCGAGGTGATTTTTACAAAAAATTATCACCCAGTATAAGCTGGGAAGAACTTTAAATAAAATGTACATGCAAATGGTTTTGTTTGTTTTGATGTATCATTTAAAAGTTGTGGGGATTTTTGTAGAGACAATTTTTTTAGCGCGTATGGAAAAATAGGGACTTTTTTCGGGCTAAGTAAGGACTTTTCCAAAAAGTGTTTAACAGCACTGGTTTGGCTGTATATCAAGGCAACGGCAACAACCAAAATAGGTACATGTTGGTTATTCATACACAACATACGACATACTTTCTGGTCTTATCGCACCAATACGAAGGGTATATAAGATTCGGCATAGCCGAATATAGCACTCTTGCTTGTTTCAATTCAGCAGTTTTTAGTCTGTTTTTTTAAATTTCCTCGCGCGTTTAGTCTCCCAAGAGCTGTCATTACTGTCAGAGACTGTTTCACTTCAAAGGGCTGAAAATCTACGTTACTATTGCTCGATAAATTAAGTTGGGATATACTTTGCAGTTGTATTTGCAACACTTCATAAGTAAATAAATATAACTTAAGCTGAGCAAGCATAAAGCCTTCTTGGGATCCTTCTCATAAACTTATTGTAAATGTAAGTGTTTTAGATTTTTAGCAACTTATTTTTATATACGATATACATATTTGTACTTTATTTGTATGTGTACTTAATATAAGTATGTTTTTGCATGAGTTTATTTATTTGTTAAAACTTATTTAACTCAAAGCCCACTGAAGTTTTTCCATTATTAAAGTTACAGACTGTTATGTATGATTTGCACGAAAACAGACATATGCATATCTGTATGTATGTAGCACATACATTGTTCATTTGTTTGCCTCATAAATAAATATAGTTTTCTTTCACTTTGTACAAAGTGAACAAAAAATAACTAAAACAAAATAATTTTTTTCTTTTTATTCTCACTTTACCATAGTGGAGAGGTTATTTTAAACTTCTGCTCATGTGTGTAACATATAAAAATATTGGCTACTAGCTTTAGCCAGTGCGCTTCTCTACCCCAATAAAGTAAAATAAGTTATTTTTACCAAATCGCAAAGATCGGTAATTCTATAGTTTCCAAACGATTATCATTCTCGAAAATGGCTTTTATTGCCCTAACATCTACTCATATGGACGTAAAAATTTAAATAGTATTCGTCAAAAAGAACTAATGATTAATATAACCTCATAACATAAAATTACTTTGGCTGGTCCGTAATTGGAAATGGTTCCTAAATAACGTATATTTTAAAAGATGTACCTGCAAATACTGTGGTGGTGGTGACTATACAGTCTTACTTGTTTAATTTGTTCAAATTTTTTAGAAGCCATTTTTATGTTTTGATCCCCTTTACAACTTGTTCCACTTTTTAAAAGCGACAAGAACAACAACAATTGTGGCATGTATGCATGCTTCTTTTGACTGGTTTTATTCTATGACTCTGTATTTGGAGGATAACAGAACTACTAATATGTATGTTTTCGTAAAATAACTAATGTTAGAAAGTTGCACGGTAAAATATACATATTTTACTATTTAAAGTTTCTAATAGAAATATGTAACAGTGGGTCAATTAATTATTTAAAGTATTTATTCTTGGTGAAAATTATGACAAAAAAACTTTTGGCAAGACTTTTTGAAAAAAATGGTATTTATATGTTAAAATATTTTTTTGCTCGTTAAAATAAAAAGGAGATTTAAAAAAATAGTACATATTAAGTACTTTTTATCAAAAAAATTATATTTTACACTAAAAACGATATTTCTACTAAATGGTTCCTTTAGTTAAAATATGCTTTTTTTTATGAAAAAAATACACTTTTTGCAAAAAAAGATTTACTTATTATGAAATAACACAATTTTAATAATAATAAAAAGTATAAAAAAATTTGTATCAATAAAGTACTTTTTATCAACATCATATTTTTCAAGAAAGGTCCTTTTTAAGAAACCCGTATTTTTCAACAATATATTTAATGACTTTCTTAAATAAACATTATCTTACCATATTTTTAATTGAAAATTTTTATTTTCATGAATTAAGTCCGGCCATGGGATATCCTACACCACAGTAGTTAAAAGCATATTTTCGAGTATGTAAACTATTTGGGGCCCAATCATGGCAATCATGGACCCGTCAGAGAAAGAATTAGGTTAGTAGGTAAAGATTCAGGTACACTCACAATATTATTACAGTAACGGACTGTAGTTTATTTAAGAAATATTCCGTTCAGTCATTTTTAAATAAATAAACATTTAAAATTCCAAGCAATTTTATTTTTAACTGATTCTAACAGTTATTCAAAAAACAAAGTGCATATTAATACGGATTTTCAGTTGCAGTTAATATTGTCCGTTGATTGAGTTAAATTCTTCTTTATGTTAAAGTAAATAAAAATGTAATTTAAAGCAACGAAAAGTTCATTTAATTTTTACGGTCAAAAATTCAACCGCGAATTCCGTAAAAACAAATCAATATTCAGTTATCTTTTATAAATTAATTGTCAAAAATTTATTTTAAAAAAATTTATTGTCAAAAATTCAACACCATATTCAGTAAAAACAATTAAATATTCAGTTATTTTATATAATTTTACTACCAAAAATTAATTTTTACTTATCTATAAAAAATGAATTGCTTGTTTTATAACGCTGCTTAGCTTACGGGGGAATGTCGCTAGAGCCAAAATATTTTGTGAATCTTCATAAAAACGCCAAGTTAAACCTTTTTTTTTGCTCATATAAGGTGAGTCGGTCTAATGTATATTTATAAATAAAACTTAAAGTTTTCTAAGCAAGTTATATATGGTACTTTTTTTTAAAAAATTGATCAAAAACGTATTTCATATCAAACAGGTACTTTTTTATAAAAGGGGTATTTTTATAAAAAAAATTACTTTTTGTAAAAGGCTTATAAAAGGAAATGGTTTTTTAATGATGTTTCGTTCTTTTAAAAAAGGTACTTTTATAAAAAAGGTAAATTTTATAATGCAAAGTACTAACCGAGAGTTAGTAATTATAGACAGATCTTCACAAAATTAAATTGTTTGATTTTTAGTCTTATTTAACTTAACACACAAAATTTTCTAAAATAGCATTATTCGTAACAGTTGTAGGCACAGTAACACGTTTTTCGAGCAAGGACATTATATAGGGCATACTATATATGTATGTGTTAAATTATGAATAGATTATCATAAAATTTTCTATATAGTTTGATTTGTTTTCATTTAGAAAGAGTTGGTCCATATTTGGATTAAAAAAAAGTGTTGTTGCTTTTTTTTATTTTAGAATATGTTAAATTTCAAAAAAGGAGGCTTAAATTAATTGCGTATTTAAAAAGGCTATTTTGACCCACTGTTCACTTTTTATCGAGTGTATACTTGCACATTTGTGTTATTGTCGTTTTCTTCGTGAACTTTGTCATGCTTTATATTTTGAGTTGCTGCTGTGCATTTGTTTCTTTTTTAAGTTTTGCTCTTTTTGTTGTTGTTTCGTTGGTTGGCGTGCTGGCTTATGGTCTGTTTAACAATAAATTTTTAATTGTGGCTTAATTTAAAAGAAAAATTGAATTGTATAGTTATTAATCACACAAACACACTTAAAGGAAAATATAGGTCTATAACCCGCATACCGGGATATTGAATATATGATCCCATTCGATATAAATAATTGAAGGATTTTTTTGAATGCAGGAAACATTGGTGGAGACAGGTTGTGGAATAAATTTCAGAAAATTATAATTGAGGAAAATTTAAAACAATAGCAGATTGAGGAATAATTTTAAGTGTTCTGCTTAAAAAAAATGTATTACATATATAAAAATAATCACAGCCGCTCCCTGGTACGTTAAAAATTCAAACATTCATAAGGATCTCAATGTGCCATTAGTAAAAACTATGATTACAAAATATGCGGTAAAATATTTGAAAAGGCTTGAACAACACCCAAATCCACTAGCTCGGAATATTTTAAATCATGGCGGCCACACTCGCTTAAGAAGAGCGATAAACACCCACATATTTGAACATAAACCGTTATGACGAAATTTTGTCTGGCACTGGCTGGACATATATAATGTATAAGGATAAGATTTGATTAATTATTGTTAGTTCATATTAAATATATGAAGATTCAATAAATAAATAATGAACAAAAAAAAAAAAAAATTTGAAAAACCTTTTAAGCAGTACATAATCTTTAAGGTCTCTTGCAGACACGCAAACGTTCCAGTCGACTCTTGTTGGTAGGTACTAGGGGGTTCAATTAATCGGGTTTTATTATTGTTCGATTAAACAGTTAATTGATTTTTGGCATTTAGCTTGTTGGATTAAATAAATAAAATTTTAAAATAAATCGATTAATCTTAAAATTATATAAATTACGAGATTATTTTTCGATAATTTTAGAAAAATTAGTACTTGAGTAAATAAGTATTCTTTTTTAAATAAAACTGTCAATATAACATGGAATTTCGATCGAAGTGTTTTGTTAAACATATTTATTCATTGGATCACTTGTAGCCCCTTTTGATTTTGTTGATGGAGCACCTTCTTCAAGTGCTATGTTAAAGACACTGTGTTAGTGGTAAATTAGTGAAGTTGTTGCAGAACATTTACGTTAATACATTTTTGGACACCTGTTACATTTATCATTTTATATTTAACCTTCGTACAGTATTTTTAAACCAAATTCAGTCTAAAGAGAGAAACGCATTCACTATTGCGTTAAAAATACGAGCTTGTTCTAGAAATCGAATTGAAGTGAATTAGAAATCGAGCAAATAATTAATAAATAATTGAATTTGAATTATCGTTCGTTTTCAATTTCACTTCATTCCGAACCTTTTTTTAAATATACGATAAGAAAGTATTCGAATAAAAAGTTTGTTTACTTTTTATTAACATAACTATTATTATGATTTGTTTATTCTATATTTTTCAATATTTTTGAACACTAATTCATTAGTTTTAACAAAAAAACAACTAGTCTCAGTAATTTAATAAGTTATTAATGATAATATCTGCATTTTCCCCTGAACATATTCTTTTAAATCATATAAAAATGTTTTAAATAATTAACCATATAGCTTTAAATTGGTTGTCTAAAATAAAAAAAAATTATTTAAATGTATTTAACATGTTCATATTAATAAATAAAACTTTTTTTTCATTATTTTTCAATATATTTCACAAAAATAATATCATTAAATGCAGACACTTTTCAAAATGTCATTTTATTTTTGGTTTAAAGAAGGGTAAATCGAACAATAAATTTTCTTACTTTATGAATGGTTTATTAAAGGTTTAATAGACTATTTTTCCTTTATGAATACAACTTTAGCAATTTTGCCTTATATTTGGTTAATTAACCATTAATAAATTTTTATGAATACGGCTGTTATTGCTTAGAAATTTTTCAAAAAACAATGAAGTGGTATGGGATGTCAAACTTTTTTTCATAATACTTGTCATTTTCGTCACACATACATTCAGACTATCAGACTTATACACATTACTTGAGTTTTTGCCATGTATTAATTCAAAGTACAATAGTGTAAACTAGCCTTAATGGCTTTTGCATAGTCCTCTTTTAGACAGGCAAAGTTTACTTTGCAAAGTCTTGAGTTTATGGAAGGGAGGGGACAAGAGAATAGCGGGGAGTACATACTTTGCTGTACTCGCAAATTCCTTTTGTTTTTCGTTCGTATTTCTTACCTGAAGTTGGCTGCAACTTCATATTTATATATAGAGCGTTGCCAAAAATTTTGGTAAAAAAATCATCATTTGGCTAAAATGTGATGTTCTTGAAGAGAAAAATCTACAAAATTTTTTTTTAAATCATATTGTTTATGACAAGTGCAAAAAAGTAAAAATTATTAATTTTATATAAAAAAATACTTCTTCCCAGAAAAAAAACAGAGGGAATATATTCATGATTTCTTTAGTACTTATTTACTTAAATGAATTAAAAAAATACCTTATAATAAATTTTTCATAACTAATAAAATTACATGCAATATTTCCATTCAACTCTTATGCATGAATTGCAATATTTCACTATAATTTGCTATGAATTCTTTTACGATTTAAACGGGTAGAATATTTTATGCAATTAGAATTAATAGTTGAGTTAGATTTATTTAATTTATACATTTAATTTTAATACATAATGGTTTTTTTTTTAAAGAAGTCAAAAAAGGGTTTGACAACTTAGTGGATTTAAGAAAACGAATTTGCTGTTTGTTAATCATACGAATATTTAAATAAAACCTGTATAACTAATTAACTTTTGATTTGTTCATTATGTATAATTTTGTATCAATATCACATTAAAAAATTATTTTCCGTTTAACTTATGCGATCCCATTCCTGCCAATGACACGCTAATGTTAAAATCTTGCATGTTTCGCCTAAAAAGAACCAGTGTATTATCCTTGGAACCCATGCTTTTATTACTTTTTAAGATGTCTCTTTTTTGTCGGGCTATTATGTATAATAATGAGTTGACGAATTGCCATATTTTTACAAAATTAAATAGGTTTAAATAGTTTTCGGTTATATTTTCTGTACAAATCTTTCTAAAAAAACATTATAAATCCATTTATTTCTAAGGAAATAGAACGTCAAAAAGTCCATCTAAATAATGAAGTTTCATTGAAAGTAATTAAATTCTAATATGAAGCAATGAAGCTCCTACGTCATATGAAAATTTAAGGGTTCTTAATTTAATATTATATATTTTGATTCGATGTAATATAGAAGATATTTTGATCAAATTCTATTTAAATGTATTTTTCTAAATTAATTCTTAATGGAATAGTTAATCACTTATATGTATGTATATACAAACTTTGTTTAAAAATTACCATATACATATATGGAAGGTGGAATTTTCAAACTAAAAGCTTCTTAATTTTCATTAGTTTTACCTTTCGGTACTAAATACTTGATTTTTTGTTCTTTAATATATGAAACTTTATAATAATACGGGTTTTTTCACACAACAACCTCTAATCTAATACTACATTTACAACTACGCAAAATCTAGTACTTACGAGATTTAGAGCCAAATTTAGTTGTTTTTGACTAGATTTCCCATACAAAACAAAATCTACTTCGTGACTAGATTTCGACGAAATCTACTCAAAATCTAGTAGTACTTAATGATGCAACTATGGTTTTTTCAATAAAGCATTAAAAAATACTTCCCTGCACAAGAAAAAATGACATTTAAAAAAAACAAAACAAAAATTGTTAAAAAAAATTAAAAAGTTGTATAAAATAAATAAATAAAAAAGTGTACAAAAATACAAAAGACGAATAATATTGATAAAAAAAATATCGTTGATTATTAATAAAAGGCAATGCAAATTTTTTAATGTATATTTCTTTTTGTGTTTGTATGTGTAACAAAAAGACTTTTAGTTAGTTGTTTTGTTATAAAAACAAAATCTCTAAAGCTAATGTCAAAAAAGTGTAATGTAAACGCAATAGATGTCGAAGAAGATTTTAAATCAAATCTACAAGATTTCGGCCTAATGTAAATGTAGTATAAGATGCTTTCTTAATATTTTGTATGCCTAGAAATGATAATGCAATTTTGTGTATTCTTGACACTGGGCGCAAAAGTGTGCAAAACTAATAAAATACAAGCTGATTCAAGACTTCATTGTTTTAAAAATTGACTATTTTAATAAAATTGTGTATTTTGTGCAATCAAACTTAAGGTAAATCATTCATTATTTTTAAAAATTTGAGAAAAAAATTTTTAAATGGTATTTTTGTCAAAAAAAAAAAAAAAAAAAATAAGAAATATGATAAAATCATCATTCTGGCAACGCTGTTTACATAATATATTCAAACAAAAGAAAACAAAACTTTGTCAAATTAAATTTTGTGTGTCTTAACACCGAACAAAGTTTAAAAGAGAATTCAAAAAACTTAGTCAAAGTAAACTTTGCCTGTCTAAAAGGGGACATACTTTTGGGTTTTTTTTTTTTTATTTCATTTCATTTGCCAACTGCAATGTGAAGTCACAAAAAGGAATGAAATCAAAAACAGAAACTGCAAAGAGTTCCAAAGTACATCAAACTTTATTGAGACTTTCATATAGAACAAAATAAAAAATTATTTTTTAGTATTTTTGTTCCGTTTTGGTTCTATATGCACGATTTTTTGCATATAGAACACAATTAGAGTTTTTTTCCCGGACTTTTTCGATTCCCGGGAAAGCGGAAAACGTTCTTAAATTTTCCGGGATCCCGCTCCATATAAATAATACAAAGTAAATTTTGTTTTTAATTAATGAAAAAAACTTTTATAAAAATACGTAAGAGAACAACTTGTTTACAAAGAAAGTAAAAGAAATGGTTCAATTATAAAAAATTAATTGAAGATTGAAATAGGAACTTGAATTATTATTACCTCACGCTTTTATTACCTATTATTATACTTTTATTCCGTATTATTATGATCTAGGTAAAAAGATAACATAAACATAACAATTTATTTTATTATTATGTTGGATTTTTTTGTACCGGCTGGGGAGCCAAAAGTGGTCCATATTGTATATGTATTTTGTATATTTATAAGTAGTTTATGGAATATCTAATCAGGTGTATATATATACTTTGTAATATAAAATTGGTTTGGCCTATGAGGCTTATTATATTACTTTTTTTGTGAATAAATAAATAAATAAATAAATTTAATTCATAAAACAATAATAAAAACAAAATAAAAATTGAGGTACTCAAGACATGAGTTCAATAAGTTAATTAATAAAATAGATAAAATATTTTAAATTTTTACCGAGGTTGGACAAATATTTAAAAGTGCACCCACCGTTGTAGCATGCTTCGGATTCACAATGAGAAGCAATTTTTTCTTTTATATAAACAACGTCTATATCAGTCAAATGCATGTCAAGATTTTTCAAGTTGCATGTCTCCAAAATGTTATTTTATTTCGGTTTCCCCGCACTTCACTGTTATATAAACCAACACAAATTGAAAAAATTTATGTTTATCACCTAATTAACATATCGCTCCTTGATTGCATCATAGTCATATCTCAAAAAATCAAAAATTTTAAGTATCTTTAGCAAAGTTTTCCTTCACACCTTCTCGTATTATATCTCAAACTGAACCGAAGTTATAGCAAAATATCTCTTTAAATCGGTACATTTTGAAAACTTTAATCGCATTTTGCCAAGATCGTTTGTTTTTGTAGATATGACTATGTTGCAATAAAGGAGCGATATGTTTAGGTATCTTCTATTTTTAAGACTTGTTCATGGACAATGAAACTTTACTGTCTGCATCTTATTTTGAATTAATTTACTTTATTAACTCTTCCCTTCACTAAATGTAATAACTATCAACTGTTGCACTGCCCATTCTGCTTTTACTAGATTTATTGCATCAGGAGACATTGTTTTAAATATGTACTCAGCTCTTGTAATTGATCTAATCCGCAACCCGTCCACAGATGCTAAATTTTAGAGAAGAGAAAACTAAATTTTAAAGTATAAATAGCTGTTTTCTGAAATTATGAGGAATTTTTAATTTCCCGGGATCCCGCAAGAAAAATCCCGGGAAAACGGGAAATAAAATTCCCGCCCCGGGAATTCCCGGGAAAAAACCCTAAACACAATAGGTTACGAAGCTTCTCACAGAAGTTTTGTATAGAACAAAGTCAATGTCACATATTTCGAAAACTATAAATGATACGAGCAAACTGATGAAACAGATCGACAGATCTCTAAACGTTTACCTAAAAATCTATCTTATCTCAATTGTTTATATTTTGCGGTATATAACACAATAACTTGCGAACGACGATACATTTGGTTTGCATATTCAACTTAAAACTGTAAAAAAATTATGCATTTAACAGAAATACTATATATTATTATTATTAGATTAATCAGTAAAAATTCTTCGATTAATCATTTAATCGAAATTGGCAATTATTAATTATTCGAACAGTAAATCGTCTAAAATTGTTCGATTAGTCGAACAAGAATTTATAGATCGAACCACTTGCCATATGGTGTTAAAACGCATTAAAAGAAAACAAAAAATTTGTCAAAATTTATAAAGATTATTTAAAAAAAATAAAAAATAATTGCATAAATGTCAGCTTTTGTTTATTGTGCGTTATGTATTAAAATATGGATGGAATATTCGCTCTATCAATAACTATAAGCAAACGTACTTAAAAACGTGAAAAATTACCTCCGTATTCATAATTATTCAATTTAACAAACGTTTTGTAAACCTTTATTAAATTTAAAATTTTTTTAAGAATACAGGTATTCAATTTTATCAGTTTCATCCACACCGAAACGTAAGGTTGACATAAGATCACCTATTTATGCATAAGCTTGGTGTGAACAACGGAACCTGTAACGTATACGTTTAATGTAAACTTAAAGAGGAAAACATATTGTTAATGTACTTAAATTTAAAATTTTAAGTGAATATTTATTTTAAATTTAAAAAGTGTTTTCCAAAGATTTGTTTGTTTTTTAATGTATTTTCTTTTTAAATTCTTAACTAGTTGCATTAAATTGATAGTCTTAAATTGGGTTTGCCTTTTTCCCCCCATTTTGAAAAGCATTTATTAAAAAATCAAACACACTAATTTAGTTAGTCAGTCTTAAACTTTCAAACCAAAGCAACAGTTCCATTTATAGTACAAATATGTATTGTGAAAATAAAGAAATTTACTCATTTTAAGCTTCTGGCAAAATAATTTTATTTACTAAATCCCTTCAAGTTAAGTAACTCGTAATTTGGCAAATAAAACAAGAATGTAACAGAAATGAAAAAAAAATAAACTGTAAAATACAATTCACACGCATATCACCACCCACTTTTAAAAATTTGTCCCAGTTGGCAAAATGGTCATAGACGCAAATGTCGCCAACGATATATTCAGGACATTTTTGAATTTGGCGTCTGTATAACATTGAGGACGACAACTTAAGTAAAAAACGTGTATTTTACCATGTTTAAAGTCGAATTTACGTCTCTTAGGAGTATTTTTCTTAAATTTACCTCGCATAATACTTTCTTGAGGAAAACGTAAGCGACCATTGCATTTTGTCATATTTCAAACCACATTTGCGACAAAATGCATGCAATGGTCGCCTACGTTGTCCTCTACTAAAAAAAAATTAAAAACTGTAAATTTGTACGTAATTTAAAAATAATATATATTGATATTTTGCTTTTATTATCATTATTTTTGAAAAAAAAGTCCTGCCTAATAAAAACGTTTTTTTTGCTCTCCTGAAAAATACTTATTTTGTAACTTACAACGTTATTCGCCGCTGAATTCGGACATACGTGAATTGATGGGCCAAGAAGCAGATACAAATTAATGTTCCTGCTGACAACATTACCATAGTGTAAGTCCAGAGCTCATTCCCTTATTAATCGAAACCATATTGGAGGTCTGACTGTCTCTACACAGCCAGAATCCCCTATTGTCGAGCCCAGTCTCTCAAACTAATCGGCCATTTCATAAGCTACATATTCTCCTAATGGTTTTACTACAGCTCTACAATCATTTACTAGTTTGGAATTCACTAGTTGGAATTCACAGCCCATCAAAGCCTTAAGAGCTATCCACATATATACTGACCGTCAAGCCCCTATTTGACGTTTGAGTATCTATTTCCTTAAGGCAAATATGAATTATCGCCGATATATTGGGATCGGTATTTGTTGCATCCCTTATTCGCACTTACTCATCGGCGACTAACTTGTAGTTAGTGTCCACAATACTGTCATCAACGACACTATTAGGGTAATGTCGCTAATCGAGCATTAACGACTTAATGAGAAAATAGTCGTTTATATAGTCGCAACTTAAACCACATTGTTACCCAAATGATCAGTATCGATAATATGCATGAGCTGTCGCCAACATGTCTGCAGGAATTTACTATGGGTCTTGTAAGCGTCGTCGAAATTGTCTTGAAGATATGGCCAACTGGGATATACATGCATATACATATATACATTATTGCTTACAAATGTAAGTATATGTTTGTATGTGTCAATGTGTATGAATAAGGGTTCCACACAATTCCCAAAAATTAGAATTAAGAAAATGTGTTCTAACGTTTTCGCCTAGATTAAAGTTTGCGAGGTCTATTTTAGACAAAAACTTTGTAAAATGTAAATCAATTCTAAAGCAGAAAAGTTTACTTAAATGTTGGACAATAAATTGCCCTCATATCTATTACGATTTTATTTCTAAAATATTCTGTTGTTCGATAAGTAGTTAGATTTAAAGAAGATGCCAACCATCCAATCAATATACTCATTAAGCATGTCAAGCCATATTTTTCACTATGCTAATCGTACAAAACTATTTGTAACGAACATTTTGAAACATATTACGGTTAATTTAGTACTTAGTCATATTTTCTTAATCGGCATCCATATTTTGTTTTAACTGGTCCTCCATCATGAAGCCGCAATCATATTATGGTAACCTCTAACCATAGTATGGTTAAATATAACAACAATTTGCTTACCACTAATAATTGTTTGGTTTTAAATTAACAATGGTAGATATTGTCATCTTTTCCAAGAGCAACTTGCTATGGTAGATAAACCACTATTTTATTAAAAGCGTTAAGCATATTTGTGTTACTATAAGCCATAACATGTCCATTATATGGTTGCCGTTGGCAATAATATGGTTGAATTAATAAAGTTTTTTTGGGGATGAACATATTAAATAATATCTTATTTCTGGGTGTAATTGATAACAACTTGTACACACAGAAAACAAATTGGTTGGAAAACGGTTGCAGTAATAAAATATTGATCAAGAAATATAATTTATTATTGTAACTATTAAAAATGTATAGTTCTAACTGATTTTTAATTCTGTTGATTATTAAAACGTTATTCTAACTGAAATTTGATTCCTTCAATTCTTTTATTAGTTATGATAACTTATTTTATTTAGTTCTAAAAATTAGTACAAATGGTTAGAATCACAACCGAATTTAATACAGGGCAATACTGAATATTGGTCTTTGCAATTAATAATTGGCTTTCGTCAACAAATTTTGTAATATAAATGGTTATTCATTTATTGCAGCTAATTATCGATTGCTAGTACAGTTTCAATTCGAGTACAACAAATGAAAATATAATTAATTGGTATTCACAACCAAAAATAAGCTATGTGTCCCAATTGTTTACTAAATTTTCTGTCAAAACATTAAATATAATAAAATAATTTTAATTTTATATTAAAATAAATAAGTTTGCGTTAAAAAAAGAAGAAAATGTGCAAAAACTTAATAAATAGGGGTAAGTAATTTAAGTATTTTTATAATTATGTTATGCACGTACATATTTATGTATGTATGTATTGTATTTCTTATAAATACATACATACATATATATACCCAGCTAGCATTTTCAATCGAAAGAATCTGCTGGAATTCTCATGAAGAGCATTAATCGTCGACAAGCGCAATTTTTAATCGTAAAAGATTCCTCGCACGGGAGATACTGTTACACAAGCTGATTCCTCTGCGAGATACTTTTACAACACAGCGAAAGACGCAGTCGCTAACTTTTCAAAACCCTTTGGCAGATTTGCTCTACCAATATTCTAGTTTAATTTCGTATTGAGGCTGTTTTTTTTTGTTGCACAGTGTATTGATCGTAGGCGAATTCGTTTGAGATTTCTGTAAAGATTTTCTAATGAGACTTTCAGAAAGCACATCCAGAATCTTATGAGACTCTTGTAGGAATTTCCCTACAACTTGTGGAATGCTTACACATATAACTGAGCCACCTAAACAAGAGCATCAAGCTTCTTTTTCATACAATGTATACGAAACAAACCTTTAAATCAGGAATTCAACAACAGACAGATCCTTACGTCGGCTTGTTTAAATAAAATTGTATTAACTAGTGAATTTTCATGTTTTAAACACGCTCTTATTTAGGTAGCTCAGTAACTGTTATATGACTCATAAGGAGAGCCGCAAAAGGTTCATTCCAAGATTAAAAGACAAGCGTGTCAGAAAATGTATAAAAAACTAATAAATAAAAAAATTGGATGTTTTTATTATTGTTAATCATCAGATAATCATTATTACAATCAGATAATCATTAGACAATCGTCTAACAAACATCCGATGCTATCTGGGCAATATCTTAGACATACATACATATGTAATATACATGTACATAATCACCCTTATTCCATTTAGCGTCATCAATACGAAACGATAACGTTTTGTATCGATTCTTGCCAATCGGTATGCCCATTGTCAATATCAAGTTTTATTGATAAGCGTCGATGTATTTTTGATATGCCGTACGCAACGTTAACGATGGCATCGATATAAATTGATGATGATTTTGTCGACAGTCTTATTGGTGTCGAAACAGTTTTATTCCTTTTTAACTTTACAATAATAATAATGTTAAATTAAAAAATGGAAAATGAGCAACAAAGCTGCCCGAAAATTGCAAAAATTTGCAAAAATAGCGAAAATTCGCGATAATTTTTAATATTTTAAACAAGCCATAAAATTGATTAAAAGTCCCTTAAACTATAAGAAATAGCAAAAATTCCATAAAAATGTCTAAATGAGCGGAAATTCGCGAATTTAAGCCATGTGTCTGATGGACGAAACTTTTCGTCTAAGTTTTCTGATTCTTTAGTGCCTTAACGATTTTTAATAGTTATCAAACTTTTCTATCATACTGCTATTTTTGCGAATTTCCGCTAATTTTGCCATTTTTATCGAATATTTGTAATTTCTTATAGTCTTAGGAATTTTTATCAATTTTATGGCTTTTTTGAAATATTGAAATTTTTCACGAATTTTTGCAAATTTTCGCGAATTTTAGCAATGTTCGCGAAAGAAGGGATTTTTTCGTGTGATTCTCAACAGCTTAAATGTTTTTTAATAAATATTAAATTTTGCTATTATACCGCAATTAGCAAATTTTTGAGAATTTTCGAATCAGCACAGTTATGAATAAGGAGTTTTTTTTTCCCATTTTTACAATTGAATTTACATAGGAAAAATGGGAGAAAACTCTCGGGGAATTATTTATTCATAATTGGGCTGAATATTTGGCCATTTTTATGGAACTTTTGCCATTCCTTATGTTTTTATGGACTTTAAATCAATTTTATGGCTTGTTTGAAATATTAAAAATTTTCGCGAATTTTCGTTATTTCTGCAAATTTTCCAAATGTTTGCTAGTTTCGCGTAACTTTTTGTTGCTCTTTTTTGCAATCGTCGCCGTTATAAAGGTAGCCTCATATTTAAATAGAAGTCTGTATTTCACAATGCACACTCAACACTGTCAATTTATATGAGGCGAAAAGTGTAATGCCTTATGGCATTAGTAATTGTGAATTTTTTTGGATAAATCAAGCTTCCTTTTTTTAGAGCACAACATTTTTAAGAAATGAACATAAATTAGCATTTTTTTTTAATAAACCAACTGTCTAAGTTATTAGAGATGTGCTTTAAAAAACGATAAACAATCGACATCGTTACACTGCTGTTATAGAATACAAGTTTTGTATCGAATTGATGACGACGTCGATGAAAATTGAGTTTGATATTTAATTGATGACGATGACGACGACGTTAAATGGAATAAGGGTGATTGTTTATATTTTCCTCCGCGTGTACATTGGTCAAACAAATATGTTATAAATACATTATATGAAAATCGCTCAGTTTTTTTTGTGATTTTCATATTAATTTACAGCTTCAATCACTGTTCGTATTGTAAAAACCACATGTTAATTATTCTGTTTTACTTCAGACACTAGATTGCGTTGAATTGCAGCCAAAGATTGTTTTTGTTGGTGCATTAAGGGATAAACTGTACACCTTTGGATATCCGTTGGATGATGTGGAAAGCTGCATGCATGTGTTTATATAGAATTAAATAAGTTGTAAACTATTTATAAAAATATTAATAAATAAATATACTAGCAAAAAATGGAGTTTATTTGAATTATTTTGATTTCCTAACGATCGATTGAAATAAATATTAAGTTTTTATTAAAAAAAAATTATCGCTATTGAGTATGGATGTGTATCAAAAACGTATATTAAATTATTACGATAATGCCCAACTCCGCCTCAAGGCGGACTTTACAGTTTTACCCCTTACACGTCAACGAACACTCAAAAGAAAAAACTGAAGTTAGATTTATGTTTCTCACCCTTAATCAACCCTAAGAAAAAAATATTATTCGCTTAAAGGCAGAATTAGTCTTTACTTTATGTTTCTGTCCTGTTCCGTGCCGTTCTGTGTCAAAATTGTAATATGTAGTTACTTTTTCTGTAGCAGCTTATCAGCCATTTATGACAAATTTATTAGTTTTGCATCGTCCATTGTTTTATTTGAATAAGTTTTATGCACATAAATTTGAAGAAATTAAATTTTATGAATTTTTAAAATCAAAAAATAGTTTTTTTCAATAAAAATATGTATTTTTTATTATTTATTTTGCTGTCACTTACAATAACTTAACAAGTTTTTGATTTTAACAAACTGAACCAGACAAACTGAACAGAACAGAAAAACTAATCAATTTCACAGGTTTTTTAATAATAAAAACAAATCAGCTGATTCGGAACAGAACAGAAAGTAAAGACTAACTGAGCCTTAACAGTTTTATTTGTTAAATATCTTTAGTATTTCTAAAATCTTTGGATGACGTTTCCTGACGATCTGGCCCATGCAACCAGTGAAAGCGCATAGGAATAGCTCATCCCATCAACAATAAATTTCAGGTTGTCAATAGTATGAAATGGGAATTTAGCACATTTAAGCGAAAGCTTGTTAATTCATGGTTTGATGTTGTTTTAGTTGAAAATAATTTAAAAATGTTGTGGTAACTGTAATCATATTTATTAGAATTTGCTAAGAACCTTAAAAATGTGAAACTGCGGTTTCGGTTTTAAAATGATTAAAACCGGTCTTTTTCGGTTCGTTTTTCGTTGTTAAAAATATCAAAGTAAAACTTCATTGATAAACATATATATTTTTTTGTATGTTATACATTTTTTTATATGTTTCAAAACAGGTACTTTTATTAACCCTTAATTGTATACCTGAGCCTGACCAGGAATTTTTTGCAGTTGTTTTATACAATTATTAAGTATATTAGAACGAAACTTTATGTATTCCCCAATAAAAGTGTTTTTTCAAGAAAATGAGAAAAAAGTGTAAAAACCGTGGGCGTTGCAATTGGCGAAATAAAAATGTTGTGCATATTGTATCCACCTGGGCCTGACTAGGCCCTGCCCTTTAATATATGTAATGCAGCAAATAAAATCAAAATGAAACGAATCAAAAAGCAGACGCAACACATAAGAATTCTTTCTTTACTGTTTTTTCGAAGAATTATCATATTTTCCGACAAAATGTTCCTTCCTGCTATAGCCACAAAAACACCATACAAAATGCTAGTGGTCCTAGCCAGGCCCAGGTGTTAGTTTGCGCCACACAAATTAGCTGTGTACTTAAGAGTTTATAAGGTTACGTTTGTTCTTCTTAGTACTTATTTTCTTAAAGCATAAATATATTGTTTTTCGGTTAAAAGGCATTTTCAACCGCGGTCTCGGTTTCGGTTAAAACAGAACAGCAATCCCTAATCATAATATGATTTAACCAATTTTTAACATGACTGCTACTATCATATTAAGGTAGATCACAAACAAGCAAATTTTAAGACTAGCTTTAATGTGGTTATGGTAGCCATATAGAAGTGCTCTAATAAAAATGTGGCTGCGGCAACAATAACATGCATAGTGTAACCATAATTTATGTATCCATAAAAGACCGTCCAAATTAGCCATCGCTACGTTTCAACAACAAACAATTTTATGTTGGTGCATACCGCTGTTGCCAATGTAAAGTTCTTGTTCAGGTTGCAATGTTCCAACATTTGTTTGTACAACGATATCTTACATCATTGCAGAATTGCCATATGAAAAACGCCATTCTTTACAGACAACTTAAACAATTTTATGTCGGTAATTTTGTCAACATTTTTTGCTTGTGAGACTATAACTATCGATAGTTTGGATGGTGTATAACGATTTAGAAACATATATTTCTCTGCGTGAAAAACAGTGCAAAATTTTAATAGAAATAGTTCTTCGATAGTCAAAACCATTTCAAGATTTTGCTTCCATTTGCATTAGCATTTTAATATTCAAATCTTGCAATTTGGTTCCCAACTCTTGCATATTAGTAAACTAGTGTCTGGTACTATGTTACTTGACATCCATGGAAATTACAATTATGGAACAACTTTACAAAACCCAAATTGTATTAACTTAACTTAAAAAAAATTTTTTTTTAAAAAGTTTCCTTAGTAGTCACCTATTTTTAACATCCACTGTATTTAAAAATTATCTGCTAAAGTTGATTGCATGACTTTTAAAATGAAACATGAGGAAAAATAAGTTTAAACACGATTTAATCTTAACAATTAAATAAACCAAAAAATTTAACAAATACAATATAACTCTCACACACAATTACAAGAAACAAATACAATCCCAGTTTTTTCTAGTTTTTGAGGAATTTTAAAGAAATGCAATTAATTCATTTAAAACAAGTTTTATTTTTTTTTTTAATCTAAAAACAAAGTTCATGTTATTGGGGTGAAAACCTAATATGATAATAAAAGTTTAAATTAAAACGCATACATAAGTTGTGCATTTAACTTAATTAAAAATGAATGAATTTTAAAAAGTTAAAGATTTACTATACCACTGACATTGGATTCAACTCACCAGGACTTTTTCAATTTCAAAATCCATTACCAATGGTGTCTTTTTATCAGTGCTGTTGAGTCGGAGTTGAGGTTTTTACCGGAGTCGGTGTCGAAGTACACACAAAAACTCGCGACTCCGACTCTAAATTTTTCGGCAAATATAAATTTTCTAATATTTTCCAAAATTAAAATTCTTTTGTAAATGGGCGATGCAATATTTAAATTATCGATTTGAAATTTTTACAGAATAATTTTCTTGTTAAATTTGATCACTTCAAGGTACTGCATTAAAATCAAGTAAGAGCGCTTTATTCGGCTGTGGCGAATATTTATTACCCTCCACCGACAGTTAGATTATATCAGGCGTTGGCCGTTAATGGGATCTATAAATTATTAATAAATCTGAATAAAAACGGCGTCAGTGTTAAAATTCATCGCAGTTTAGACCTAATTTATTGACCGACAATCAGAAAGTTTTATGCTTTAATTTCTAGTCATGCAAAAGTTAATTTGAACAAATATTTTCAAGAGATTATGATTAGTTTCAAATTATTTTTTAAGCGAATTTAAAAAGAAAAATCGTATTTTTTAACAACAGAATTGGACAAATAAAATTATTGCAAACCAACTTTTTTAAAAAAATTATTTTACAAAATTCAGGAGCATTTTGTCAGCCAAGATGATCAGATTTTAAGCATTGTACCATTTTCTGTAAACTCCTCTCTTAGGAAGTTTTTCTCAAATAAAATAAAAAAATATTTAAGGTCCTTTACAACAGGATTTTGTATAAAAGAGCCAAGATAAAGCTATACTTATGCCCAAATAACGACTAAAACTTCACCATCTGGACAATTTACTTGCTGCCTGTTAAGGAGCTGAAGCTTCTAACCTGCACTTTTAAGCAGTTTGTGTTGAATATCATTGGAGAAATCTGCCTGCCGACCAATATCTATCCTAGATTGAGGTCAAGCATTCTAATCCAGGATTTTAAGATTTTCCTCCCCGCGGTTTAAATTAAAACAACCGGATCCTTCAGTTCCAAAAAAGACCTTGTTAAGCCTCGATCAAATAGACGACCTGCTAATTTTAGGCCCCAGACAAGCAAGCGAGCCACAACGACAAAAGTTGGGTGCTTCTAAAGACACTAAAGAACTATTGTCTGTTTATATAATTAAAACTAGGACTTTTTCTTATCTTGCGGCCAGAAACGAATTAAGTAAATTTTCACAACACTGTTTTTAACTTAAACATATTTCAGCTGTGGCATATTATATTGACGACAACCAAGGGTAGTCCAAAGAGGCAAAATAAAAATTAATGAAGCAAATGCGTTATTTTAACTTAAACGACCATAATTTTTTAAACAACTTTATGATCTTTAATTTGAAGATTACAGCTTTTTTTTAAAAAACGAAGTGACCGATAAAAGTATAGAAGTGTTTTAAGCTTTTTAGTCCAACAAAGCAGAATTGAGGAATGGGATCCTTTGCTTATTTTTTTTTTATTCATTTTTTATCACCGTGTTAATAACTGATCGCAAAAAATGTCATAATCTACCGCGTTTCTGGGCGAATATTCTTTCCGTTTATCATGCTATACTTCCTAAAGACGCTTAGCGTAACTTTTCTGATTTTTTTTAAATTAGAAAATTAGTGCAAAAAATATATATTTCCAAAAAAAAAAATATATTTTTCTAATTAATAAAAAATAATTATTCTCGTTTTGTTAGAAATCAAATTCGCTACAAAAAATTTTCCTATTTATTTAACTAAAATTTATTTGAAGTGTTTCTCATTACCTTCATTTTGTGTTTAATAAATATGAAATTCTAGAGGAATTTATATGTCGCAAAATTATCTATCTGAGAGTTAATATCCAAAACAGTTAACATCAAAAACTAAAATCAGTCTATCCTTTTTCGAAGTTAAAAATAGCAATATGGGTACAATTTATTTTTAAGTCAACAGTAAAAGGCTGCTGTCTAAAATGTTTGCACGTGTGCCCCTGCTTGTACTCATTTAAATCACAAATTTGTCGTTCAAGCAGGTCGCCATCTGCTGCTTGTATTTGCTTGGTTTTATTTAGTTGTTGCTGTTTTTACTTGATTTACGTTTTACAATAAACGGATAAACTGAAGCATAAACATGCTGACTTTAATTAAGGTTTTTTAAGAATTGGAAATGTTCTCTATATAATAAGATGGGATGCGTGTTGTACACACGTTAAAATAGATTGCTGGTATTTATATTTGCTCTTCTTGTTCTTTTGTTGTAACCATTTGCCTTTAGACGTATACAAACTTCAAGTAAAACCCATGCCGAAACAGATATTTTAAACTAGTCAGGAGCAAAGCTTTATTAAGAAAAAAAACTAATAAATTAATTATTTAGTTGTTTTTATGTCACTAAATTTGCATTTTTTAACATTTAAGTCATTTTAAAAAACAAACTCCAATATTCAAAGATCTTATAAAAAATGAAAAATTTTTGTATATAAATCGATCAGTCAAATAAGATTTGCCGACCGTGTGTAATTGTATTCGCGTTTTTAAAGTTTGTTTTAAGCTATTTTTTTGTTCTTCTTTGATTACGGTCTTTTTTTAAAATTTTTGTAGCTTTTAAATACTTTAAGCATTTGCTTGTTGCTCTTACATATGCATGTAGGTATTGTATTGTATTGTATTACCAAGAGCAATTGCGTGTACGATATCTTTTGTCATTCCATTTTTAGCCAACACAGATAAGCTCGATGGCTTGCCGACGCAAAAAAATGTCACGTATAATTGTCCGTGTGAAAAACATGGTGTGTCTATATCAAAGCCGCAAATATACATCGCTTGGCCTTGCGACCTATTGATTGTCATTGCAAATTCTAATAGGAAATTAAAACGCGTTTGAATTCAATAGGGACGTCTGTGGCAATCATCGGAGTTCGAGGCAGCAAAGCATTTTCGTCTCGAAATTTACCATTCAAAATGGTAGCTTCGATAACGTTTAACGACCAAACGTGTAAAATTGCATAGCCAAAGAATAATAACCAAAAAAAAAAATTTGTCAAAAAAATTCATAAACTTTTCAAAAGAACCGGTAAATTAATTAAAATTTATAGCCTTTAGTTCTTCAAGGCTTGAAACTATCATCGAATAATTAATAAAGAAGCCATGGGCAGAGGGAGGTTTTACCCCTTTTACCCTTTTTTACTCCCAAATTGTTGGAATTTCCAAAAAGTTATATCTTAGAGTGTCGGCATGCCAAGTTTTAAGAAACCCAGTTGATAAGTTAAGAAGAGCGTTAACCTCATTTGGCTTATTTCACGCCTTAAATAATAAAAGTTATAAGCTTTAGTTCCTTCCAGATGTAACACTATTTGCCTGCCAAATTTCAAGAAAATCGGTTGATTAGCTAAGAAGATATTGGAAGGGGAAACTTTTACTGGTTTTGCCCTATTTTACTCCCTCTATCGGTAGGAAATATACATTTATATGTATTTCGAATGTCATTGTACACATAAGACATTATGATACATGGTTTATTATCTTTTCAAGCGACAATAAAAAATTATAATATGGAAAATGAAATGCATTTTGTTGATATTTGTATAAGGAAAATATATAGGAAAATCTAAATGCCATATCTCCGGAAAAACTGGGCCGATTTCGTGCAAACTTCACGTAAACCATCTACAGACTGTCCCTTAAGTACCCTTACATTTTAGCTTAAATCGGTCGACCCGTTTTCGCAGCTAGTGGTGACATCAAAGTGTACACTTCTCTTTATATATATAGATTTTCATTCTTGACTGCCGCGGGGCGCGAACCCAAATTGAATGAAAATTAAATTTGATGAACTTTAGCCTAATTGAAAATATCAAAAATTGGATTAGAGACCATAAAGAGTTTTTGATAAATATTAAAATTCGTTTTAATTTCCTTAAAATAGCAAACCTTGATACATTTTTTTAAAAATAAAACGTCAAAATAAAAATATGTTTTACATTTACTTATTCAGTAAATGGAAATAGTTATTTTTCGATTACAAAAGATAAATAATATTATTATAAAAACTAATTTTAAAATCTTATATTAAAGCATTATTTATACATTTTTTTTACTAGAATACAAAACTTTTATAATGCTCTTCACCACAGGTGGAAAGGGTATTTAAAAGTTCGTCATTTCGTTTGCAATTTCCACAGCATTTATCTTACACGCAAAAAAAGTATATGTATATTCTGTGTTCTTAAGAGAATCCAAGTTGATCTAAGGATGTCCGTCTGATCATCTGTCCGTGTCTATGTTGAAATGGGGTTGCCGAAGGCCCCAGATATTATGGGGACAAGTTTGTTAAATAATTTTATCACATCAAATCCGGAATTGATTTTTATTGAAATTTAGCAAGATCGGGTGAATGGCTGAGATATGAGGAAAAAAATTAAATTTTTACTTTTATCTCTAATTTGTACTCGTAAATCTCCTTACAATCGATGAATTTTATAATTCCACATGCACTATAGAATACTGGCAGTAAAAATTGCAAAAAATCGGCTTACAAATGACTTAGTTATAGACAACTATTCACTTTTTTCATCCCGAAATAGTGGAGAACAAAATTGGATCAGATATTTCCTAAATAACTATATTTAAAAATTATTTAGCAATACAAATGAGCTAAATCGGTTCATTATTTTACCAGACATCCACACAAGTGTATTCCTGAATTAAATGGTTTTGTTACGACAGAGCACGTATCACATAAGCTATAGAGCAAGGGATCAATTAGCGTTTCAATGACACTATGAAGGGTATATTAGATTCAATAAAGCCGAATAAAGCAGTTTTACTTATTGCTTATACAAATGCATCTTTTCATGTATAAATGTGGTGCTTTTATTTGTATATTTGTATGAGTGTTTTGTTTAAATTTTACATCAACACTAATTAAAACATTGTTAACCTAAATAACTTTTTAAATAAGTTAAAAATAAAATACATATACATATAAAAGTATGGAAACGCGGAAACAAAAAACTCCAGCTAATGTAAACATATGTTAAACTCACATAGGCACAACACAAACAAACACATCTATGCAAATATATACCATACGTGCGTAATTTAACACACACACACACACTTATAAATATGCAGAAAATGGTATGGTGATAAACAAACACATAGGCTAACATACAAATATTTCTCAACATACATAAACACATTCATATTTACATATAATATTTACGTACAACCTGCATTTATGTTAAAATTTTAAAATAAACTCCCTCTTTTTCACCTTCTCTTTTCCGCACAATTCCTTTTCATTCCGTCTCCTCTGAAAGTGCAAACAAAAACTGATTTTTTTAACATCGTTTTATATTTTGTTAAACAACAACTTGATGACCTTTTTCTACTTTTATTATATAAAAATGTTGAAAAATCTTTTAACACTACACACAAGGACATACATAACTGCAAAATAAATTGCAGGGCTTGTTAAGTTTTTCAGTCCTGCCATTATCGTTTCATCCGCATGCACTCAAACATACAAAGTGTTTAAAATATTATAATGAATTAGAAAAAGGGGGAGAATGTAGCGGCTGTTATTGTTTTTAAAATTAATGGAAATTATGAATGTATTAGTAATATGTTAGAACATGTATGAGCATTAAAAAAATTGAAGGACAAGTGTATTAAATAGTCTTTTTTAATGTAAATTGAACTAAACTTAAAATTGTGTAGATTTAAATATAATTCTAATTGGCAGAAGAAACTGCTTACAAAAAAAGTGTAAAACACTCGCCATATTCATTATATCATATTCATTCAAAATATTTTAACTTTTAGTTTTAAAAACGGCATATTATTCATAATTTTTCTGGTTTTACTCAATTAGTTCTTTTAAAATCTGATCGTAATTATATTGTTGAAAGAAAATTAAATATATAATTTTTATTTAATAAACATTTTACTTGTTTTGAAATAAATTTTTAATTTAAATATTAATTAAATAGCAAAAATCGTTATTGAATTTTTCGTTTAAAATAAAATAATTTAAACTTGTAGAATTGTTGTTGGAAATTGTCAAAACCTAACAGGGGTGTGCTGGAAATCGCAAACGCAAAACGAAAGAATTTGGAAGTTGTTTTTAATAAACTTTAAACCTAATTCTTATAATTTTTGGTTTAAAATCCTGTTTAAGAGGAAAATATTTGTTTAATATTTGTCATAAGATTCTTTTATTACAGAAATTTTATTAAAAACCAACGTTTTAAATTCTTGCGTTTTACGTTTGCGATTTCCAGCACACCCCTGTAAGCTATATTGACTTTTTTGAACATTTTTTAATTAATACATATTAAGAATATTATTTAATTTAATTTAATATTAATAATTTAAAATAATAAAGATTACTCACACATATAGCAATATAGATTGATAACACATAGTTTGCAAAATCAACAAATTGCTTGCATGATTTTATGAATATGGTAAAAATTTGGTGATTAGAGACAGTTTCTAATTTTTGCTGTGTATACAAATTTAAAGCAATTTCTATTTCTAAGACTTCAAGAATAAAACACTCTGCGAAACAAGAGATATTCAGGGATGATAGCAGAAAAAAATAAAAATTTATTTCAATCAAAAATGTTTGTTATATTAATAAAATTTGCACTAGTAAGTAAATTAATAGAATCAATTAAATATTTTAGATACTAACAACAATTTCTGCAGGAATGTTGTTGATATAAACAAACTTTTAATTCATTTGATTAAATTTTTTAGTCCAAACGGATTTTATATTTGATAAATGGTTGAATTGAAAAAAATTGGCGTTAGTTTTTCGTATGAATTCTGTTTTGTTAGAGTCTGCAGATAACAGAAACGTAATAAACATTTGCTTTGATCGCTTCGTATGGTCCTATTTTTTGTAAAATAGTTCCGAACTATAAAAAGAATTGTAATTTTGGATCAGATTTTTCAAATCCTTGTTTAATTGAGCTACCAAAATAAAAGAAGCAAGCGTGGTTTTTTTACAAAAATTTCTTATTTTCAGAAAGTTTGGTCGGTTTGATTTATTAAAAATGTTTTGGCAATAGAATTTTCATGTTCAAAAACGCTTGCCGCGTTTATTTAGCTAGCTCCATTAGTGATATATTATAACTAATAAATTTCTTTTTTCAAACTCGGTTGGACAATTGCGGCTTAATGTGCGTTTAAGCAAAACATGAGCTTTAATTTGATTGTTATAGAAAAAGGTATTTTCTCTAACTCTAAGGAAAAAGTACACTGAAAGCTGCTTTCAAAGTAGGGATGCCAAATGGGACCAGGTTTTTTGAATCCCGGGATTCGGGATTTTTTATTCAAAAAAAACGGGATACCGGGACGGATCAGGATTTTTCGGTATTTCATACATAAAGACCAATTTTTAAAATTCATATACATAGTTATAATAAAATGTTTATTTATAAGTATTAAAACAAATAAATTCATGAAGAATATTAAACTCATTAAAAAATAAAACAGTTTAATGTATTCTTTTAAAGTAATATGGAAAAATTATGTATTAAAACTTATATATTAAAAAAGCTTCTAAAACGAACTAATGACGTCTGATAATCGATACCTTATTTTATTGAAAATATATGCTGCCGACGAAAGCAATGTTCGCAATAAACACTTCTGGGTGGTATCGTTAATAATTAGATACATGTGCATATGATACATGACAATATTTAATTTATTGTATATCAAATATATACATATGCAAGTATTAATCTAATAAAATAAACTTAAGCAAATGTGTCAAAAGACCTTTGGTAGAATCTCTTTAAGTTTTTAACACCTTTTTGCACAACTTGCATTGTACGTACATTTATTGTAACATTTATTCACTTGTGACTTCTTTATGTAACCAGTTAAAAATTAGAATCATTGCCAATTTGATTTAATATTAAATTTTTAAAGTTATTTTTAACCCAGGGTGCCTCACGTTTATTTAAATATAGTTGTATTTAAAAAAAAAATACCACATATTACTAAATCCAAAATCTCGGGATTTTTACATAAAAAAATCCCGGGATTCGAGACTTAAATTTTTAGAATAATCCCGGGATTTCGGTATTCGGGATTTCGGGACTGGCATCCCTATTTCAAAGGCAGCAAAAAATTACTTCAAAAAAAATTTGTTAAGTCTGAAATGCAATAAAAACTCATTTAATACCCATATCTAGAATTTGATATTGAAAAATGCCATACTTAACATGACCTTCAATATAATTTTAAAAGTCTACTTTCACTATCTCACTGTATAATTGAAGGGTTATTCTCATATCTTCCTCTTTACCTAATTATTATGTAAATGTCTTTACTTATTTTAAGTACATACTTTTAACAAATAGTTTGTGTATAATTTAATTTTTATTGAATAATTTTGCATAAATATATGCTCTGTATGACAATTTAAAACGATAATAATTTTCTAAAGGACATTTTCTAAACATTTCTTTATACATTAGCATCCAATTACATTGACTTGTAACATATACTTTTTACGGTAGACTGACTACAAAAAAAAAAAAAAAAAAAAAAAAAAATACACATAAACAAAATATAAAAGAGGGTTGAATTTAGGTCGATAGCAGAGAGCGCTACTGTAGATCGTGTGTTTTGGAAAATAAATGTTTGGTTTTCTTACATCAAAAAGGATTTATTCAAAAACTTTGCATTTTTAATCTACTTTCAAATTCAGATTTTATCAAAAATATACTTAAAAAATATAAATACATACATATTTCCACCGCCAATAAAACTATTTTGACCTAAAAATTCTTAAACAAATCTAAGTTATTGTCGCCGGCAACCGGCAATATTATGGTAAGCTAAGATCTCCACTGATAAAACCATGTTATGGTAAATAATAAGAATAAATTGTTTACCAATAACAATTGTATGATCAGGGAGAAAGTTATTCATCCATCAAAACAAACAGTATTCGGATAAGTAATGTCTGGACAGTGGGGCAGGTGGTGGCAAAACTTCCTTACCCTATCTTTTTTTTCTAAAAAGTTTTAATTTGGTCTTTAACTATGTGGCCAAGCGTTGTCATAATGGAGCATTACAGGATTAAGTCGGTCAATGCTCGTTTCAAACGAATCAAGTTTTCTAGGTACATTTGATCGTCTGTAACCGTCTGGTTTATTACCTACTACGGATAATTACCTTGGCGCCATTCCAGCACTTCGGTTACTTTACTTTTTATCGCCAGTAATGATATGAACTAAAACTTACATCTTTTTTCCCCATTAACCTGAAGTTTTGAAAATCAATACTTTTGGCGTCAACTAATGAGATACCAATTTGTTTTTTTTTGCTTTTAGACGAATCCTGCTGTTTCCAAAATTTTTGAAATTGATGTCTGCCAATAACACTATGCCAGAACTAACTGTTCAACTGAATTGTACAAGATTTAACGTTTGCATAGATATCTCTTTTTTCTTTCACAATTTACTGAGAAAACTGAATATCGATTTCCATGCAAAAAGGAAAAAACGTTATTTTTGTATGGAAATTAATATTCAGTTTAATCAGTAAATTGTGTAAATTGTTTCTTCAAAAATTCTACGATATCTCTGAAACTACAGGGCAAATTTAAAAACAATGTAAGCACGGCTTAAAGATAATATTATTACTGAGTTTCGGATTTTCATTAACTGAACATGATCAACAGTTGTTAAGCAATTCCAATATAAGTAGTGAAAGTGCCCTAATTTTGGACATAACGGTATATCTCGAAAACTAGTGCTGATAGAGCAAAATGTAGATCAGATTTGAAATCAGCGACCTCAAATTAGTAAAAATGTTCAATCAAATCCAGACCACAAACTTACTTTTCCGCAGTGTAATATTCTTTAAAAAAATTTTTTTTTTGAAAATTCAAATTCGGATGTTTTCACTAAATAATTCTTTCTTTCTTTCTAATTCTTTGTCCGGCGATAACTACGTTTGAAACAAAATATTATTTAAGATACATGTTAAAAAAGATTGCCTTAAAATGTGCCAGATTGTTGAATTAATTTTCATTTATTTGTTTATTAAAAAACAAAATTTTGTATTTAAGACAATATATAAATGTCATATAAAATCAAACCTAAAATTAGCCATAAGTATGACAGATATATTTACTCTTTAAAATGACAAATAAGTTATAAGAGATACAAACCCTGTGTAAAAATTAAGCCTTCTTTTGGGAATCTCGCATTTTAAAAGTAATTAACCATATAATACAGTATATATTAATAGAAAAGTGTTTCACTGTGCTGGGCATCACATACACTATGATATTTACGATTGTATCCGTAAAGCAGCAACAAATTTGGCATTAGAGATTTAACAAGCTCTTTATTGTATGTTTAGTTATTCTGCGTTCATGCTATGAAAGTTTTCTTTTAGAATGTCTACTTAATTGGTGAGATATGAAAGAAGAATATCATATTCTCCTCCCCTCTCACCAATTCACTCAGACTTTCTAAAAGAAAAAATTAAAAGTGTGAACCAGCGCCAGCCAGAAGTAAGATTGTACCTTATTTTTTAAGATTTTTTCCCGAAAAACAAGATTTTTTGTTCTGTCTAGACTAAGGTTAGGTGCAATTAAAAAAACCATCTTTGTTCCCATTTAAAATTTTTTAAACTAAATAATACAATTTAGTATATTGCTATGTTCACACTTAGGTTGTTAAGCACGTTTAAGCAGAATGTTGACAAAACATGTTTAATTAACATGTTTTCCCATGTATTTTATTGTTATAAAAACACATAGAATTTTTGGGTTTTAAAATTAAACTCTTTTCAAAACATGTAAAAGCCAGGGATCGGAGTGTGTTTTGAGGTATGTTCAGTAGGGTTAATGAAATAACGGAAAAACATAAAAGAAAGAAATCATGGACCGTTGAAGAGGAGGCGCTATTAGTGTACATTTGGTCGGAGTACATTAGTTAGCTAAGGGGTGCGGGCTGAAATATCCATGTTGAAATGCCAGCTTCAAAGGTATGGATGCGAAGTTGCAGCTTAATAATTGGTACCAAATTTGGAGTGCAGTGGAATTTGCTTGGATTCCAGAATCAAAAACTAAACCTCCGCTCAAGTGAAACACCGTGTCGTTCAATTCAATAAGTTTATTAACAATAATAAAAATATGTATACTAAGAAAAAGGTTCTAAAATAACAGAAGGTTCATTATTTGACGAAGGCACAAAAAAGAATTAGCAACATCTGCAATATTTTAACGATCTAAAGTAATGACGAAAAACATAGAAGTAGAACATTACTAGAACAGAGTTGTTAGCATTTGAGTTGTACTAAGGTTGTAAAGTTTTTTCAACAATAATAATTTAAATAAAATCTCGAAAATTTTATTTATCGATTTTTAATCAATTTTTATAATTTATTTTGCTTTATTTTTTGCCGATGGTAAAGCATCTGCCAAGGTGTCAAATCAAAACATGATAATTGTAGTCTGAACACCTTTGTTTCAGTTTTTTAAAACGTTGCTTAAACATGTTAAACTTCAATAATGTGAATACAGTATAAGAAATTAAATTTTTTGTAATGTTTTTTTTTTGTTTATTTCGTCCCCTCAATATAACAATAGCGTATAATTTTTTTGGAGTTTTGAGAAAATCGTATTTAAAGTTTTTGTCAAATCGGATGACTATTAAAACCTCAATATCGCGGTAAATAAAAATTCTTCATATTGGATTTTTCGACGAATACATAATACCGTTTCTTGTCTTTAAATTGACCAATTTTTTTTATTCTACGCATCCTTTAAGACCATCCATATGTCATTCAAAGTACAAGTCCTCCATATTGGCTATTTTATTTTTTAAGGAATTCGTATGATGAATCTGATACACTATTTTATTTTGTATGGTAAACGCTGTTTTATTCAATAATTTTACGGTATTTTAATTAAAATATTTGATCTCAAAAATATCAATTTGCAACATTATAAAACAGTGATTAATTCATAGTTTTGTTAATTCAGTGGCTTATATTCATTACTTTTCAATTTGGGTTATTAAAAACAAAAAATTATGACAAATTAAGGTATACATTGCGTAAATCAAAAATAACTAGAAGTTCATTCGTCTTCTTTCTCTTCCTCTGCTTCATCTGGCTCATCTAAACAATTTCGCTTCTTTCCACCTTGTAAGTTATAAAAAAATGAATGCGAGCCACGACGAATTACATTCTTCTTGCACAAATTTTGGAGATCTTGCAGCTTTCGATGGTCGGAATGAAACTATTTCTCAAACAATAGTGTATATTATTATAAGCTATTTTATGAGTTAAAGTTGTCATAAATTGTATTTTTTTCTGCAGACTAAAATGGAGTATAATGCGTATACACTATTACTCTTTTAACAATTTTGAAGTGGCAATTTCAACTAAAATAGCGCATATGAGCTTACACAATTATTGAAGGAAAATTTTGAACAGGAAATTATACACTATTTTTTCCAACGACATTTTGACCCACTTTTTGGAAGTAGAATTTGACGAAATATTGACCAGACATAAAATCAATGATGGAGATTCTAAATATGCCATAAAAATATAATAACGTATGAGCACATACGCTATTGTTATATTAAGGGGACGATTTTATGTTTAACCCTTATGTGTGTGGACAGGTACCTGTGTACCTATTGCGTTTTCAAATCGAAATTTTTTATATAAGATTTTAGTCTACAATTCTACAATTTCATTTGTTATTATTATATTTTCATAGGTGTTTATATACAATATCAGTTGGGGGGGGGGGCGTGGCATATCAATTTGCATTTTGCACCCTTAATAGGTTGAATAGGTACCTGGGTACCTGTATACGTTGTATATGGAGCAACTTGGAGGATCTTTGCAAAAAAAGTTGCGAAATTCAGCAAAAGTAGCTGAGTTTAGCAATTTTTTTGCTAATGTTAGCAACTTTTTCTGCCAAGTTGCTCCAGGTACCTATTCACCCTATTAATGGTGCAAAAAGTTGCTGATATTCCAAATTTTTTTTTTTTTGGTGAAGGATTTTAATAAATATATGAAAAGGGGAAAACCAGAGTAAAATTCTAATATTATATCATTAACCATCGATTTTTTGTACAATACAAGACAAAAAATTAGATTTTTCATACAATTTGCATGAAGGTACCCAGTATAGAAGGTGTTTCTTTTCCACACACATAAGGGTTAAAATAAAATATGAATTTTTTTTATTATTTGTAATAAAAAAAACTACTTTTTCCAAAAATAAGATTTTTTCTTCAAAAATAAGATTTTTTTTTGGTGAAATTAAGATTTTTTGCTAAAAATTTCTGGCAGCCCTGGTGTGAACCCAAATGTAAAAATAGGGAGGAATGGCTTGAGCAATTCAGAAAACATCTCATCTTTTATCTTAAATTTAGAATACCTTCTATTTTTTTAGTAGAGTTCTGCTATAAAAATCCTGCAAAAATTGTCATGTTGCCTTTTAATATTTCCAAGGTTTTATTTCTGTTCTTTTTGTCTTTTTGTACTTAAGCAGAAAAGGTCCTTTAAAATGAACTATATACCCATATGAAAAGATAAGTACCTACATTACAAAAACATGTGTAAGTAAAACAGCTAAAACTAGATTTATTTTTACATAAATATATGATTTTTAAATTATTTTTTACTGCATTTTTTTTGTTATAAATTTGTTCAGCAATTTTATGGTTACTGTCCAAAAATACTCATTTACTGAACCATTCCTCCCACTTCCACTTTTAAATTCACTCTTATAGATCTTTTTTTCATAATTTTTTCCTCTTTGTAAATAAAAATAAAATTTATTTTATTTGTTTTTCGTTGCTGTCTTTAAAATTATTAACACGAAACGAGTATTCAATTTGAAAAACCAATCCCCCACTGTTCCAGTAGTAGTATTCACGTCAATATGTTTGTAAATGCATATTATTTATTGTCTTTGTAGCACAATCTACTGACTAATAATAAAATATTTAAAATTTATGGTTTCAAATATAAAGTTTAAGCCAAAGCCCGGTTAAAACATTTACATTAATTTGAAAATGTTAAAGCTTTGCAGAACAACCTAAATCAGCGCGTCAAGAGCTTTCTTATGATCATGCAAAATGTATCAAGGAAGCCCAAATACCGAGGACTTGACGCTTTGCAACTGTAAAAAATAATTGCATTTTAGCATTTTTTTAGTTCAATCTAGCGGGTTTATTTATATTTTGTGAGTTTAATTTAACAAGAACAATTTAAATTACTGGTCATAACAAAACGTTGACGCTTTAATAAGGTACGCCATTTGAACGTTACAACTAGGCCTAAAAACGTAACGCTATTTTGCAGTGGCTTTGTCAAATGTAAAATCCATAATTAATTGAGCAATTCTTGTCAAAATAAACAAATGCGGTATGATTATATCTTTTGTATTTTACACGTTCGTTTTTGGTTTCGTTTGATGCAATGCATTTACGCAATCTAGCAAATTAAATTCATTTATCATTCCAGATTGCATCAACATCAAAACGCTTTGATATTTTGAGGTTGCATTGAAACTAGAGTTTTTTTTCCCGGAGTTTTTAGATTCCCGGGAAAACGGGACAATTTTTTAAATTTCCCGGGATCCCGGGATCCCGCTCCATATAAATAATACAAAGTAAATTTGTTTTAAATTAATGAAAAAAACTTTTTTTTAAAAAAGCGTAAGAGAACTTATTTACAAAGTAAGAAAAAGAAATGTCTAAATACTCCCAAAAATTAATTAAAGGTTGAAAAGGTTACGCTTTTATATGTAAATTTCGTATCATTATGCTCTATCTACAAGATAAAAAGATAACATAAACATAACAATTTAATTCATAAAACCATAATAAAAGCAAACAAAAATGATGGTACTCAAGTTTTGAGATCAAAAAGTAAATTTATAAAATAGATAAAAAATTTTAAATAAATATGTTTTATAAGTATATATATTTTAAGTAAATATATTAACATTTTTTAACAGCTTAGGAAATAACATTAAGACACACTCAATGCGTTTAGAAAGTCGGCAAAGAATGTATTTCTTATTTTATTTACTTATTACCATGTTTCCGAAACATTTCGTTCACTTTTTTATCGAGATTGGACAAATAGTTTAAAGTGCAAAAGTTAAAAGTTGTTGCATATTTCTAATTCACAATCCGAAGTAATTTTTCTTTTTTATAAACAACGTCTATATCAGCCAAATGTATGACAAGATTGATGCAAAAAATAGCATCAAACGGACTTCTTCTTACAAGAGCCACCTGTAATATTTAGGACAATGTGTTTTTAAAATTGTATGTTGTAGTATCTTACACGAGTTCCATATTTTTTTTTATTTCTGTTTTCCAGCACTTCCCAGTTATATAAGCCGTCACAAAATGAAACAAATTTATGTTTATCACCTTATTAACATATCGTCATATCTCAACATTTTTTTTTAATTTTAAGTTAATTAAGCAAAGTGTTCCTTCTACTTTCTCGTAACAAAACATCGGTTTTTATCTCAAACTGAACCGAAGTAATAGGAAAATATATGTATCTTTAAATCGGTACATTTTAACTTTAATCGCATTTTGCCATTATGTAGATATGACTTTGCTGCAATAAAGGAGCGATATTTTTGGATATATCCTATTTGTAAGACTTGTCCATGGACATTGTCTGCCTGCATCTTATTTTGAATTTATGTTCTTTATAAACTCTTCACTTCACTAAATTTATTAATTATCAACTGTTGCACGGCACATTCTGCTTTTGGTAGATTTATTGCGTCAGAAGACATTGATTTACGAACGTTCTCACTTCTTGTTATTGATCTAATAGACAACCCATCAACAGATGCTAATTTTTAGAGAATATAAAACTAAATTTCAAAGTATAAATAGTTTTTTTCTGAAACTATGAGGAACTTTTATTTCCCGGGATCCCGCAACTAAAATCCCGGGAAAACGGGAAAGAAAATAATTGAAATTGAAATCTCGGGAAAAAACCCTAATTGAAACAGATTGCATGTAGATTGCACTGTCTGTACCCAGCATTACAGAACCTAAAATCGTTAACAACACGAAATTATTGGGGATTGTTTATATCTGTATTGCAGTTAATTAAAATAAATTTGACTGTTAAAATTTAATGAAGTAAAAGCAACAGTTTTTTTGACCAATGACAAATGAAGAAGTGGAAAAATGTAGTTTTTTTATTTTGACTGCAGTTTTTTTAAACGCTTTGCAATTCAGTAGTTTGACATCGAAGCAGGATGATTCGGATATGCTTGTACTCTTCAGCACGCTTCGTGTTTTTGTTTTTGGGAATGCACAGAAAAAAATAAGAATTGTTTCTAATCACCAAATTCATAGAATCAAGCAAACAATTTGTTGATTTTGCACATATTACCAAAATGATTATATAGATTAATAAAAATTGTTAAGATATTAAATTTTAAATATATATTTTCCAATAAAAGATATTTTTAATTAAAAAAATTATTAAAAACTTTGACGTTTCAAACATTTAATTAAATATTTATTAGATTTTGACATTTCCAATCAACAATTCTACAAGTTTAAATTATTTTATTTTAAACAAAAAAATCAATAAAGATTTTTTTATTTAATTAATATTTTAATTCAAAATAACTAAAATGTTTATTTAATCAAAATTGTATTTACATTTTTCTTTCAACAAAAAAAAAATAATTGATTCAATTATCACATTAATTAAATTGAAATACTTTAAAGACAATTTTTTTAATTGATAAAAACTACTGATAATTTTTTCTGTGTGTACATCGTGAAAGTTGAAATAGATTGCTGCGTGTGACCATATCGGCAACTTTACAAGCAAAACTTGGAGCTATTTAATTAAGAAATAAGTGTTTTAACAGAGGGAATTAATTTCCCTTTGCTATTCTAACAGTGTCTAGTTGTATCCATTTTTCATCTTGTTTAGACTTTAAAAATTTACTAAGCCATTAGTCATTTTTATTTAGCAAAATGTTCCTTAAGTTCTTAAAAATAATAGATAAAAAATTTTACTTGTCCGACGTTAAGACCACTCCAAATACTTTAGAACTAGTGAAGGTATAGATAAAAAGGTAGGAAGAAAAATACCAGTACTATTACAATTATAACTCGTATGTTAATAGGTAAGTTGGAAAAAATTAAATTTATAAAAATTTCACATGCCCGTGGTGTATACTTTGTGACTCCACAGCGGGAACTAGGGGGACTTGTAAATTCGATCCAAAAAACTAAAATATAAAATCTACCGTTGCCAATTTAGTTTGCATGCCAATCGTTTAAGATATTTAATGATAAGAAATTTATTTCACCAGAATAGATTTCGTAATACAAATTAAACTGAAGCATTGGCACATACAACTTAGCCAAAACTTATACGTAAATCACATTAAATCACCCGATATTTAGTATATTTAATAGCGGTAATAAATACATTTTTTCTTTACTTTATACGGCTCGTTAAAAATGTTAAATAAAACTATTAAATGTTCAAGTGCCACCTAAAAAACTTTTGCTTAAATAACAAGCTTACATTGTCAATTAACAGTTTAATGAGTTTTAAATTTACGGTCAATTTTGTATTTTATTTATTTCAGTTTGTGTTTTTTTTTTTTTTTGTTTTGCAACTAGAAAAAATTGCAGTTGAAAATGGCACAAAAAGAGGACTACAACAACAAAATGATGGGTTTAATTTAATTGATTGTTAATAGATTTTTATAGTATAATAACATTTAATTACACTGTAGTAAATTTTTATAAAAAAAAACACTTCAAATCAAAATAAATGGCTATTTTCCCCCTTTTAACAGGAAATAAAAAAAATTTTATAAAACAATATGATTTTTTTGTAAAATTTTAATTAAAAAAATCTAGTGTGTTTTGTGTGATAAATTAAATGAATTTTCTGTTAGTTGTTAGAATTAATTAAGCAATTGTTTAATTTTAATCGAATGTTAAAGTAGTGCTCGGCTCTTTGAACCATACCAATGGAATCCAGTCCTTGAACGTTAATAGAATAGAAGTATTTGGCAGCAGTCTTCTCTTCATTCCTTTGTAGTATGCTGTAGTTCTTGATTGCATTACACAAAAGTAAAAGTAGGCAGCGAGAATTTTTAAGAAACTAATTTAATTTCAAATTGTTTCCTGTTTTTTTTTTAGGAAAAATCATTTATTAAAGTTTAAATAAAATTTTGTTTTTCTACGTTAGAATTACCCATTGGTTTAAAATAATATTTTAACATAATTACACTTAATTTATTAAATGATAATAACATCGAAAGATATAACGAAAAAAATCAATAGATAAACATTTATAACAGACATAACTTTTTTTTAAATCTCGGACATTTAAACGTGTTGCTGTCCAAAGCCATAACAACAAATCAATTAACCACAATTTCCTACAGGAAATTATAGAATTTAATTTTCCTGTAAAAATACATTTATTTTTTTTTGTTGTCCAAAAACAAGTATTCATTCAGCCACCCTCGACTGGCCATGACAATTTCTAACTCATGACAAAACTTTTAAAAAAATAAATTGTTTGTGAATACTACAATTTAAGTAGCTGAGTGGTCATTCCAGGCGATTTTAGTTGAATAAAAAGTGATTTTAGAAGGGAGAAGACATAGAAAAACATCCATCACACATTGTTCTTATAGCTTTTTGACACTTGTCAACATCTATTATTAATTTGCGAAGTCGTTGAAATGTTCCTATAAAAAATACATAAAGCTTAAAATCAACATCTTTCCAAAATGTTCTTATCTCATTGTATGTCATTCTACATCTTACGAACATTTTAGTGTCATCACTAGAAAAGTGGTAATAAATTCTATTATCATTGTAGCATCACTGGCAAAATAGCATTTGTTTCGAGAGCAGCGTTACCATTTGTCAAGTTATTTCTTTTTTGTAAGTATTTTTTTTATTTTGTTAACAAAATATTCTCAAAATACATTTTGGTGTTTTTTGTTAAAACTTTGGCACTTTGCAAACCTCCGAAATGTCTGCAAGTGTAAGACAAATGGTAGCAAAACTCGCAATTAACAGTTTCCAAAGATAAGGGTTATCAGATATTTTTCAAATTGTACCCCGAATTGTTAATTTGTATCCCAAAAATTATTTTTTTCATTTCTAAAAATCTCCCCTAAATATTCATAAATTTTATTTACTCTACGTCTCCTTGTAGCAATTTTTATTGCTAAGCACAAGCAAAAATTCCGGCAGAAGAATGGCGCAATAATTGCTGAGTATATCGAGCTCTTAGCACAAAAATAGCATAAGCTTTTTCAATACTTGTTTTTTTAATAAAAGAATTTATTGGCAACATCTCCTAAAATGTTATGGTCATATAAGGTACGATTTTATAGCAAGAACTGTTTTAGCTTAAGCGACAACCTACTTACAAAATTTTTATGCAAAAAAAAAACCTTCGCTTAAGCTTGTTTTGCGGTAAGCGCTCGAGAATGTTGGAGACCACTTTAATAACGCTTTTATATCCATAACTCAAAATAACGTATCAAATTGTACATGATTTTTGTAAATCAAAAGAAAAATCTTTGCAATTTTATATATATTTATTAGCGTATTTATTTTTATATAACTAATAATTGCAATAGAAGTGAAAAGTGTCGTAAAAATAAATAAAATGTGTTATAATATAGAAAATATTTGTGATAAGAGAATATCGCTCCTTTATTGCAACGTAATCATATCTCAAAGAATAAAAAATTTGAAGTTTCTTATGCAAAAGTGCTCCTTTAGACCTTTTTTATATGCAAAAAATCAGTATTATATCTCAAACTGAACCGAAGTTGGCCTGAGGTGTCATCATTAGTTATACTGCAAAAGTTTGAGAATGAGATTACACGCCAATGAGATTACACGCGTAACGCACTTCGAACCATGAAGTGATCACTTGGAATTCCAATATTTCTAATTTGGACCAATTTTTTACAACCGAAATAAGCCTAGAGTATACTGATAATACTGTTAACGTTTTGATTACAGTAGTAATTAAAATAATTAATTGTCGAACTGGAAAACAGGAAGTGGCAATCTCAAAAATTCTTCGAACTGAGACCCAGAATTTTTGTTTTTACTGAAATTAGCCAACACCGTTACACTGTTCAGGTTTTGAAATCGTATGTCTATAATGTTAAAAGTTATATAAATTTATGAACATTACACAGAAAAAAATATCAAAAGTTATTTAGTAATTAAAGAAAATTTGTTAAAACTTTCATATATTTTTAACAATTTTCTTAATTAACAAGTTTGTAAATTGTCATATTAACAATTTCTTTCATATGTAGAAAATTAATAAGAAAAAAAATAATTTTGTGTCAAAAAATTAAAAATAAAAAATAAAAAAAATCTGGAATTTCGATCTAAAATCTTTAAAATATTCAACGATATGATGATTATTGCGAAATTTAATCAATCTATACGGTAAGTAACGTTATAATCTAATGATTTATAAATAAATTTTATCCGTTCTTTTATAAATTATAGATTCTGGAATATTACAGGTATTGGTGCCAAGATTCCGTTTTGTGCTGATCTATGAACCTCCAAGTGCATTTGTGACTTATATAGAGTATAATGTTGTTAGTGAAGTTATTTAATATGCATATGTATTTTACTAAAAAAAATAATTAAAACAAATTTTAATTGCATCTTTTTTTTACTTAGTTAGCAACAAATTATTTTGTTAATATGACAAACTCACAATAAAAAATTATATTTAACTGTTAACAAATATTTCATTCAATATTACAAACGCATTGTTAAAAATATTTGTTGAGTTTTAACAATTTTAATTAACAAAATAATTTTTTGTATTTACAAATTTAGTTGTTGGTGCCTTTTCAATTAAAAAGTTAATTGTATTGACGAATATGGTATTTAATATGGCAATTGATTTGTTGTAATTTTTTTCTGTGTTAGCTATGGGATTGAAATGTATGGAGTTGCTTAGAAACAGGATTGCTAGACCCCCTAGCATTTTTTTTTTGTATTTTGGAACAAAAATGCATGAATCAAAAAATGTTGAACTATTTTCATTTCAATTACATACACCGGTTTCACTTATTAAAGCTTTTAAATTTGGATTTGAACACGACAGAAGGCCGGACATGCAGAAAAGCTTTACTTAGCGAAGCCGGTTTTTTTTTATAATTGAAAATAAAATAACTCCCACAAATTATGAGATATAACTCCCACAGCAAACGAAATAATAAAAAAAAATATAGAATGAAATAAATGTTAATTGGGACTTATTTCATTATGAAATAACTTCCAAAAAAATTAAATTAAATCGAGAGGGCTGGGAGCTATTCATAGTGAAATTACTCCTACGTCTGTGTGAAAACTATTTGGGCCTAATTTTCTTGAAACTTATTACATCTGGGGCTTATTTGCGGCATCTTATTTATTACTGGGCTAGTTCTTATCTGCTTTTGGGTTTTTATACCTTTTTGAAACATAATTATTAATTTATCATTTAGAGTAACAACTTTTGCGAAACTAAAAAAGTGGTTTTGTGTAAAAAAAAATTCAAAGGCTTTAACTAAAAGAAAATTTTTTCTTAAATGTTTTCTTTTCTTGTACGAATAATTTTTTTTCTAACTGTAGTTGTACATAAATGTACATTAAACTGAAAATTATTTATATTTTTGTTTATCTGTTAAAGCAGGCGTTTATTTAAATCTATAATCTTCTTGTTTTTCTGAATAAATATCCGCTTAATTAATATCTGATGAGTAAAGTACTTCCGCAAAATATCAAGGTGGAAATTTCAACTCACACACACACACGCAAAAGCATATAAATCCATTCAAACATAAATTACGTGCTTTAGTGCCAACAAAAATAAAAAACAAAAAATAATTAAAATCGACCATTATATCTGTATAGTGTATATATCATCAAATGTGGATGAATTATACGATTGAAATAACGATACTGTTAAGAAGCAACGATATCTTTACAGGTTGTTTGTATTGTAGGCTAGTGTGAATTTAAGTCCTTATATATTATTGTAGTTTATTGCTTTTATTTGACCATTCATTTATTTACTTACGCTCAATTTGACTTTATCCCTATCCTTCTCTGTACTGAAAGAGTGAACAACTGCGCATTTATTTAAGCTGGAGTTCGTATTTAATGACCAATGTTGTATAGACCCTGCGGGAAATTTGTGTCAATTGGTCCAACAGACTGGTCTTGGGATTTGTGAAAATAGAACAAGTACAAAAAGAAAGGACTCATGACCAGTGAAAGAAGAACCAATCCCTTAACTGGTAGAAAAAGTAATGAATTACAGTAAAGCCTTCAGCGGTGCTGTAACACATTTGTTGGTACTTATTAAAATTTGGTCCTTGAATTTAATTCTAGGACTTGTTTTATTAAAAAACTACTACATTGTATTGAAATAATACTACATTGTAGTAACTGACACTAATCACGTTTATTGAGATTAGTTCTGTGACTGGTCAAATGGTGTCAATTGACCCCCTCCAATGACAACCCCATGTAAAAGTGATAGGTCTTATTCATATAAAGTGTTAGAACAGGAACCGCTCTCTACCACCAAAGACCTATCACGGGACTACTTTGTTGTCAGTTCGCTTCCCTCTAGGGTACATAATTATATAATTACGACAAAAATAAATAAATAAATAAATAAACAAGTAAGAAAGTAAATATATTTGCTGAAACCCCGAAATATCATTCTTTTACTATAATAGCCACAAAGTAAAAAATTATGATTTTATTTGGGGACAGTTTTATTTCTTGATATTGGTGTAATTTTTCATTCCACATAAAATGTAAAAAAAACCCCAACGAAAAAATTTAAAAAAACCCAAAATTGCGTGTTGTAAAACTCTGGGGCCATTCTTAATTTTCTTTATGGAGACATATTTCCTGGGGCCAAATTTCGCAGCGCTATTTTTAACCCAAAAAAGGAAAAACTAAAATGTTAATGTAAATAAAAACATAAATAGTTTATTATGTTATGTTTATTTTATTTTATTCGACCTTTATTATTATAATGTTATTAGCTGTCCCGGCAAACGTTGTTCTGCCATATAAGTTTAACAAAGAGGAATAAAGCGCTTTATAGAATGATCGGCGATGGGAAAAAAATAATAGCTATTTATTTCTATATTTCTGTTCGTCACATATTCAAAAGTTAAACATAAAAAAGTGATGTATTTTTTATACTAACCCTGCGGGAAATTTGTGTCAATTGGTCCAAGCGACTGGTCCTGGGATTTGTGAAAATAGAACAAGTACAAAAAGAAAGGACTCATGACCAGTGAAAGAAGAACCAATCCCTTAACTGGTTTATAAAGAACAAAAAGGTAGAAAAAGTAATGAATTACAGAACAGTCTTTAGCGATGATGTAACACATTTTTTGGTAATTTATAAAATTTGGCTCTTAAATTTAATTCTTGGACTAGTTTTATTGAAATAATACTACATTGTATTTAAATAATACTACATTTTAGTAACTGACACTAAGCAGGTTCATTGAGAATAGATCTGTGACTGGTCAAATGGTGTCAATTGACCCCCTCCAATGACAACCCCATGTAAAAGTGATAGGTCTTATTCATATAAAGTGTTAGAACAGGAACCGCTCTCTACCACCAAAGACCTATCACGGGACTACTTCAGTGTCAGTTCGCTTCCCTCTAGGGAAAGTTTAAAAATAAGACAGAGATAATCAATTTTTATTACGAGTACGATAATTTTTGTCAGTCCGTCTTTAGCCAACACTGATAATCTCGATGGCTTGCACATATCAAAGCTGCAAAAATACATCGTTTTGCCTTCCGACTTATTGGTTGTAATTCAAATGTCAATCTAATAGGACATTTAACGCGTTTGAATGCAATTGGGACGTTTGTGGCAATCATCGAACTTGGTTGCAGCAAAGCATTTTCGTGTCGGAATTTACCATTCAAAATAGTAGCTTCGATAACGTTTAACGACCAATCGTGTAAAATTGCAAAGCCAAAGAAGAATAACCGGAAAAAAAAACTTGTCAAAAAATACATAAACAAAAGAATCGGTTAATTAATAAGGAAGGTATAGGAGGGGATGCTTTAACCATTTTTGCTCTATCTTACGTAGTAAATGTTAAAATTGATAGCCTTAAGTTCCTTGAAGACTTGAAACTATCACCGGATAATTTATTAAGAAGCCATGGGTAGAGGGAGGTTTTACCCCTTTTGCCCTATTTAACTCCCTAATTGTTGGAATTTCCAAAAAATTTATATATTTAAGTTGCCTTAGATATTTACGTGTCTGCATGCCAAGTTTTAAGAAAACCGGTCGATTTGAAGAATATATAGGTAGTGGGAGTGTTTACCCCTCTTGCCCTATTTCACTCCCTAAATAATAAAAATTATAGGCTATAGTTCCTTGCAGATGTTACACTACTTGCCTAAAAAATTTCAAGAAAATCGGTTGATTAGCTATGAAGATATTGGAAGGGGGAACTTTTACCCGTTTTGCGATATGAAATATACATTTAGATCTATTCCGAATGTCATTGTACACATAAGACATTACGATACATGGTTTGTTTTCAAGCGACAGTAAAAAATTGATAATATGGAAAACGAAAGGCATTTTGTTGATATTTGTATGGGAAAAATATACAGGAAAATCTTAATGCCATATCTCCGGACACTCTGGGCCGATTTTGTGCAAACTTCACTTAATCCTGACTATCCCCAAAGTACCCTTAAATTTTGGTTTAAATCGGTCGAGCCGTTTTCGCAGTTAATGGTTACATCAAAATGTACACTTCTTTGTATATGTATATTAATATTTAAAATTTAGATTGGGTTCATATAGTCGAAACATTAAATCCAATTTTAAAAATCCACAATTTTAAAATCCGAATAATTTTACAGTTTTGGTTTTAAAAATCGCGAGAGGGATGGTTGGGCCTTCGGCCGGGCGCAAGAAGTTTTTCCTCTATGCTATAACAAACCCTGTCTTCGCTATCTAAAGCATCTCTGCATAGCTGGCAAGAATTTTCTCCACTTTAGTATTAGAATTCGGATTTTTGATACTATCACTAGAAACTTGTATAAACTTTTTTGGGGTCTTTTTTATTTCTTAATATTTGCATTGTCTATTAATAAATTAAAAATAGCCCCATGGCAAAAATTTTTATTTTATTTGGGGCAATTTTTTATTCTACCAAAATATAAGTATTTCCCAACGAAAAATTAAAAAAATGCCCCAAAATTACGTGTTGTTGTATCTAATGTAAAATATTGGGGCAATTCTTAATATTCTCTTTGAGGCAATTTTTCATGGAGTCATTTTGTGCACCGCCATTAAAATTTTGAAATAATTTTTCATTATGAAGAATTATCCCAAATTTTGGGGCCATAATTTATTGTTTTTTAGAGTAATTTTTAATTTTTTGGGATCATTTTTTTTTTTAAAAATGGGCTTGAATTTGTAGTAAATCGTGTCACATTTCGCAGCGCTATTTGGTACAAATGGGCAATTAACGACTATCGAAAAGAAAATTATTTTGTGTCGTTAAGATTGGACCACCTGATCCAATTTCACTTAATGGACTACTCCATGGACTGGTCCGATGTAATGCAACCATGGATCATGCCATTGTTAAAAAGTGTTTTTAGTGAGACGACATGCCTTCGTTTTTTAACGACATGTTTTCGTTTTGAAACAAAGTTAAAACTAATCCTCTTGTGTATACAATGGAGTAGTTTTAAAACTACTCCTTTGTAACCCAAAGCTGGGTTATCTGGTCCTGCCCTAGGACATCGTTACGTTAAATAGACCATGTTTTTTCTATACGTTTGGGTTACTTTTGGACTAGTCCTAATCCATTGTGGGCTACATTTTACACGCGTGTTTGGACAAGTCCTATTATTTGCAGGGTGCATACAAGATTCATCGAAAGATGGTATAGTTATTGTAAATGGCGATGAATTCCAGTTCTGCTTAGATATTTGTGAAGTAAACAGATCCAAAATAAACAGCAATAATAAATCAAGTGCTTTACTCCTCATGAACGACGAGGATGTCAACTTTTAATCGAAAATCATCATGGGAGACGAGGAGCATTTCTATATCTGTGGATATGTGAAAAAGAAGAACTGTTGCTTCTGGGACCGTAAATCAATTTCATCTGCTTAAAGTAACCATATGGCGTGCTGTTTACGCTGAAGGCGTCACCGGGCCTTATTTTTTTCAAAACTATCACCGGCCAAACGACTACTGTTAACAGCGAGTGCTATAGAAGTATGTTCTGCGAATTTCTTTTGCCTTAATAGGAAGAAATGGGACTGATTCCAATAGGCGCACACAACACGACCTTCACCTGGGCTGCATTTCCGAGTCGCCTTATCTTTTATTTGTTCACTTTGATCACCCGATCGCCGATTTAACCGTTCTAGACTCCTTTTTGTGGGGTTCCTTGAAGTAAGGAGTCTATGTCAACGAACCACGGGCTCCTCAAGTCCTTAAAGAAAATATCCGTCAGGAATGGAGAAACATATCTCCGGAATTTTTCGCGAAAGTCAATAAATTGGGGTTGTTTTGCCATCAGTTCCGGCTGCGTAATCCCTCAAAAGTTAATTTTAAATTTTTTGTCGCATATGGCCTTTGCAATTTTAGGTGAATATGTATTCCTTAATGAAAAACAAATAACTTTTAAACATCTTTTTCTTTATATTGTGTTGAAATTTTTGTAATTCTACCGGCATTTTTCTCTACTACTACCCTGTAGTAAATAAAATAGTCAGTTGCAAAAAACTCTAACTATAAATTAATTTGTTTTTTCAAATGAATACAAATTGGTTTAAATCTCATGCAGATATCAACCAAACATATTGCTTAGAGGCACACAAATAAAAGAAAAATAAGCAAAACAAGCATGCTATGAAGTCAAATAAAAAAAATATATACATATACATATATAATTAACCCTACAAAAACAATGACAGTCATTTGATGCATCATCTGATAGGCATTGCTGATGTTGTTATTCATCAGAAGCTTCTATCACTTTATTAAGGGCAATATGAAAAAACTGATGTAAACATTCGTGTACGTGTGACATTTTTCCCCACTCATACTTGTGAACTTGAATATATATACGAAAATTTAATACAAAATTGCGAGTGTGTTAGTTTATAAGTTTTGTATGTGTTAGTTTACATCAGCAATTTCTTGTAGGGTAATAATTAAAAATGAAAGCAATACAAATCTGTTTATGTACTAGCAATTTTGTAGCGTATTTATTTCAGCACTATTAAACATCGTCATTTAAATCAAATTGCTGCAACATTTTCTTACATAATTATTTCTATATAAATATATATATATATGGGCTACTTCAAATTTTTTGAGCACCTGCTGAAACCGACATACTATGGCTCTTATTTCGTTAAGTTTTATAAATAGAAAAAAACGTTGTACAGGCTTTGGATGACTATACTTGAAGGATATGACGTGCAAAGTTTTACGTTGAAAAGTCCTCACCTTAAGAATTAGTGGTCATCTAACATTCGAAAAATTAAAAAAACGACTTGAAACTTGCAAGAGTTTTTTCATTCATTCCGTTTTCTTTGTAATAGTTTTAAGCTTTCAGATCCAAACCAATACAAAATAAAGTCACTAGACTTGGAGGATATATCCACTAAAAAAAAAATTTTGACATCGCTGCTAAGTTAAAAGTTGCATGGTGTTTTAAAGTGAAACTAAAATTTTCCGAATTTTGAAATTTTTGAAGATTTTACATAGAGTTTTTGCGCCGTTTAATAAAAATGAGTTTTAAGCGCAGAATTAAAAAAACTGCGTAATTTTATAAAGTTTGAGGTGTATCAAGTTGGTGTCAGCGCACCAATAACGTATCACGGACATCACAAACTTAAAAGAAATTAGCGTAAATTTTTTAAAAATGTATCTTTTTTGCGTCTGACAATCTGAATTGCCTTTTAAGTTGGCTAGTGTATTGCGTGATGTGAGTAACTTCGTAAAGGGCACCTCCGTGGCGAAAACGCACTTTTAAATTTTTAAACGCAAACATTTTATGAACTTTTGAAAATTTTTGCAAAAAAACAATTTATTTTTAAGCTTTTTTTATATAAAAACATGTCATGGGAACATGTTTAGGTATCTAAATAGATTCTTCGCGACGGACTAAACTGATAAAGTGAAAAAAAAAATAATTTTCTTCAACCCTGGCGCGTGCAGCGGCAGTTTTTTCCAAACAGATTTCGCTTTGTGACAACGGACGCGCTGTATCAATTCCGCTCAAACGTACATCGAATAGAAGACTTTACTGAGCTTGATACTAAAATTGAAATCGTACCAAAAAATTTTAAGGATTTAAAATTTTATGGAGGAAACAAAATGTTTCTAACCTCAAAAAGCATCGTTGTATGAAATATTTGATTTGGTTTCAGATTATACATTTTAAAAGTTTTTTTTCCCAAAATATTGCAAATTATGTCTTATACTAGCCGTAATTTTGTAAAATGTTTAACAATTTTAAATACATTTTTATATGCATACACGATCAAAAAAATTTTTTTATATTTTTTTTCCAGTATTCAAGCTTTTACAAATATTTTAGTGTGCTAAGAAAGCCCTTAAGGGGTATTATCCGCGTTATCCTTTTTTAATTTTAACAAAAACTGTAATTTTTATATTTTTTTTTTAATTTTTAACTTTAAACCGCAGTAAAATTTGCGCCGTGTAATAAAAATGATTAACGCGAACGGATTTCACATGCTCAAATATCGGTTTATACACACGCAAATCAACATTGATGTCAGACAAAAAAAAAATTAAAAAAAAGTCTAGGTGTCGTAAATTTTTGAAGTTGCACATATATATTTTTTGGCAAAAATTATTTAAAATTTAACCCTTGGAGGTATAACCAGGTCTGTGCAGACTTTTTGCCTATAAAAGTGTGTATAACTTTTTTGGGTTTCATGTTAGAGATAAATCCTTCCATGACTTCCTGGAGCAACAATCTCAGAACACAATGAGCAAAAAATTAGAACGATTGTGGATCCGGGTTCGGGTTAATCCAGGTTTACAAATATTTTGGTTCAAATGGTATAACCAGGTCTGTGCAGACCTACATGTAATTTGTATGGAATGAATGGTGGACAGCAGATAAAAACCATTATTGAGTGGGATTTTATATAATATATAATATATAAGAAAAATAAACAAAAACGCGTTAGTATACTAACATAGTTTGAAGTATAAAGATAAAAAAATGGCATCGGCATTTACTATTGATGATATGATGGCAGTGGTAAACCGCGCCTCAAGATTTTTAAGTTTACCAGAAGAATAGAGAAGTGAAATGCAAGAAAATTTAGCATTGTGGATGGCCGGTGATGATGAACAGCCCGAGGACAGTACTCCTTTCGAAGGCGACGACAATACGGATCCAGATTATGTGCCGTTGTAAGATGATGCGGCTTCCGATGCTGAAGTAGATATGTCTATTGAAACGGAGAGTCTATATGACGATGATGAGGAACTGCAAAATTTGTATGAAGACACTGCAGCTTTACCCGAAGCGCTTGAAGCCGTCGGTATGAACGAGGAGCCATCTTCGTTGAGCTCGTCTACATCGTATATGTCAAAGGATGGTAAGATTTGGTCAAGCACTCCGCCGGCATCTGGTAGAACTCGTGCACATAACTGCGTTACTGTGGGTCGTGAAGGCCCGGTTACAGGCACTATGCGAAACCCGATCTCCATATTTAAATCTCTTCTAACACCCGAGATCGTCAGCATAATTGTTCGTGAAACAAACCCTAAGGCCCAGGAGATGTGCCGTAAATGGTCTGAGCTGAATCCTGACCAGACACCACGAGAGTGGATTAAACCTGTAACCGAAATAGAAATGTACGCTTTTTTTGGCCTTACCTTGTTTGCCGGCATATTTGGGTCAAACGTTCAGCCTAGTAATGAGTTGTGGGGACACGATGGAAACCCTATCTACGGCGACGATGTCTGCTATACGATATAAACATATTCTAAAATATATTCGATTTGATAATGGTATAACGAGACCCGTTCGACTTGTAGAAATCGGCCGCCATCGACGACATTTGGAACATGCTCATGAACAACTTAGAACGTCGATATGTTCCGGGTGCCCAAATAACTGTGGATGAGCAATTGTTTCCCTACCGAGGCCGCACGCGCTTTACCCAATATATATTATCGAAACCAGCCAGATATGGTATAAAAATATGGTGGGCGTGTGATTCGAACTCAAATTATCCAATAAAAGGAATTATTTATGTTGGAAAACAACAAAATGAAGCACGTGCGGTAAACCTTGGCTAGAACTTTGTTCTCAACTTTTTTTCATCATATGATTTGGCCACGGTTTTGATGACAAAACGGTTGGCTTATGTAGGAATCATAAGAAAAAACAAGGCCTGCATACCGAAGGAGATGTTGGACCCTAAAAGAGGGGTTTACAGCACATTATTCGGTTACCACAACAATAATGTCGCACTATGCTCATATGTGCAAAAAGAAAGCAGTGGTTCTCATCTCTACAGAACACTATAATTCCACCGTCGAAGCATCGAAACCAGCACAGAAGCCGTTTCAAATATTGGACTATAATAAATATAAAGCAGGAGTGGACACCATGGACCAGATGCTTGGTGGTTACACCTGCAAAAGGGGCACAACCCGATGGCCGTTGGCCCTGTTTTTCAATATGCTGGACGTTACGGCAATGGCTGCATTTGTCATTCATTATAAATTGGGGCATGTAAAGAGAACAGACAGAAGACGTATGTTTCTTATGGAATTGTCCGAACAGCTGGTGAGCCCTTACATGGAACAAAGCAACAAACCCTATTGTAAGCGGCTTCCAACATGTGAAACAGTCCATGGCGTTACTCGGTGTAGAGGTAAATATTTCATTTATTCATTCATTGAATTCAAATTCTAAATCCATTATCAACTTTGTTTTTTTGCAGGTAGCTGCAGGCCCGCCCATAGATGACCAACCAGCTTATGCCGCATCCTCTGCCAGCAGACCCTCGTGCTCGCTGTGTTTTAAGTTTGATAAAAAAAAAACAGTGAAAAACACGCTTTCATTGCATACATTGCAAAAAGCCGGTATGCCAACAACATTCACGTGCCAGGTACTCCTGCATTGAATGCCGTATTTAAAATGTATTTCTTTACATATTATTAATAAAATACCGTAAATAGATAATACAAATGTATAAAAATGCGTTATTATTGTTCATTATGTGGTTTTCCAAGCATAAAATGCATTTATAGATACTTTTAGGATACCTGACTATACTATTAATTAACTGCAAATAGGTTGAACAATAAGTAGTTAGTAGTCAGTTTAAAAGTCATGCAAAGATGGCCAATTGACTACATGCCTATGTTAAAATAATGAATCGTCGACAAGGAAAAAAGACACTTGATCAACTAGATGTGGTTATAAAAAAACCAGTTTGAAGTTACCTAAAAATGTGTTTGACTTCCTACAGGGTACTTTTCCATTCCTACTACAACTACTTTTCCATGCATAATTTATCAAATTTATTATTGTAGAATTGTGATTAAAAGTTAAATAAAAATCTAGTCATCTAAAATCCTAAGACTCTTTCAACAAATACTTGTATAAAGAAGCAGTTTTTATTTTATGCATTTTTCTTAAACATTTTTATTTAATATCAAATTTGAACGTATATATTTTTTTTTAGATTTTCTCTTATCCTTCGACCTCATTTTTCCAGAGTTCTTACGTTAATGATACTGAGTGATTTTTGTTATTTCCTTTTACTTTTTCTATATTTAATACATTTAAACATAAAATATTTAAGATGGGTGTATTAAAAGAGAATATTTTCTTCTACCTGACATTGTATACCTGTGAAATGTAAGACGTTTAAATAGAATAACAGTTTAGTTTCTTTTTCACTTTTCCTTTTTCTAGCTTTAAAATATATCCTTTATTTTTGTTCTTTAGTGTTCAGAATGCAATTTATTTGACTTAGTTTTGTAATTTTTAATAAACCTTTCCATTGCATACAATCAGCAATCAATCAATTTAATTAAGAATTTTTTTTACCAATAGAAGTTACAAAGTAAAAATTTATGTTAGATAATTAAAATTTATTGAAATCGTTTTAAAATCGATGTCTTTCGATTTGTATGAAATTTGCACAAAGGTTAGTCCTATTGAATCGTAGTTTAGACACAACAAGATCGGTCAAAAAGTTTCTGAGTTAGAGGGGGTCAAAGTTTGGCATTTTGGCCATACAGGGTTCTTTCTCCTCAATGTAACTTATTACCAGTGTTGCCAATTTAGCCATTTAGTGGCTAGATTTTAGCCATTAAGAAAAGAGTTTAGCCATTAGCCATTTTTTTTAGCCATGTTTCAACTTGTTTAGTGATAAAACTTTTTTTATCTGTTTTCTTTTAAAAGAATAATTTTTATTTTATTATAAAAATTTATAAAAGTAAAATAAACATTTTAACAATTAAAACGCCTTTAATTTAAATAACAACTTTTACTAATAAAACATCTTTTAATATAAAGGAACTGTAAATTTATAAAATAGATCAACACAAACATCGGTGTTTCTTTCTGGTTGCAAGTATTTCAATAAAGAGATGCAGGCGGCAACAATATTTTTTTAGAAATTGGTTGGTCTCACTTCCATGGTCTAATGCTTAAGTAGAGAGGGTATTTTGCCAAGTAAACATTGTTTAAAATAATTTGAGAAATAGGTTACATTTAGTAACCGTTAATTCGACTTTATCAATTAGGTAAATATGTTTACCATAACAATAAAATATTTATACCAACACCACAATAGTGAAGAGGGTACAGTGCATTTCCGCTGATGTTTGTAACACCTTAAAATATTGGTCCTAAGCCCACTTTTACGTATACCGATAGACTCAGAATTAATTTCGCATTAACGATGTTTGTCCGGCTGGTTAGCTGGCTGTCCATGTAAACCTTGTGCGCAAAGTACAGGTCGCAAATTTTCAGATAATTTAATCAAATTTGGTACATAGGTTCTAATGTGGTGTACGGTATCATATAGTTGGGGCTGATCGACTATATATTCTTGTTCTTATTCTTCTTTATTGTAGATCTGGACTCAAAAGGTTGGGAATACGTTGTCGTGATTATGATTAACCTTCATATTAGTAAAACCTAATAGGCTCTAGTGATTCCTATGAGATGATCAATAACGACATCGAATTTATCGATGATTAAATTTTTTAAATGTCTTTCAAAATATTAATTTACGTTTATTCTTGTTTAAGAAATTGATATTAACTTAAAATTTCATCGTTAACTGCTTTAAATGAATTATTACTATTTTGTTATTGAATTTTAACGTGTTTTTATTTATACAAAAACTTTTAGCCCATTTTTATCAATTTTTTAGCCATTTTCGGTCACCAAGTTTTGGCAACACTGCTTATAACCTATTGGTGTTTGCAAAATTTGTCCCAAGTAGCTTCGATAGCTATTTCATCAATCTTTTGAAAAAAATTTTTTTTGCTTATTTAAAAAATTTTTCAAATTTTTTTTTAAATTTAAACCCTTATTTTAGAGCGAATGTTATTTTTTTTTGCTCAAAAGAAAGTTTATGTCTTTTTCTTTATGGTAGTTTTAGTCTCTTTTCGGGATGCGATTGGCTTATGTTAAATAATTTCTCACTCTAGACGAAAGTTTTTAAATTTTTAGCGTATGCACTATTTTGAATTTTTTCCACATATGTATGTATATTAGGGTGACAATGAAAAATCAACTTTGGATTTTTGATGATAAATGTGAAGATTCTTTTGCCACTTGGTCTAAAACTTACTTGCTGAAAATTTGAGCCAAATCGGATAACTCTATCCCGTGCACCTTTGAGGTCAAAGTTCAAATAATAAAAAAAAATTCCTTACAAGCAAAAAATTTTTTTTTCGATATTTTTTATTTTATTTTTTCATATAAGTTAGCTTTATTAGCTTATTAACAACAAAAAATTTCATTTCGATCGGACAACATTTTCAGTTTCAAAAGTGACTCTGAAAAAAAATTTGTGGCTTGTTAGGTGCTTACTCTAAAAAATTTAAAAAAAAAATTTTTTTTTAGTTTTCAGCAAGTAAGTTTTAGACCAAGTGGCAAAAGAATCTTCACATTTTTGTTTAAAATTCTGGAAAAATATTTTCCCCATATATTTCATTGTTGCCCTAATGTATGTATGTCACTTACAATTACTTAACAAGTTTTTGATTTTAACAAATTGAACCGCAACAGAACAGAAAAACTAATCAATTTCACAGGGTTTTTAATAACAAAAACAAATAAGCTGATTCGTAACAGAAAGTAAATGCTAATTCTGTATTAAGTCATAATCCAGACTTGCAACTTTTGTTGCAGATATTTTGACTTTATTAGTCAGAGAGGTGAGAAGATTGGTAAGGGGTACTTAGTTTTATTTATTCTGCAATTCTTGTTCTATAATTTTCACACTTTCCCAATTGAGAAGGTTGTAAGTGTAAGTGTTATAGTAATTGTAATTGTAATTGTATTTGTAATTGTAATTGTAATTGTAATTGTAATTGTAATTGTAATTGTAATTGTAATTGTAATTGTAATTGTAATTGTAATTGTAATTGTAATTGTAATTGTAATTGTAATTGTAATTGTAATTGTAATTGTAATTGTAATTGTAATTGTAATTGTAATTGTAATTGTAATTGTAATTGTAATTGTAATTGGAATTGTAATTGTTATTGTAATTGTAATTGTAATTGTAATTGTAATTGTAATTGTAATTGTAATTGTAATTGTAATTGTAATTGTAATTGTAATTGTAATTGTAATTGTAATTGTAATTGTAATTGTAATTGTAATTGTAATTGTAATTGTAATTGTAATTGTAATTGTAATTGTAATTGTAATTGTAATTGTAATTGTAATTGTAATTGTAATTGTAATTTTAATTGTAATTGTAATTGTAATTGTAATTGTAATTGTAATTGCAATTGTAATTGTAATTGTAATTGTAATTGTAATTGTAATTGTAATTGTAATTGTAATTGTAATTGTAATTGTAATTGTAATTGGAATTGTAATTGTTATTGTAATTGTAATTGTAATTGTATTTGTAATTGTAATTGTAATTGTAATTGTAATTGTAATTGTAATTGTAATTGTAATTGTAATTGTAATTGTAATTGTAATTGTAATTGTAATTGTAATTGTAATTGTAATTGTAATTGTAATTGTAATTGTAATTGTAATTGTAATTGTAATTGTAATTGTAATTGTAATTGTAATTGTAATTGTAATTGTAATTGTAATTGTAATTGTAATTGTAATTGTAATTGTAATTGTAATTGTAATTGTAATTGTAATTGTAATTGTAATTGTAATTGTAATTGTAATTGTAATTGTAATTGTAATTGTAATTGTAATTGTAATTGTAATTGTAATTGTAATTGTAATTGTAATTGTAATTGTAATTGTAATTGTAATTGTAATTGTAATTGTAATTGTAATTGTAATTGTAATTGTAATTGTAATTGTAATTGTAATTGTAATTGTAATTGTAATTGTAATTGTAATTGTAATTGTAATTGTAATTGTAATTGTAATTGTAATTGTAATTGTAATTGTAATTGTAATTGTAATTGTAATTGTAATTGTAATTGTAATTGTAATTGTAATTGTAATTGTAATTGTAATTGTAATTGTAATTGTAATTGTAATTGTAATTGTAATTGTAATTGTAATTGTAATTGTAATTGTAATTGTAATTGTAATTGTAATTGTAATTGTAATTGTAATTGTAATTGTAATTGTAATTGTAATTGTAATTGTAATTGTAATTGTAATTGTAATTGTAATTGTAATTGTAATTGTAATTGTAATTGTAATTGTAATTGTAATTGTAATTGTAATTGTAATTGTAATTGTAATTGTAATTGTAATTGTAATTGTAATTGTAATTGTAATTGTAATTGTAATCGTAATTGTAATTGTAATTGTAATTGTAATTGTAATTGTAATTGTAATTGTAATTGTAATTGTAATTGTAATTGTAATTGTAATTGTAATTGTAATTGTAATTGTAATTGTAATTGTAATTGTAATTGTAATTGTAATTGTAATTGTAATTGTAATTGTAATTGTAATTGTAATTGTAATTGTAATTGTAATTGTAATTGTAATTGTAATTGTAATTGTAATTGTAATTGTAATTGTAATTGTAATTGTAATTGTAATTGTAATTGTAATTGTAATTGTAATTGTAATTGTAATTGTAATTGTAATTGTAATTGTAATTGTAATTGTAATTGTAATTGTAATTGTAATTGTAATTGTAATTGTAATTGTAATTGTAATTGTAAATGTAAAATATAAAAAGGAAAAGGGGAAAGGCAAGATTAAAATACAAAAATTGCAAGACTAAACACTAACAACAACTAAAATAAGCACAACTTTATATAGTAGACTCAGGTTTCGGACGATTTACTTGGGACTCTACGTATTCCATGGTTTAAAAATTAGTTTGTTATAACAACGATAGTTATCGATGATTTTTAAAAAACTATCGCAACTATCGATAGTGTCGACTATTTATAGGTACAGACCACTATTATAAAAGTATTAAAATACGTCTATGACCAGTGGTTACTCGAGTTATATAAAAGGTAGCAAATTTGTTTTGGCTATTTTGTAGTGAGCTGGTTGTTCAGTGAGACGTGTACGATTTATATTCCCGCCAAAAACTATAATCGGTTATATTGACAGAGATTAAAGGCATATTGCCCGGTAATTTAAATTAGTTATTTGGTGAACAATTAGGAAACTTAATTTTAGGAACGTTTCTACAATTTAGCGAGAGCTTAAGGTGGGATTTTATGTTCCATATAAAAAGTAATCCATTACTACAACTTTACTTTAACCTAACGTGAGCGACAAGTCAAAGAATGTTCCTCCTACCTGGAAGGTTAAAGTAAAGTGTAGCTATCGAATATTTAATTATAAAATAATAAAATAAACATTTTAAAATGTTAAAAAAATACATTTTCTGGAGCTTTGAAAAATCAAATTTTCTTTATTCAAATACTAGTTTTATAATTCTAATGAAAGTAAAAAAAGTCTTTTAAACTCATATTAATGGTTTTGTTTAAAGTGAATGTATCTTATGCAGTTAACAAATAAAAAAAATGTAAGTAATTTATTTTTTCCTTGCATCTTATTTACATCATCCATTGTGTTACAATAGTAAAAAAAGTTAATAGAACAAATACTTAACAAAGCAACACATTGGAAACACAAAAGACACATGCTGCCACTTGAACATTTTTCAATTTCACGTTAAATTAAAGACAAATACAAGAAATGATGAAGTTGTTTTCTACACATTCCTCTGCTTGCAAGTTATTCTTTTCGAAAAAAATAGTAAAATATGCATGCAAATAGTCGTCAACGTCTATGAAAATAAGACAACCAGACAGCAACAGTTGTTAGCGTATGTTGTCTTGATGGTTAAGAAACAACAGTAGCAGAAACAATAGCAACAGAATAACAAACATTGAACTGTTACTATTTAAAGCAAAAAAGGAACATGACAAACAACATATCCGCACGCATGAACACACAAACACACACCCACACAGACATAATCTCACCAAGCAATATCCTTTTTTTGTGTGTGAAACAGATAAAAAAACAAAATATTTGTTTGGATTGAAGCAAACTGTTAACAGGATTGGTTGCCATTGCTCTGGTTACAGACGAAGTTCATGACAATCATATTTGATAAAACATTATTTTGTAAACCAAAACAAAAAATTTCTTGAAAACATGAACGAGAAAATCAACATTTATCCTGATATATTTGCAGATTGTATGTACGGGTGTTTCTATACGCCTTTATCTGTATGCTTTTTATTTCATTTTCATTTTCAAGAACCTAAAATCGCAAATTCTCTAAAGAAATATTTAACATTTATGTTGTTTGGGATGTAAGACGAAAAATAATTAGTCTATAGATATCCCAATTTTTTAAATTTGTAAAACCTAGTATGTGAGAAGATTCTGCAAATACTTCTGCGTATAATTTAGTCAAAAACCATTTTGGGTTCAGAAAATTAATTTCTCTCCTAAATAAATCAATTTCGTTTCTTAAAACAAGAATATCCAAAGTCCAAAAATAATTTTATGATTTTAAATTTTCTAAAATAAAGAAAAATTTCTCATCATCAAAAAATACAAAAGTAGCTTGTTTTTATTAAAAACAGTGTTTGGAAAAAAAACTATGTATCGCTCCTTAGTGTTCGGTTCGGTAGATTTGTAGAAAACAAAAACATTACAGTGGTTGTGTGGAATATTATTAAAAACAAGTTAGAGAGCTATATTCGGCTGTGCCAAATCTATACCACCGCCAGTTCGAATGTTTTAGGAGTGATATCTATTTTAACAATTTTCAGGGCATATTTTCCAGTTTTTACTGCATATTTAATGCGCATAAAACGCGTTTTAGAGCATATTTCAGATATATGCCAGCAAAATTTTTGGTAATATAAAAATAATGTGTGTTTTCAGAGAATGCCAAAAAGTATAATTTCGAATACTTTAAAAGTATTAACGCACAAAAATGCATGGGTTCGTATTGTTTAAGATGAGCAGTTCGAACAATTCTTAAAATTGCGTGTAGCTAAATCTGGCAAAAAAATGCTAAAAATGATTTTTAAAAGATCGGAAATACACAGACAAAAATCTCGCCAATTTTTTTCCAAATTAACCATTAACCAAAAGAACATCAGTTTAAAATAAAATTTTATTCATGTGAATTACACTTTTACTTATATCAGTAACATTACTGCAGAAATTGTTGTAAATATCATCAAATATTTAATTGATACTATTATTTTTTACTAGTGAAAAATAAATTAATTTTTTAATAAATATCGAAAATTTTTTAATTTAAATAATTTTGTATTTTTTTCTATGTAGAAAACCAGACAGATGTCATAAAATTTAAAGATTCAATAGCTTAATTTTTAGACCAGTTTAGTATCTTATAATTTAAGAAAAGTTAAAGTCTTAAAATTATAATTTTTCCCCAGTTTAGAGCAAAAGTGTTTTTTTCATAAAATTTCGTTTAACAATAAATTTCCCAACATTTGTAGTGCAGAATTTACATCGTTTAATTAAAATATATTTTTTAAAAGCAACTTTTTATATAAATCCTGGGACACTTACAAATTTAAGAAAAACGACAATAAATATATCCATTAATTTTAATCAACGTTTTTCTTGGGAGTCAAAAAATTAATTAACAACGTTTCGTTTAAATGTGCTAAATTCCCATTTCATACAATTGATAAACTGAAATTTATTGTTGATGGGATCATGAGGAAACTTCATCCAAAGATTTTATAAATACTAAAAAAAAAAATATCTGAAAAAAAATTTTAACAGCACAGTTTGTTAAAAATAAAATTTTAGATTTACAAATTATTTATTTGATTCAATGAACAAATTTATCAAGATTACACTTTGCAAAATAGCATTCAATAAAACATATTTAATAATAAATTAATTATATATTTCTTCATATTCAATAAAAAAAATATTTAAAGCAAAATAAAATTTTTACAGTTTTAGTTGAGTTTTTCTGATGAGCTGGCCTAAGCAACCAGCGAAATGCGTAAAGGAACTAGCTTCTTTCCCCACAATAAATTTTAGTGTATTTATCAATGAATAAAAATTAGAAATTTAAAACATCATAATTAATAAATAAAGATTCGATAAACATTTTGTTGGATTTATTCAACATTTCCAACAATTTGTTTTAACAAATCACGCAAACATTGTATTGAAAACAATTTTTTTATTGACTCATTAAACTAGGTTGTTGACTAAAAATTCATTAACTATACCTACAAACTTTTTTATAAATACAAAAATCGTCATCGCAGAAAATTCAAAATTTTTTTGATCAAATAAGCGATTTTCGTATTCAAATATGAATATTTTTTTTTCTGTGTACAAATAAAACTGTTAAGCGAATTAGTTTTATAAATACCAGCTTTACTTGTAACAATATGAAAGCTTAAGTAAATAATAAAAACAAACAACTTAATTTGTTTATTGATGTATTGACGAAAAATGTTTTAATCAAGAATTATCATTAAAAATATTTTATTTTAGTTGCCGCAACTATTTAACCCTGGATGGTTACTGTTCGTCGAATCTACGAAGCTTATTTACACTTTATAATACATATAACTTTTTTAGGTGTTTTTAAATAACGCTCTTATTTTCAAAACAACATTCTCTAATTTAATTAGAAACACAAAAAGTGATAACATTAACAAATTCTGACTGAGAAGAAGATTATTTTCCATGCTTTATATTATTTTATGTTTTAATTAAACGCTTAGCTAACAAATTTTTCTTGATTTTTTACTTTAAAAATCGTTCCGCAGAATTTTTTTAAATAGTTTGTCGATTCAACGAAGAGTAGCCTTAATGAACTAGAATCAAGAGTAACTTTCCGGAGTTACAAAAAACCATTAAAAAACAATTAATTTTTTTGGTTATTAATGATTTAATATTTGAGAAGACATTATTTATAAGTTTTCAGTATACAAAAACAAGTGTTCTGGGATCGTAACAAAAGCGATAAGTTATAAGAATTTGTCTTAATACAAAAATTTCCTAATTTAATTCTTGTTTGATATTTACGGCCATTTATATTTAAAATCGTTTTATAAACAAAATTCTGCACCTTACTAAGCACTTAAAAATAACTTAAAACTCCAACCTGATAGATTTAAATCCAAATTAAGTTTCCATTGTATATAACTTAGCAAGTTAGGCTCAATATCACACCAATACAGCGACAACATGTGAAGCAATAACATTCAGTTGTTTATTGAAAATTTCAATTTGAAATCCCCATGTAAATTAATACACTTTTTATAATTTATCTTTATTTTATTTTGTATTAAGTAGTACCATACTTTTATCTCAATTCAGTAAGACTTTTTAAATGACACTGAAAAAAGCCAAATGTATTTAAATTAGAATTTAGTATATATGAAAATTAATAATATGTGACCTTCTCCGAGAAAAGGGACCTATTGTGTCAAAAAACGAGTTTGGACTTAAGAGTGGATTCTCGTACATAAAAGGGTGTAGAATAAGATGAAAACTTCATTTTCTCGGAGTAGGTCACATATATTGATTTCAATACTATCCTAAAAATTGAATAGTAGTATTTAAACAATATTATTTTTAATTTTGTGATACACCCTTTTCTTTAGCATGTCTCATGCTAAATTTTTTTATGGCACATTGTCATCATCATTTACGAAGAATGAATAATGCAGAAGATAAACAACTTAAAGCAGAGTAATGCAGAGTAGTGCTGTTTTGTCAGAAGTTTTGGCTTGTATATAAAATAAGAAAGTTGTTAAACATTTGACACTTCTTTGGGGTTGCGGAAAAAAGTTAAAAAGATACTTCAGAATCTGAAGTAAGATACAATATTTTTGAACTACTGCAGTTTAAAACTTTATAATTTATTTTCGTTTATGTGGAGTAAATCATGAAACGAGAAATTTAAAAGTGCTCTTAAAGAAAACTTAAGATAATGTTATCCTACGAGGTTTTTTTATGTGGGCATTATTGCTAAGAAACTTGCGGGACATTTCTATAATAGATAAGCTCAATTTGTCAGTTTTCACAATCAATTAAATACCATTGTTTATAAGCAAAAACTTTTTAGAAAAATTAGTAACTCATGGCAACAAAAAGGTGATTGTACGAAGGTGGTACAATAAGTCCGTTACTTTTAAAAAGAAACACAGCTTTTTGGATAAAAATATATTTTGTTTTCCCCGTTGTCTCCTTTGAGCACTATACACTTTGACCTACGTTTCTTTAATTTTTTTGTATCCCTTCCAAAAAATTTGATTTATCAAGGTCTTTAAAATAAGTATTTAAGATGGAGTCATCGTTGTAGTCAAATCTTTTTACGTCGAGCTTGTTCTGCAGACTTGACAGCAAAAAATGTTAACTCGGTTCTAAGTCCTGAGAGAGCAATTGAAATCATAAGGAAGTGCGCTATCAGTGGCTGTCAACTACAAACTAAATGACGCAACTTACAAAAATTTTTACAAGGTGAAAAAGTGACGAATTTATACACCCCCAAGTACCTTTTTCCAGGAAGATAATTTAACTGAATTTAGATATACCAAAAAAAATCTTCGGTAAATTCTTCTTTGAATTGGGCAAATTTGTTTCTTCAATTTGGCCAACTTTTATCACCGTGCAAAACCATAATTTCAAAAGGGCGTTTATGTAAGCGATTAGGAAAATAATTGATCGGTTTCATCCATTTTCTATACTCAACTAATCCTTTTGTAAAACAAAATGCTGCAAAGCTTTAATAACAGATAAACCAGGGCCTACAACACACATATACACTTCTTATAGTTTTCCACTATTAATTTACGGTGAAACAAAATAGTTATATAAATATAGCTAACATAAAAAGAATATTTTTATGATTTACTTTTTTTAGTTTTTAGGATCTTAAAAAATTCTACATGCCAGAAAAAGTGAACGAATTCCGACTAATATGTTGATTTAAGTTGTAATTTTTTTTTTGTACACAGAACAAATTACCTAAATAATTATGTAGATTACTAAAAATTTAAGATTGTAAATATAATTTTTTTTTTCATTAAATGATGTTTTTGATTTTAATTAAAAAAATTTTCAAAAAACTATGGTTTAATTGATTTTATTAAATGTATCTCAGGTTTCGATAAATCCGAACAACAATTCTACAATCATAAATTATTTTTTAAAGATTTTTTGTTATTTAATTAAAATTTTAATTCAAAATTTACTTCAAATTAACTTATTATAAGCTAATTATATCAAAATTATATTTTTAATTTAATTTCAACAAAAAAATAATTGATTCAATTATCACTTTAATAAATTGAAATTCTATTTTGACTACTGATAATTTTTTTTGTGTTTTATTTATTTTTTAGGATCTTAAAAAATTCTAGTTGCCAGAAAAAGTGTACCAATTCCGACTAATATCTTGATTTAGTAACCTTTTAATGGTAATTGTAAACATTTAATCATTTAATGTTTTCGATTCGCTTATGTTTTGTTTTCGTTTTCATTTAAATACTTCACCCATTCCACTTATTTATTCATTTATACACTGCTTCATTTATTATGCTTGAGGTTCGAGGTGAAATTACTTAATCTTCTTTGCACAAAACAACAACAGCAACAAATTTGAAGTCAACTGCAACGCCTGATTGCAAGATAGAAAAATAAATGATTTTTTATTTTATTTTCTATATGTTGCCACAGCGAATACAAAAACACTTATTTAATCAGGAACAATTCCAGCAGGTCCCGTTCGTTGACAAATTCGGAAAATACTAAGAAGAAATCGCTGCTGGCTAGATTTCTACAATCTTTCACGGGTACAAGTACCCCCAGGGATTTAGGTTTATTCCTGGACTGTGATGGCTGTTATGAACGGCCTGATGACTGTGGCCCTATGTCATGTGGTTAATCTTTGGTGACCTGTATGTACTAGATGCATATACACTGGACGCATTGTGGCAATTCAGTGCTAAAACCATAACAAGTTTGTTCATTTGGTTTTTATTTCTATTATTTTGGGTTAGCGAGTAAATGATTGAAAATGCATTTTCTTAAGAGTGAATTTTTGCCTTAGCCAGCTTTGTCAATAAGCCATGGACTCGAAACGTATTTTAACGTTCAACATTAAAAGTAACATCAAATAATAAAGAAGTAGATTAAAATCGGAGTTTTAATTCTATAGGTGAGATGAATATTAAACTATGATTCAAAGCGCACTTTATGATTTACATCATGACTTGAACTTGTCAAAAGAGAGCTCGAAATTACTCGCATAATAAGTTTGCAACAAAATATGTTGTTAATATGACAAGCTCACAATAAAAAATTATATTTAATTGTTAACAAATATTTTATTCAATATTACAAACTCATTGTTAAAAATATTTGTTTAGTTTTAACAATTTTATTTAACAAAATAATTTTTTTTTATTTACAAATTTAGTTGTTGGTGCATTTTAAATTTAAAAGTTAATTGTATTGACGAATATGGTATTCAATATGACAATTGATTTGTCGTAATTTTTTTCTGTGTAACGATAGTTACCTAATTTCAAATATAATGGAAGACGTTTATGCCATAGGTATATAACAAATAAATGAAAAATCGGTATTATTTGAAATCTAAATGGCTGTCCTGCAATTACAGGAGCACACATGGCATCGAAACTGTTTTCTTTAACACTTTTTTGACTTGTTTAATTTTCTTTTTTTGGAAAATTTTAATCTGGGTGTTTTTGCTAATAATATTGCTTCTTTCTAATTTTTTCCGATGATAACCTTTTTGTTACAAATACATTTGAAACAAAATTGATTTTGAGATATTGGAAGAACTAAAAATATTGAAAAAACGTAGATAAATAAATTTTTTTCCAATCTTAAGTCATGTACCTTAGTAAATTTTTGTCCGATTAACACAGTATAGATACCTGCTGAAAAGTAAAATATATGTCTTTGCAACTGTGTAACATTTGCGTAGTTAAAAAAAATCAGTTCTCAAGATTTTTGGAAACATCCTTATGAAATACAAAAAACTGGTTTTTCGCGCATATCTCGAAAACACTTCTTGAGAAAAATAAATAAATGCCATATTCGTGTTCAGCAGCCCCGTTTTATCTTAGCAAACATCTCAGTTTTGAAGTTATGGCAAAAAGTTAAAAATATGTGAACCAGTGTAATAAGTGAATTGTAATATAAAGACAGTCTAATTTTAAGTAAATATTTTAGTTAATTTACTAAATTAAAGTTAAATGCAAGTGATGCATATAATGATTGTAATGTGAATATTAAAATGCTGCTAATAGCTGCTTTACACCATCACAAAAGTCTTACGTATTTTAAAAAAAATACCAACCTGTTATAATAAGTTGTTATTGTTTTTTGAAACTTTCTAAACAATAATTAGATCAGGGAAGCATTATAAAAAACAAATAAAAAAATACTTAAGACTTTGTGGGATATTGTGCAACGGCCTTGTTTGTTACTTTAGGAAACACCGGACTACAGCACCCAAATACACTGTCTTTTGATTACCAACTTTTATGTGATACATGTGCGCACATGCGATTATTATTTAATCGACAATAATAAAAAAAAAGAATAGAACATCAGCCAAAGAAAGAGATAACATAAGATAAAAAGAGAAAAATAAAAATTTTAACTTTTATTTAGTTGAATTTCAAACATTCTCATGCAATACAAAACCAATGCACAGTAGAACATTTAATTAAAATTAAAGCTACATTTCATTTTAAGTACATATGTGTACATACACTTATAAAATTATTACAGTAACTGATTGTAAGTTATTAAATTCGTTTTCCGTACGGTTAAAATTGAATAAAAATATAGTTATTTTACGAATAATTTTATTTTTCAACATTTGTGTTTGTTATTCAAAAACAAAAAAAAATAATTTTTTTCCGTATTTATTTTGTTATGTAGTTTGATTTTTTTCGGTTAAAATATATTTTTTAAATGTAAAAACTATTCAATTTTACGAAATATGCTGTTTAATAAATAAAAAAATTAAAAATGAATATAAAAATCATTTGTTTTAAATGAAATGTAAATGATCCGTTTTTTAAATGAATTTTAAGTTGTTTCAAATGAATTTTCGTTTGAATTTAACCACATAATTTTTTGATTGTAATTATTTAGTACAGGGTGGGCAAAAAGTCACTATTGGACTACAAATTTAATAACTTTTTCGGCAGCATGAAAAAACGGTACAGTGAAATAACTCCCAAATGAAATAAGTCCCAATGGAAAAATGAAATAAATCCCAAAAAATTTTACATACAAATTGGGACTTATTTCATATTTTTTGTTGGGACTTATTTCATTAAGAAATAACTCCCAAATGAAATAAGTCCCAACAGGTTTTTTTGTTGGGACTTATTTCATTTGGGAGTTATTTCACTGTACATGAAAAACGCCCCAAAATATAACCCCCGAAAAAATAATTAAATTACCCCCCAAAAGTTTGTACAGAAAACAACAACTACTTTGGGAGCTTATTTCTTTTTGTTTGGAGTGTTATTTCATTTTCTTAATCATTATGAAATAAAGCCCCAATATATTTTTTGGGAATTGTTTAATTTTTAAATTTATTACGAAAACGTTTTTGGCGCAAGGACTTTCTCTTTTATGGTATAACAAACACCGCCTTCGTTAACAAAAGCTGCTCTTTATAGCCGGCCTTCGGCCGGGCGCTAGTATTTTCTTCACCATGTTGTGCAAAACACCGTTTTCGCTAAGTAAAGCTCCTAAGTTTGGGCTTGGCCTAAAGCCGCCTATGCAGAAAAGCTTTAATTAGCACAGCCGGTGTTTGTTTTACTATGTTGGAAGAAATCCTTGCGCTCGGACGAAGGCCTGCTATGCACAAGAGCTAAGTTATCGAAGCCGGTGATTGGCATGTCATCAAGGAGTAAATCCTTGGGCTCGGCCGATGTCTCAACCATCCTTTCACTCGCATGATTCTGTAAACCAAAACTGTACAATTAATTGTATTATACATCTTGGAGTCTTATTTCATTCCAGAAATTTGGATACGAAATAAACCCACAAAAATTAGGGTATTATTTAATTTCTGTTTGGGGGTTATATGGGGGTTATTTCATTATTTTTTTGGGGGCTTATATTTTGGGGGGTTATATCATGCTGCCAACTTTTTTGTTTATTTATTTTTTTTTCAGATTATAAAATAAAACAATATGGAAATTTTTTTACACTAAACTTGGACAAAACTTATTATATAAAATATTAAAATTCTTATGTCTGAAAGGCAATTTTATATTTTTTTGTTTCGTCTCTGGAACAAAATACTTTCATGTACCCAACTTCAAAGCAACACTTTGCGTTTTAAAAGGGATCTGTTACAGTTTCTTAATACGTAACTTTTTATTACTAATTATAAATATTATATGCCACTTTTCTTTTTATTGCCTGTCTCGTATTCATTGACATCTTTCAAAACTTGTGGCTATAGTGCTCGAATTTCTGCAACATATTCAATATTTTCCATAGTGCGAATTAAACGTGATCTACATGTTCTAATCAAATTTCTTCCGGTGTTATTTTTAGGGTGACCATGAGCTAAGTAACGAATCATTGTTTCAGAGGAAGAAGTTTTGACGTTAAAATAATTGGCCACTTATTTAAATAATATAAGTACTTCTATTAATCTGGCCGTGAGTCAAAAATATATAAACGAAAAATTAATTCAACTGTTAAACCTAATGGTGACTTTTGGCCCACCCTGTAAATGTCCCTAAAATTTGGTTCAAGAAGAAAAGGATTTGTGCACCATAATTTTTATAAAAAAAAATATTTCTCAGTATCTTTTACATTTCGAGTCACTGTCATTGATTTTAAAACTTTTCTTCCAATTCGTGTCGCTGTGTGAGAGTTTATGTGCATTGCACTTATAAGGATGTGCACAGCCACACAAACAAACATATTTGAATTTTAAGACCGTATGTGCGACACTTTGAACAAATGAATCTTTCATGTTTGGTTAAAAAAAGGAAAATAAAATACATTAGCGTTTTACCACATGTGAAATAATGACAAATTTTCTTGGTTTTTTATGTATATTTTTTTTTTGTTCACATTTAAATAATTGTAAGTTTCTCAACAACTTCAGCATGTTGCGAAGTTAAACGAATGCAAATAAATATAGAAAATATTAAATGCAAATGCTCAAGCTCGAGATCTATTGTATGTAAAATATCTTTATTTGTATCCAATATTTTAATATTCTTTCAATATCATCATCAGGGAATGTTAAATTAAAATTTACATAAAACACAATATAGGAGTAATAGCTCTTCACTTTTCCGCATCAAAAACTACACTTAAATACTCAGCATAGTTTTTTAAATTATTAAATTTTATTCAACATTTTTTATTTTTCGAATTTATTGTATGAGCTAAATTTCAGTTATGTTGAATATAATATAAAGTAACCTTCGAAAGGAAATAATTCCCAGTTTCTATTATTCAATTTTATTTGAAATGGTTTTAAATGCGTGTCGTTTTCGTTAACATCGTTAAAATTATACGCCCATATTCGACAATTGCACAATTTTAAATCGAAAAACGATTGTGAGAAAATGCCAGATAAAGATTAAGAGTGAGAACCAAATAAAAAATATTTGTATGAAGAAAGGAATTTTACAACATGGAACTAATTAAAATTTATTGATAATTTTTCATTCTTGACAGCCGCGGTATTCGAACACAGTCTTTCACGGACAGGTAACCCTAACATGTTTCGATTGAAACCACTTACGGTGTTTTCTTTTCTACAAAAAAATACCCCATTTTAAAAGATGCATGTAAACAAAATGTCTTGCCCAACATGTAATACTGAAATTTTTTATTTAACGAGAACAAAACACAAAATTTTATCGCCCTGTTTTTAACACCAGACAAAAAGTTTGTTCTTCAATATACACACAGCGTCAAAAGTGAGTCAACATCAGCGAAAACTTAACATTTCTTTTTACTATCTTTATCTTATCTTTACTTGTGGTGCCTAAAATCACATTTTAATGGGAATCAATTTCATTTTTGACATTCATTTTGAGAAATTTTTGATCGTTATAAATTTATTGTAAAAAAGGAATATATATAAAATTTTTACCGAAAGAAAAAAAAATCATCCCCGACTAAAATTTTTTTTTAATTTGCAAAAAAAATATGCCGCCAAAAAGTCGTGGATCATTTTTTTTTTCTTTCTTTAGTTCTATTTTCATCCATACATGATCTAGAAACTAAATTCGCTATCATATTAGAGTTACTGCAAAATTCCATTTATATATATTCCAGAGCACCGTGTAAAATGCATCTAATTTACAAAAATCTAAATTATTTACATACAAAGATGATGTACTCGGAAAAAGAAAAGATTTGATACCCATATTGCTCTATTTAAAACGAAGGGTTGCCACCCCTTTGCATTTTTGTCAAAACGCGAACTAGCGCGAATTTTCAAAAAAGCGGAAACACGTATTTAATTAAATCAATTAAAGATTAAAACATGTTAATTTGGCATATTTATTACAAACAACCCCGAACACAAAATTCAAAAACCGTTTTTTTTTTACAGAAAATCCTTAAAAAAGGATATGGATGATCGTCCTTGGACAAATTGTATATACAGTTGGACGCGCCTTAAAAAAACCTTTCTTATGATATTGTATATGTTGGTAGGGAAACAGATTCTCAAATAAACAAAACATGCAAAAATAGACCCTTTTTCAAAATGGTCCAGCTCACGAGAGGTCAAAGCTGGAGCCGAAATATTTAAAATGGTATCTTAAAAAAGTCCAAGGTTCATTTTTAGGAGGTTACAGCGAGCACTTTTTATGGCGAGTCGCTCTAATGTACATAAATCAAAAAGTGTATTCTTCAAAATATAAAAAAAAAAATACATAAACCCAAATTTGTTAATAGATTGATATTAAATAAATCTAATAAATGAACAAAATGAATAACGAAATTCCAATTTTTTTTTGGTTTATTTTTCATCAAATATGTGAACAAGAAAATACCTTTGCCAGATTGCTGATTTATTATTACCAAGTTTATTCGATTTCTTGATTTGACGTTTTTTCAAAAACAATTTTATAACACAAAGCACATTTAAATTTTAAATCACTTTCAACCTACCATTAACAATGTAATGCTTTCTTTTGTTTTTACTTATAATAAAATAACTATTAAAACTTAAAATATTTGCTATCCTGATTATAGGCGATTTTTTCCCAACTTCGACTGTTTTCCTTGACATATTTTTTCGAAAATAATAAAAAATGAGAAAAACACGGGGTTCAATTTCGGGTTTAAAAATTAATTGGGTTTTATTTATTTCGGGTTTTTTTCGATGAGTACGTACCGTACACTTTGGGGTTCACAGAGTTAAGTAGAGTATACATAAATAATAATAACATCAACAAAAATAACAACAACTTTAACTTAACGAAACAGTAATTAGTCCACTGAACAATAATCAGGGACCGCTTACATTCTGCGCGTAAACATCGACTGGTAACCCTATATATAAACAGGACATTATCAACACTCTCGATTTATACGGGGCGTAAAGTGCAATGCCTTATGACATTTGCTTTTAGAAAGCAGAGAATTTTTAAGAAACAAACACCAAATTGAATAAACACGTTTTTAAAGTGTCGAAAGAAGCATTCAAGTCTTTAGGTTTTTTAAAACGGTGCAAGACTTACTTCACTTCATCCGATCTCTTTACTATCTATACCACCTATATCTGACCGAAGATGGAATACAACTCCCATATATGGGCAGGGGCTTCAAAGTCTATTTTAAACCTTCTGGACCGTGTACAAAGGAGGGCGGTGAAGCTCATCAATGACAGTAGGGTATCCAACTCTATTGACTCATTGGAGCATCGTCGGAATGTGGTTTGTGTGGCGCTTTTCTATCGATATTACCATGGGAGGTGTTACACTGAGATAAGTGAACTTATTCCACCCGCCCGAGTATTTCTTCGTAATACTCGCTCATCCAGTGGATCACATCCGTTTGTAGTCGATTGTCCTGTGTTTCGCACAACGCATTATAGAGAAAATTCGTTTTTCAGTCGAACTATCCGTATGTGGAATAAACTTCCCGCAGAGGTCTTCCCCGGTACTTATAATTTATTAAGATTCAAGTCAAATGTCCACAAACACTATTTCCTCTTTCCTCCTTCCCAAACCTTATTTTCCTGATCAACACAATGCACTGCATATATAGGGGGCATCCCCTGAGTGTTGGTTTATCGCTAAAAAAAAAAAAAAAAAAAAATTAAACATTTTTTGTAGAAAAGAAAACACCATTAATCTCTTTAGAGGGGTTTGCCGTCTAACACTCATATCCACTGACGACTGTTGGCAGTCTAAAATATCAATTCTTAAACCAAATTGTTGTTAACCATTGGTAGATCGAAATTTGCCTTGAATGATTATCTATTTTAATTGATTCACATGTTCTTCCTTACTTCTGTTTGTTCGAAAACAGTTCAACAAAATAACCACAATACTTATTATTATATTTAAACTTAATCATGTTGTTTCCCCGGAACCATAAATTTTAGTTCTGAGAATTTAAAAAGAGCAGCTTAGCATTTTGTCTTTATATGGATTTTTTTTCTCCCGATGTTCCATGATGCTTTAAGATATAATCATTTCAAAATACTCTATATAAAATTAAATTAATTTTATTTTATTTAGTTTACTTAGAGCCCCACGTGTCCACCGGTGGTCATTTTTTTTCTGCACCGGTGGACCGCATGCTGACTAGTGGTTATTCATTAGTTGACAAGCTGAGACCAAAATTTTTTAACTTAGTTTTATTGATTTTTTGTAATTGGTGTGACTTTGTGATATTTATTTTTGATAAACCAAATGTTTTTTTATTGTTTTTTGTCCTTTTTTTTTGTTACCACTGGTGGTCACGTTGTCCCAGAATGTAAAAATACATCTTGGGCCAAAGTGGCCACCAGTGGGCATTCTCTTATTTTATATTTTTATGTTTTTATCTTTATCTTTTATCTTGCTTTAATTTTTTTAAGTCATAAAATGAATTTTTGTATTAGTTGTATTCAATTGAAATTGTTTTAGTTAAGAAAATCTATTTTTTTTTTTTTTTTGTAATGCTCTACAAGCAGAATAATATGTATATATCTTACTTTTTGAATCATAAAATGAATTTTTGGAATAAATGTATTCAATTGGAATTGTTTTAGTTAAGAAAATCCATCTATAAATCTATCTATCTATGAAGTTTTCTTACCTAAATTTAACTCACTATTTTCAAGGCATTGGCAGACCAAATTACAAAGTCCAAGCCAAATAGGTTTACATCCTGGGACCGAACTAATTTTATTTCAATGGTAAATGTATGTTGAACGTTTCCACTGGTGATCACAATGTCGGGAAGTGACACACAACGTGTGACCACGGGTGGACACGATGTCACATAAAGTAAATCCACCAATGACCACGGGTGGTCACTTTGTCCCAAATCGTCAAAATACAAATGTCCACCGGTGGTACACGTGGGGCTCTAAGTGTTAAAAAATCCAAAATTCACTTGCACTCAATTAAATAATAAACACAACTATTTTTTTCACACTTCTAGTCGTTTTACAACTAAAAAATTTCTGTACTTATCTGGTACTAAATGACAAAGTCATCAAAAAGTTTTATTTATTTCATTTCAAATGCATGAATTTGATGTAAAAAAAGTTAAAGTTATCTAAGCTTTAGTAAAAAGTTTTAAGAGAAATAAAATAAATAAAATCAAATATTGTAGTTTTAACAATCACAGTTTAACCAAATTTGTAGACAAACTCGATGGAAGTACTCACAATACTCATGTTTAAGTTTGAATACTTTTTTCTTGAAACAATTTTGAAAATAGAAACATCGAAGTTTTTCCGCAATATTTTAAGAGATTTGTGGTCAGAAAGTTATATGTAATTCATTTTAAACTGTGTAATATGTAGAACAGCCTTGCCTAACTGCAAATTTTCAATTACGAATGTTGTTAAACAAATTATATATTCTTGCAAAACTACATTTTACTGCAGTGCTATTAATTTTTTTAAAACTTAGCTTAAATTCATTTAATTATGGTTCTCAACTCCGACATTCTAAACCGATCGAATCTTAAAACATAAGTTTCGATCGATATTTTATACTCCATTACATTCCTTAAAAAAAAAACCAATATTCTACAACTTTTACGAAGTAGAGTGCTTTCAAAAACTTTCTGAATGGATATTTTTGTTTGCTGATTTAGATATTCATACTTTAAAAAACTATATTGGGGAGGGTGGATGGTGAATTCTCTAGTTTTCTGTCAACAAATTTGTTTATTCTAAAAAATTTATTGTGTACTGGATGTATTTTCTTGTGGTGTGATATTGTTCAGTGTGCGTGATGAATGTCGATAATAAACTGCATACAAATGCAAAATTGCTTAAATTATAAAATATGTATATAAAATACGAAAAAGAATTGAAAAAAAAATATTCGGCAGTGCGGAATATTGCATTGCCCTTACGATCCACCTAGGAAATCGTCCGGCAGGCAGGGCGGACGGACGTGATTCGAAGAATCATCACATTCGCTCCCTGGTCGAACAATCACAAAGTCCTTAATGTGCCATTAATAAAATAATTCTTATATTATAAAACAAATGTCAGTGCACTAGTACTTCTGACCTCTTACTCCTACCCTTTGTTTATTTTGGATGTAATCCAAGGCTCTACACTATAACCGTCTGATTTCTGGGTGTAAGCCTCAAAAATGTCTACAACTTCGCCATAACTCAGTGCTCTATACTCCTTCCAGACTGGATGCAAATCTGAGTCAAGCTTAGTAGGATGTAAATACTTTTTGCTAGAATGGTTGTACAACCAGTATCCTGATCTTTCCCATCATTGCAGTCTCTGTTACAACGTCTCACTTGTCACCTTTTTTAGTTCAATAGCCAAGCGCCTTACTTATTTGATTTTTTCCCTTATATACTAATGTTAAGCTTCATAAATGTTGCTTGCAACTGCCACATTTCTACTATTTTCTTAACGATACCGGTAAGCTCTCTTTATACATATCTGCCTACTGTATTCATCGCTGTTTGCTTCTTCTTTTTGCCCTTCTCTGCTAACGCCTCTTTGTTCACTCCTTTGTAGACACGGCTCTGTTTTCACTTCTCTGCTAACGCCTCCCAGTTAACACTTCTATTCACACTACTCTGTTAATACTTCTCTGCTCACGACTCTCTGTTCACTTCACTCCCCCGGGAGGTATTTGGAAAATCGGGTTTGAGTCAATTCCTCGGAACCTAAAGGAATTAATTTTACCAATATATTAAATGACTAGCAACAGTTACGCGTTCATAGAAAAGCCATCGAGAGGTATCAGAAGATTTATCTTTTCTGTCTTAAAGACGTGCTTTCGTGGAGATCTTTAAAACAGATGCTTCCTAAATCCCTCTTTTTAATGAATACTCCCGGGGATCACGTAGTTGCTATGGTTAAATCAAAATCACTGGTTATGGTCTCATTATTCGTAGTCGAGCGATTTTGAATCGTCCCTAGGTTCTGTGACAGAAACAGCTTTTGAAACTTCTTAGCAGTGGAGGTTAGCTAGGTGCTGCTCATAAACAAGGGGGAGTGTATAACTCTGTCGGTTTTACACAGATGCACTTAGTGGTTGAGATCCACTGTTAGATAAGTTTATATGGCAGGTGCTTTCGTACAACCAAATCATATTTGTTAACTCCTATGTTGACACTGTAAGTCTGTACACACAGAGAACAACATGCCTAAATATGGTCACCTCCAACAAAACTAATTTAAAGAAAATTTTAAACATATTATGTTTCATTTAATCATATTATGGTTGAATTAGTCATCCACTAAGAAGCCACAACCATATTATGGTTGCCTCCAAACATACTATGGTTAATAATAACTAAAATATGTTTAACATTTATAATAGCATGGTTGGTTTTCAACCATAGCATATAACTCTTGTAAAAAAGGTGAATAAAATTGTTAATTTAAAAACAAATAATTGTCATATTTAACCATAACATGTTTAGAGGCAACCATAATATGGCTGCGGCTTCTTGATGGAGGACCAATTTTACAATAATATGGTTATATTTTACATAGTATGTTTAAAATGTTCTTTAAAAATAGTTTTGTTGGAGGTGACGATATTTAAACATCGGTTTTCTCTGCGTGTATGACCCTCTTTCTTTCCCTTACTTAATTAAGCCTCCTGTAACACATCGACCATCGTATTACCTGTAAGGAAAATAAAGTAGATAAGCTGATGTAAATATGCCCCCAAATGGATGGATGTAATTCATTTTCTCCCCAGTAAAATATAAAACAGTCTTCACAAGACAAATTAATTTTGCATTTTAATTAAGCGCTTACTTTTAAAAAAGTACTGTTACAGCCATACCTAAACAAGAGCGGAAAGCGTTTTCTAGCTGCCAAAAATTCTCATGCCCATACAATTTGTATGAAGCATCCCTAAATAGCGCGGCGTCAATGCTTTACAATTGGAAAATCCGATTTTGACAGCGCGTTTAATAGTGAAGTTGGCCGCTATTAATAATAAATAAAGACAATTTAGCTATTTCTTGTCAATCTAGCGGGTTTTTCTCTTCTTTTTATTTCTATTATATGGGTTTTAATAAACAAGAACGTTAACACTACTGTTTTTGGCACAACGTTGACGCTCTTGTTTAGGTATGGCATATCAGCGTAAAAGCTAAGCGGAAGAAAACGTTCCGCCTTCCGCTCTTGTTTAGGTACGGCTGTTAATGCTTCGGAGTTTGCAATCCACCGGATTTAGCGTAAAAGTTGTTTTTTTTTTAATTAAAGCGTATTGAATAAACTGTCCATCTGAATTGGCTAAAGGAAATGTATAGTTTTTATGAGGATATAAAATAATAAATTAATTTTTAAAGAAACTTTTTTACAGATATTCGTACCAAAAACTACATACTTCTAAATCTACAATGCGAATCGCCCCATAGAAACCATACTCTCGTAAAACAGTTTAGTACGCCTGCAACCATAATTAATAATGCTTTTATAATAGAATTTGGTACGTCATAGTTTTATAAGACTAGTAATGGCACTGTGAAATTTCGTGAAGATTGGTCAATAATTTACCCTAGGCCCGATATAAACCCTACTCCCGCAAATCACTTTTGTACGCCTAAAACCGTAATTTATAACGGTATCAGAATAAAATTGAATACTTCACAGTTTAATAGGACTAGAAATAGCTTTAATAAATTTACTGTTGATCGGTCCATAATTTACAATAGGCCCCATATAAAGCCCACTCTGGTAAATTAATAAAATGCGCCTAAAACCGTAGCAGATATATTTATTGTGGTAAAATTTCATCCAACTGAGTTTCAGAAAAAATGTTATGAATTTTGTGATATACGGTTCATAATTTACCTTAGGTCCCATATTTAGCACCCTTCTAAAATCCACTGTATTCACCGCTATTTTTGGAAATATATTGATATTTATCTTTTTAATACAAGAAATCACTCTGCAGAATTTTAGGATGATTGGTTCATAACTGACCATGGCTCCAATATAAATTCCCCTCCTGAAAATCATTTAAGTTCGGCTTAAACTGTTACGAATCGTGATATTTTACTCAAGCTAGTTAAAATAATTAAAAAAAGCATAAAACTTTCTGATTTTCGGTCAATAATTTAATATACATATTTCTAAACCGCAACCAATTTTAATGATGATGTCTGTTTTTATAAAGATAAAATAATAATAAATAGATATCACATAGATCCCACTCTTGAAATATTCGAACTGTCGGTGGAGGGTATCAAAGATTCGGCATTGCCGAATGTAGCACTCTAACTTTATTGTATATGAATTTTTATAATAAAGCATTGAAATGCAGGATGCGGAAGTGGATGTTGGTTACTGAATTCACAAACATGTGATCGTTCACACACACACAAAATCAAACATGCATTTCTAAGCATTTGTTGTCTGCAGCTTAAGAGTCTAAACACAATGTAACGATAATATACTGCGGTGCGATTTTTCATACGATTTTGATGTAAAAAACCGCAGTGCGGAACGAAATAAAATTAAAATCTATTTTATTTTCATTGCGGACTTTCTTTCTCTTCCAACAAAGCGAATTTAATTCGCATTGTCTCTCAATTTTTGATAGTCGTTCTCTTTCTGATGTTGCCATAGTTTTTGAATAATTGGCTATGTTCACAACAATATTGAAAACAAACAACATGATAAAAATGTATGCACAAATAAATTAATAAAAATTTAAACAAAAAATGACAACTATTTCCGTCGCCGTCTTCCGTTGTATTATGTTTATTTTTCTCTCCCGCAACGAGAAATCGCACCGCACCGCAAACATTGTGTTTAGACTCTTACGCTGCTTAAAGCCAAAGTAGAATGTGGACTACTGGAAATTGGCATTGCAATAAAGTGAAGAGGAAAAAATGTTTGTGGGTTTTAGGATGAATGTGTTTTTTTTTTGATTCATTTGATTTGTTAGTTTGTTACTTGTGCGTGTGAGTTGGCATAACTAAAAATAGTCCTATTAAAAAAAAAAAAATTGTGCAAAAAAAAAAAGTCAAATATCCGGTAGTTGATTTAGTTTGTATGTTGAGGTATACAAATCTACATGCCAGCATCCTGAACTTTTTTTTTATTATTTATGTGATTGTATTTATGATATTTTATTTGTTTTGGCTTAATTTCCATAGACTTTTTGCAAAGTAAGCAAAGCAAACATTTTTTTTTTTTTAATAAAACCTTGTTTTCTCGTGATAGCTTTATAAATTTTTTAGCAGAAAATGTTTAGCTTGGCAAAATTAAGCGTAAATATTTGATAAAAATTTCAATTGTCTGTAACCGGTTTATTGCTCTGTTGCATTTAATTTTTTTTTTACTAATAATAGAATTTTTGAACAAATTTAAGCTCGAAATTTTAAGATGAAAGAAAAGATAGAAGAGAAACAGAAACAAAAATATTAAATAAAAATCTGACTTCAAAAACTTTACTTCAACAAAGCCAAAATAAACGGAAACGGAAGTTGCTTATTTTTAGAAAAAAAAAAAATGCAGTGGAACTGCATTCTTATTGTGATGTTTAAATTCCAACTCTAAATGTTTACTTAAAACTCCATTTACTAACGAGGATAGTTTAAAATAGTTCCTAATTTAAATCCATTTAACAAAACATCTTTTATATTTTTAAAGTATTTTTGTATTGGATGCCAGGGTTCACAATTTCAAATGTACCTACTCAATATATAAGTTTATTTCATTTGTTATCTTTATGTCTCATGTTATGAATTTTCAATGGAATATTCTATTGATGTGTATCTTATTTTTGGTATTTCTTTATAAGTATTATCATTCACTATTCCAGTACAATTTTTTTTTCTCTATTTGCAGGATATCAAATAACGAAGTTAAAGTTGTATTTTATATGAATCCGGTTCTATATTGGAAAGTTGTTTAGTTCTTGTACATTCAGAAAAAAATATTGTTCGATTTAGTCATATTATCGTAGAAAATTTTAAAATTTAATATCAATATTCAACATTTTTTTATTTTTCGAATTTATTCTATGAGCTAAATTTCAGTTATGTATTTTATAAAGCTTTTTTGTAATATTCAAGGCGAATTTACACCAGGTGACCTTATCTTGCTACGTAATCAACAGCTGATTACTATCCTTGTGTCAAAATGATATACCGTTCATGTGGTTCTGGGGAATATTTACTAAATTTTATAATTTTCACTAAAAATTATGAAATGTAAAATTTTTTTAAATTATTAAATTTCAAAACAAACAATTTAAAATAAAAAGAAAATAAAATATTTGTTTAAATTGTTTACTACAATGTTGTTTTATTTTTGACACAACGTTAAAATATTTTACAGTGTTGTAAACGTTTTCAAAATAAGACCACCTTGTATGAATTCGCCTTGGTAATATTCATATTCCTTAAATTTTTCAGAAATGACTTTATACTCTACCAGACTATTATATTGTATTTTCTTGTTACATTTTAACTTAGCTTTCCGTTGGAAAACAATCAGGTGAATGTATACATTCAATTTATAAAGTATCACTATCCAGTGTGACACAAAGAATGCTGACGAAGGCCGTAGCGGGCCAGAAAATGCATTACATTCTGCTGGTACCTCATTGTTTTCCAACGGAAGAAAATAATTCCCAGTTTCTATTTAATATCAATAGTTTATGTGTTTAAAAAATACATGTAAAATCCTAAGGCGAACATTTTTGTGGGACCATTTTAGGCCGTAAAAGAGTGCCATCTATCGACACTTCGAATATTTCGGAAGTGGGCGTTATATGGTATCTAAGACCATAAGTTATATCATGCCTGTATATTGTGTTGCTATTTTTTACGAGAAGAATTATGCTGAACAATAGTAGAGAAAAAACACAGTCTTGTCGTACTTCTAAGTTCTTCTAAGTAATTTCCCAAACATAAAATTTTTACAATAATTAAATAATTTTGTACCGCCTAAGCTGCTCTTTTTTAGAAAATATCATTGCGAAACTTTTTATCTTAAGAACTAATGAAAAAGTGGTACTGAATTTATCGTTTCTGATCCCCCGGGGGTGAATGGATCATTCCAAAAATATCACACCTTTTGGTTTTTAATTCTCCCGGGCAAATCAGTTTCTAGATAGTTTCTATGCGCATTTCACTGGTTGCTTGGGCCAGATCATCAGGAAACCTTGTTCCAAAGATTTTTGAAAAGCTAAAAATATTATAGAAATGAAACTGTAAAGCGAATAAGAATTATAAACACTCAAAAATCTACTTATAACAATACAAAATTGCATTTAAGTTTATTCTCGGTCCGATGGGGAAATGCCATTTTTAAAGCATCACAAAAGGGTTCTACGAAAGGCTGCCTTCTTGGCAAGAAGATACTTTCGGGGATAACGTGGTGATATTACTGCAATATCTACTAAAGGGCTTTTTTCACCACTGGAAAAGTTCAGCCTGAGGGAGTACTTTCCCCAGGTGCTGTTCTTATTTAACAGAAGCTGCTGGATTTCTAATAGCATAATCCACATTTGAAAATAAAGGCATTTTTCAATTTGAAAATAATTTCCCCTTTTTGTTGAAAACGCTATGATTTTCAAATCATTATCAAACGTTTGTCGTTTGAGAAAACGTTTGATTTCAAATCATTTTCAATTAAAAATTAAACCTCCGTGTTTGTTGGGAGTTGAAAAAGTGTGCATGTATTACTGTCTTGCCAGTACTGGCAAATGTAAACGCCATGTAAACCTTCAATATTATTTATTAGTTTTCAACAATAAATTTCAGTGTTTTTATCAAATACATAATAAAAATTGGGAATTAAGCACGAATAACAAAATCATTTAAATTAAATTTTGTATTCCCACGAAAATTATTTTGATAACAACCTTCAGTTTTCTTTTAAAATATGGCAGCTTTTACACCATTGATTTCTATAAAAAGCTGGATTTCTTTTTGTAGAAATTACGGGCAATAATCAGAGATCGGCAAAAACATACAATGACAGAAAATTCTTTAAAACTCTGTTACAAAAAAAACCCTAAACCATAAATCAACTGTTCACAAATAGGATTCTGAAGCATTCCTTTGAGAAAGGATTTTGTGTTTTTTCGGCTTTGGTCTTAGTCCCGTTAACAGAGGATCTGAAGTTAGCAATAATCTATTCATTATATCTCTATTGCAGGACTCCCTTGAAAATTGTCGGGCGTAGTTTTCACGATATTGCCGAAAGTGCTTATTTCTTGCTTCTGCTGCTTCTTCCGATAGCTGTCCTATAGGCAACAAAGCGCTTTCGATAACAATTCGGCCATGAACAAGTATCTTGTGCATTGTTGGAGACATTGGGTACCAGGAGTACAACTTAACATACATCTTCGCTGTATCTGTTGCATAGGTGTGAAACTTTTCAGTGTCTATTTTATGGCAACTGGATATTACTTCCAATATAACTTTCAAGCGAAAACTTAAGTCTCGATCAACTCCTGTAGTTTCTGCTGCCAAAAAAGAAGTGTGCAATAAAGAAGCATGTACACTGTACACATTGTACAGTATAGCATCACAATTTTTGGTACATTTTTCAGCAGTAGCATACTTCAAAGGGCCATAAAATAGTCATCCGCACATATACGCAGCCAATTTTTTTTCCAAGCCATGAAATATCAATTAACACACCCGACCGAGAATCTCAGTTGCGTTTAGTGGTGTTTTACAACTTTATGACTATATTTAATTTGTTTAATCAATTAAAATTAAAAAAAATACCATCATTTTCAAGGTAGCTCTGCCGGTACCAGAATATATTATATTCCTATTAAACTATGTGAATTATATCATAGTTACCTGTATTACAATTATCCATATTAATAAAATTCATAAACTGAAAACACGCTTTTACTCAAGTTTTTTTCACGTTGACTTGTCTCAAACACAGCAAAAAAGCATATGCCCAATTAGCAACACGAAACTTTGACTGCGTGGCGAGAGTGAACGAAAGCAAAAAGGAATTAAAAAATAACGGGATCTAGTCCAGCATTGTATTCTCTTCACCCTACGGTGGGTAGTTAAAGAAAAAGTGAGTTTTGAAAATTCGAATTTTGGCCGCTTAAATTGGACAAATACCCATCTGTGCAACGTGAATTTCATGTAGAAACTAATTGGTTTGAGTGTGTTATAACAGTGTGAACAAGCTTCAGAGGCAACATATGCGTTTATTTAAGAATAATTCAAAACACTTACACATGTGTTACATATGTTTCACTTATTTTGTAGTCGCCTTTGTTAACAGATCAATCAACAGAATGGCCCGATATGGTTTTCGTCATCATTCTACTTTGAAGACTTGATGTACTATTTTACTAAATAATTTTAATTAAAAGAATACGGGAATTGTCTCCTTTTTATAACATATTTTTAGAATGAAAATAAAAAAATTTACATACTAAACTATGCATGTTAATATAACAAGATAAACTTTTGATTTTAATATAAAACAGGTTTTTATGGATTCAATATTGAATCCATATTTATTTATATTTTAATATTTTTTTTTATATTTTTTAACAGTGAAAAAAATTAAACAAACGTGATTAAAGATAATTTTAATATTTTTCATTTAAAATGAATATGAAATAATGATAAATTTAAATAATGGGCATACTTTTGCAGAAATTTACTATGATTCTCAATCAACATTTTTCCATGTTAATTTTACATTGGTATTTTTTCTGTGTGTACAAGTGCAGTATACAAAGTTTTTGTGACATAAGGATCATTAAACTCTCTAGCCCAGCGGTTGCCGAAACCAAGTACACCCCTAGCTTTATTTACTATCATAGTGATATGCGTATTCAAATAAAGTTTCGGATCAAACAGAATTCCAAGGTCTAAGAAATTGACGGCCAAGTCCAGATGACTACCACCAAGATGATATTGTGCAGGTATCGGATTCCTTCTGAAAAATCGCATATATTTACATATATTAAGATTTAACTCCATTAGATTTGTTCGGCACCATGAATAAAACGAGTTTAAGTCATTTTGGAGACGTTGTTGGTCAGATACATGACAATAACTTAGAAAAACTTTTACATTATCGGCAAACATTAAAATATTTGAAGATTGAATCGCGGTAGGCAAGTCGTTAATAAACAGTGAAAAAAGAAGCGATCCAAGGTGGCTTCCCTGTGTTACTCCAGAAAGAAAATCAATTCGTATGCAACAGGTGTTTTTAAAAGGAACGGTTTGTTTTCTATTGGCTAAATATGAATAAATCCATTTAATACTGAGGTCTGTGAACCCCAAAAAATATATTTTTTTTATCAGCAAATGGTTAACATTATCGAAATCTTTACTGAAGTCAGTTTATAAAACATCAGTTTGTTCTTGTTTCAGAAATCCACGATTTATAACGGTAGTGAGTTAAAGAAGGTTTGTCGTAGTAGCGCGCCTTTTTTGAAATCCATGCTGATAAGGGAATAAAGAATTGGACACCTGATAGGATAAATATTCAGAGATAATTTTTTCAAATAATTTAGGTATAATACTAAGTTTATCGATTCCACGGTAGTTTTCCACCTCAGACTTTACTTTCCTGATTTATACAAAGGAACTATGAAAGAATTTTTCCAAACGTCAGGAAAAACAGAAAAGAGAATTGGTCATCTATGAATACAAAGAATAAAAAATATTCCAAGCCTAGTCTGGTAAATTAATTCAATACGCCTAAAACCGTAGCAGATATATTTTGGGTTGATTGGTTCATATGGCCCCAATATAAATTCCCCTCCTGAAAATCATTTAAGTTCGGCTTAAGCAGTTACGAATCATGATATTTTACTCAAGCTAGTTAAAATTGCTAAAAAAAAGCATCCGACTTTCTGATTGCCAGTAAATAATTTAATGTAGGTTCAAACCGCAACCAATTTCAATTTTAATTAATTTTCAAAGTTATCATTATTTAGTTGTTAGAAAAATAATTATTTTCAACAACAATACTCAAATTTATAATTGCGATAAGCATTTAAATGTTTACAGTAACTATAATATTGCTGATATTAAATAAAAACACCAATTTTTTTTTGTACTACAACAATATATTGTTACAATACACATAGTGTAGTTGCCGTAACCATACCCATGTACCATATTTTGCTCTGCGTCAATAGCAGCATTGCATGTAATCAGCTAGCGAAAACACAACCATTCTGTGTGAACGCTCAAGCAAGACTGACTGGTTATATGTAATATTTGACCACACATAAATGTTGATAAATTTCCATTGTTTTTCTGGGTGTTACTGGTAATTTCTTTAGAATTTCTGTCTACCACTTTTCATATTCTTTTCCATTCTTTTTAATTTGTTTTTCCTTTTTATGCCACAGAAACCTTAAACAAATGCACAAAAATTGTTTAAAATCTGAGATTAAAAACTAAATAATTAAATAACCTAAATTTTCATTTAGTCCATGATGTTGTTGTTGTTCCTTGTATGCATTAAATTGCATTCTGTATTGTTGCAATTTGTTTACACTTGTGTGGGTTAAAAGTGTTTTAGGAACGAACAAAAATTACTTCATTGTTGTGTGGTTTTCTCATTTTGCTGTTTTGTAGATTTAAGTAAAAATAATTGATGTTTTTTAAAAATGTTTAAATGAAAAACTAAAAGAAAAAAAAAATAGAAAAATCAGCTTCATATGTCTAAATAGTTTTAATTGTGCAAGTTTTGTTGAATTTGTGGTAGAATAATTAAATTTGTTAATAAAAAAAGATGAGCCTTTAGAATTTTACAATTTATAAGTTCCTAAATTTAACAGAATTTGTAATTTTTGTACAATCAAGAGGTTATTTGTTCTATTTATAGATTTCTTCTGAAAAAACTAAAAATCATTTAAATTGATTTTAAAATTTGGCAATTGAATGCTAAATTATGATCATTTCGTGTTCACTTTTTGATAAAAGTTATTAAACAAAATACATAAAAAAAGCAAAAGTAAAAAATATACTTATTATGTGATCACTTGTTTTTGTTACGAAACTTTTTTTTATATAAATAACCTTAAATATCTAAAATTGCATACAGCCTTTTAAAGTAGCGTCTTATAGACAAGTAAGCTTATTTTGTGATCACTAATATTTTAATACAGAAGTGTCGTGATGTCAAAAAAAACCTTAATGTGCTTTATTTATTTTAAGGAAGCTTTTAAAACGGTTCAGAATAATAAGCTATTTGAAATCCTAACACCCATTCCATTGGTATGGAAGGTAAAGACATACTGTGTATTGAAATTCTATACTGGTGGTACCAGACTGCACGTGAGCAAGTCTCCATTAACTTGCATAACTGACGAAATTGGCGTAAGACACGGACTAGTATCGCCCTTACTTTTCACCATTTACTCGAAGAAAATACTTCGAGAAGCCACCGAAAGTAAAAAATAGGCATGCAAATAGATGGATTCTATATAAGTATAAAGCACAATGTCTGGCCTTCAACAACTTGGGAATAATCTGACTGAAACAAGTGAGCTACACGGTTTGCGAGTCGATGTTTGTGGGTCAATTTGACCCAACAATTACTTAGAAACTATAAAAATATCAGATTATGTGACCTTCTCCGAGAAAAGGGGAATAGTGTGTAAAAAATTGTTTGGACTTAAGAGTGGATTCTGGTACAGGATGCAGAATAAGCTGAAATGCGTTTTTCATAAAACTTGATTTTCACACACTAGGGAATTCACATTTTTTTACTTTTATTTTTAATATAATTGACATCGCAACGTCACTTCATATAATTCATATAATAATAAAAGAAGAAATAAACGACAAATTTTTCTTGAAGGTCAAGGAATAAAGTCGAAAATTGACCCAACAAGACTACAAGCATGATACAAATACACAAGGTAGTTCCACTTCTCTCTCAGAAATTATTTTTTGAAGTTTATCGGAATTATTTGATACAAATAAAAACTTCAAATAATTCCAATAAAATTCAAAAAATAATTTCTGAGAGAGAAGTGGAACTACCTTGTGTATTTGTATCATGACTACAAGTGTATATAAAGTTAATTTTTTATGTGACCGAACAACAAACAAACGTTTTTACTTTATTTTTCTACTAAGTGCTTACATTCATTCCTGTTTAGGATAAAATCACATTTTAAATCCATACTGTATAATCAACATGAGCTGAAAAGTTAAATTGGGTAATATTGGGCCAAGGAATGCAGAAGGGTAACAAAAAGGGAAAACATGCATAAGCATACAGCATTATTTTATTAAAATTAAAGGTGAGCAAATCTAGTTCCCTACTGAAGGTTCAGATAAAAGAAACTAATCTTTTGTTTCCCAAACTCTATTAATGATAATAATAGCTTCCATTTCGTTATTACAATTAAATTCTTTTTAAATATTCGTCCGGTTCATACTAATCTTCCCCCTACCCGGAGTGCAATCCTTAAGAGAAGTCAATATTATCCACCACCACCACAACATCATTTATAACAAATTAAAAAAAAAATCATGTATTGCATGATCGGTGACATCACAATAACGGCTATGCAAATAATAATATAAAAATATTTTAATAATGTTTTTTAATTAACCCTGCTGTTAGGTTTAGAAAAACTTAAGAATCTTATGTATAGGACCATTTTGGTCCATATTGGTTTTTAGTTAAGTGCTCAAATTTTTTTTACTGTTTTTAATAGTTTGCAGTCAAATAGAGTTAATTTTCATAGCTAGTTCAGTTTATATTCAGTGTTTGACTGTTTTCTTTGCTGAAGTAAAAGAAAATCGACGATTAAATTGCAAACATATTGCTCACAATCTAAACAAAGGTTTCTTTGATATTTTAACTTGTAATAGAGTGGATGAGGATATTGAATATGAAATCACTAGAAGAAATTCTTTTGATTCAGAAAATTAAGAGAATGCTGCAGCTTTCGGTGACGTAAAAAAATTGTGTGTCGCAAAAAATTGAATTCTATAAAGTTCATCTCTATTACACAGTGGTATAAGAACTTTATCTGAAAATATCATACCGGGCCAACACGATGTGCCGTTTCCAGATGCCATGATATCTGTGGCATTTTGACAAAACATCTTAATTCAAATATAAAAAGTTTAAATAAATGTTATTAAACGTGCGAATTTTCATTAAAAAAAAACATGTTTGATTACGTTTTTAATATCTTGTATTAGAGACCATATTTTTCTTTAATTTTGATTTATTTTATTATATAATAAAAAGGCTTTTTCACCGAGTTTTTCTTAAAAACTTTATTTCTATCTTATCTCGACTTAAGATGTTTTGTCAAAATGCCACAGATATATTGCATTGGCTTTTATTATTTTTTCCTCCAACACTAGAAAATATAATAACAGAGAATACAAACAAGTACGGCAGGATAAAATTCAACAAGATCTAAAAACTTCTACTTTTCGTGCATACGTTACCGTACTTATTCATGCAGGAGTTTACCGCAAAAAATTAAGATCTGCATGCTTTATTTGATGCAAGTTTTTGTCGCCCTATTTCCCGAGCAATAATGAGCGAGGGTAATTTTCATATGATTTCAAGCGCTCTTTGCTATGACGATACTATGGCTCCAAGACAGAGACAAATGGAACCGCTAACCTTCCAATATTTTACAACTATCACGTAAATGTGGTCGTCGTTCTTTAAGGCAATATATGCCATTAAAATCTGCTAAGTATGGTCTCAAATTTTGGCTGGCAGTCAACCCTAATTTAGGATATGTATGGAAAATCCAACCATACCTTTGAAAACTAAAAAATTAACAATCTGAAAAAAACCAGCAGGAGTGGATCGTATGGTATCTCACTGAAGGCTTGAAGGGACAAAATATCACAGCTAATAACTTTTTCAAGTTATGAATTAAGTAAAAACCTTTTTGAAAGATACTGGTTTCATAAATCAGCCATTAAAATAAAGGCATACAACTACAGAGGTTAGCAGGGGATAGCAGCGATCAAAACTAAATGGTTTGTATAGCTTTATCATCAGGAATTTATTACTCTTATTATTTATTTTTCTTAGGAGGAGTTAATAACGCTGACCAAATGATTGGCTTCTATAGTACAGAGCGAACAAATAAATCAATGCCAAATGTTGTATTTTCCAATGAAATTGACCTATCCGCATTAAACGTTATATTGTTTTCTGAAATGAATGTTTCGTGGGTGCCAAAGGATAAAATGCGTAAAGAGAAGAGTTTTGATGGCAGTTTGCTATCTTTAGCCCAATACTTTAAAGATCTAAGCTGTCTAAAAATAAATTATCAGCGGAGCTTGTTTTTAACTTTATATATTCAACCGTTCCGTAGTTAAAGCGAAAAGAAAACAAAAATTGACTAAAATGGTCCTAATCAAACATCAGGGTTAAAATAAATAATGCTTTCCTTTTTTGGAATTTTTTGTTTTATATCCAAGTTCTTTCTTTGAATAAATAAGGATAACCATCCCTGAAATATGATGGTGTTTTGAAGTGTAAATTGCCAACCATGGCAACTTATTTCTGTACAATTTAACATACATACATACTACAACTTTGATTTAAATACTTTAAAGTTTCGCTGATAATATATATAATTAAAATTCTAATAAGGTTTTAAAAGTTTTTTGGTACAACGCCTCCTTTACTTACTTTCTAAAACAACAAATCTCTTTGACTTTGCACGTGTTTGCATAAATTATTTACACTCTTTGTAAATTTCTCTCTCCTCCTACCACTTTAAACTTTTGCTAATGACTCAGTCAACAAATCTATTTATACTGCAACATGGAGAAAAACACTTCTGCTTTCTTCTAATCCATTTATAGATTATTTTTTTTACACTTTTCAAAAAATACTCAAATAATGTGCCTGTGATAAATTTAAAACAACAAAATTAAAAAACAGGCAAAAATTCAATTTGGTTTAAACATGAACGCAGTTTGTTAAAAATAAAATTTGGAATTGAAGCAAAATAAAAATAAAGTAGCCCTTTTACTTTAGCAAAAACGAAGTTGTATGTTGCCTACAGTCCTCCCCGGTCATGTTACAAAGTGGATCTACTTTACACGTCTTGATAACACGAGTTTCAAAAATTCTCTTAAAAGGTGCATATGAACCTTCATTTATCAGTAGCTTGTTACATTTTTGCCTTTAAAAAAATCTTTACTCCGAATAAATAAAATAGCATACAACTGTGTTTGGGTTCTGAGATTGCTCTATAGATATTAGTTTTTTTTTTAACCTTGTAATACATTTATTTTAATTCATTTGCCAAAGAGAACATTTCAATAAAAGAAAATTTTGTGTGCCTTTTGGTGTATTTTAAATCTGAAAAGTTTAAAATGCACATGTGCATTTCAAATATATTCTCAGGATTTAAACACCAAGGCAGATCTATAAAAGAATTTATAGATATAGAATGGGCTTTGAGTAGTTAAATTAGAAAGAAGTGCCGAACTATTATCCAAATACTTTTAAACTCAAAGAATTTCTTACTTAAACCCAAACATAGTTGTAGGAAACCTTAATTACCACAAATGATCTTTAAATCCATTTACGTTCTGCTTTTTCCCTACTCTTACACAAGATGGTATGCACCCACTTCCTGCTGCATTCATATTCACATTTAACAACATACATAAAAAAATGATAGAAATAAGACCTAGAGCTTGTAAACTAATTAAGATGATTAGAATCTCTGTGAGATGAATACAAATGTAGAATAAAATGCAGAAACTTGCAGACAAAAACTAATACACAACCACACAAAATCCCATACACCCACAACCATATGCACACATTACTACCTAGCGATGAATATTGAGCGGACCGTAAGTGGCAGGTAGTTTCGAAGGCCTCTTTATGATATCCAGCCTTCAGATTTATGCCTTCTTGAAGGTATACTTTTTTTTTAAGAATACCTACCAAAATACGTGCATGAAGTTATTTTTATATAAAGCGTACAAAACACAAAAGCTAAAATTTATTAATTATATAAAAGTCCTTCGTCTGAAAGCATTGTAGTATTCCTGTAAAAAGAAGGTAGTGTGGAAGGGTTGCTTCCAACGGCAACCGGTGTAAAAAATATATAAGTATGAAATCCTGCGAGCAGGGGTTAAAAAACTGCAGTCGAAACCAAAAACTGTCGAAAAAAACCGAAAATTTGAGTTCAACTTTTCGGTTTTTTGGTTGGTTAACAGCAACTGTTTACATTCAGGCCCATTTTCACAACTTACCGATAGCTTAAAGTAGACTTTAACCGGCCTTATAAAGTAAATGAAGGTTCATCCTACCTGGTATGTTAAAGTAAAATTGTAATAATGGAACACTTTTTATACGGCCGATAAAATCCTATCTTAAGCTATCGGTAAGTTGTGAAAACGGGCCTTAATGAAGTAAAAGCCACAAGTTTTTTTTTGCCAATGACAAATGAAGAAGTGGAAGAAAAACAGTTTTTCTATTTAGACTGCAGTTTTTTAAACGCTGGCTGCGAGGAGTGCTTGTATCTGCTAAATAAGGCACTTTGTTAGGCCTTTTTACGCATTGTTTTTAACGCTGTGTATGTGCTGTCTGTTTTAGTGTAGACAAGGTAAAATGGATTTTAATATATAAAACTTTAATTTTAACATACCTCCACAAAAATAATGAGACAGATTTAGTTTGAATAATGTTAAAGCCGGAGCTTTTTTTTAAATTTTCTTCTAAACTGGAAAACTTTACAATATCTGTGTTAAGTTTTTTAAAAAGGAAATAAATTAAGGAAAATTACTAGAAATTAAAGAAGACTTAAATGAACAATATTATTATTATTATTGTTAAATGTTAGACAATAACACTGCACCGGTATACATAACTTTGTCATTCCGTTTCTAATTTCTACAATATTAGTCCTAGACCATATAAAGTGTATTTATTCTGGTTTCTTATAAGAAGAGCAGTTAAAATCCAGATGTCCGTCTGTTCAATTGCCTGTTGAAATGTGTTCGCCGAAGGCCCAAGATATGAAGAAGACTTGGTTGGTTTATATATTTATGTCACATATAATCCGTTAAATCAACCTAATCGGTGTACAAGTGGCTGAGAAATGTGCAAAAAATCAACACTACCTGATGTGATCGATCGAATAGTATTCGACCGGTTTTAACCGCTTATTTTAGTTTTGCCCAAGTCGAATATTTTAAAATGTCCATTTTTCGAATATCGAATAAACCGGTTATTTTAGTAAAATAACCCGGTTATTTTAGTAGTGTGTAATTTATATACGTTTTCCTTACTTTTGTTATAAATGCCCCCGTAATTTAAGTATTTTTCTAATTGAATATTTGGCAAACTTAAACTTTATATAAAAAATGTCAAAACAAAATGAAACCAAAGTCAAAAAAAAAAACATTATGAGCAATGTACAAAATACAAATCGCTTATATAAGCGTGTGTTCTTGTAACAAAAACCAAAAACAATTTTAAGTACTTTGTTTATACGGGTTAGACAGGGTAAGACAGAGTGTAAGTTTTAAAATATATAGTTAAGGGTCAACAAACCTTTACAGGGGAACTATGTGCAATATATAATATTTATATAGTTACTATGTAGATAATAAGTAAGAAACACTTTTGGTTTTTAGGGTAAGTTAATGATATATATTTATAATAGGATACCAATTAAAGTTTAGATTTATTCTTTTAAACGTTACTTTTTATCTTTTCACTTTTAACTATTTTTCTTAGGGTTAACAAATTTACATTATTTTCACTGATGTTTTAATAATTTCTAAATTCAATATTAATTGCTTATGTGTTGAGGGTTTAGTTTTATTTACTTTGAAGCGCACAGATGATTGTTTCCTTCTCAAGGTAGACTTTTGAGTGATGATAAAAAAATGACAACAATAATAGTGGATGTTAATTGCAGTTGAGGTGAAAGCTTAGATTGACATCTGGGATGGGAATTTTGAATTGTTCACTGATGTGAACATTCTCCCGGGCCTGGCAACTTTATTAAGTGTTTAATTGGTAAGGGATCCCATGACTAGCCAACCAAGGTGTGAATCCTGTGCGATAAGTGATCCGCCATCGATATGGATTGTGTTGGGCTGTAAAACGGTGGTTATTGTTGGGTGCCATATTCTATATTTAATAAATCATGTGAATGAAATTTAAGAATTAGTGACTGGATGGGTTAGTATACTAGAAAGTTAGGGTGAAGAGTAAGTTATGGGTAAGTGTAACAAGTGGGTAATTGGATTATATGGGTTAAAAAGTGTAAATAAGGAACTAAGTGTTATTTGGGTTAAACTATCTAGTGGGTAAAACCACAACTTTCGTTATTGGTCGAGTCAAAGTTCCAGTTGCTGTACGTAAGTCTACTACTCTGTTTCGTCTATCAGAGCCAGTGTGCGTCTTTATTACTCGACCGAGCAACCACTCGTTAGGGGGTAAATTATCTTGTCTAATAATCACAATGTCGTCAACTTCAATTTGACGTTGAGGGTTTTTCCACTTGTATCTTTTATGGAGATCTTTAAGGTATTTATCTTTCCATCTTCTACAAAAGTTATGATGTTGAATCCTTAACTTTTGCCATCTGTTTGCTAGGGTAATATTATCACTGCTAACATCGGGTTCTGCAGGGGTTAATATGGGTGAACCAATTAAAAAGTGTCCGGGAGTTAAAGGGTTAAGATCCTGCGAGTTTTCACTTGACGGGCTTAAGGGTCTTGAGTTTAAGCATCCTTCTATTCTAGCAAGGAGTGTAGCTAGCTCTTCAAATGTATATTTAAGGGTATTAATTTTCTTTAGATGTGATTTAAAGCTTTTCACTCCAGCTTCCCATAAACCACCCATGTGAGGTGCTCCCGGGGGTATGAAATGCCACGTCAAATTTTGAAAACTGCTAGCAGATACTACCGAACTTTTTAACTGTTTAATAAATTCCTGTCGCCTTTTTTTTAGTAACTGACTAGCTCCAAAAAATTAGTTCCATTATCGGAAAAAATTGCGACAGGGCATCCCCGCCTCGAAAAGAATCGAGCAAAAGCTGCCATAAAGGCCTGGGTAGACAAATCAGATGTAGGCTCCAAATGAATACCTTTTGTTGCAAAGCAAACTAAAACACACACGTAACCTTTTGTAATTCTACAAGCTCTGGCATTATAAACTTTTATATCAAATGGTCTGGCAAAATCAACTCCAACGTTTGTAAAGGGTTTATTTATTTGGGTTCTTTCTGGTGGCAACGCCGCCATAAATTGGGTCGTTTGTCTATTCCTATATCTGGTACAAGGTGAACATTTATTGATAACTGAACTAATAAGATTCTTAAGTTTCGGAATCCAGTATCCTGATCTTATAATTCTCAACATAAGTTGATTTCCGCCATGCAGGGTTACCAGATGTACGTGTTGGGTTAATAATTTAGCAAAAGAACTTCCGTAGGGTAATAAAATCGGATGTCTTTCGGAATATGACAAAGCATTGGAATTTGCTAGTCGACCATTTACACGCATTACATTAGATGAATCTAAAAATGGCGTTAGGGTGAGCAGGCTACTTTTACTGGGTATAGGGTTTCTTTTCTTCAGACAGTTGTATTCGTGCTTAAAATATTCATTCTGACAAAGAATAATAAGTCTATCACGGGTAGATTTTATCTCAGACGCACTAAGTTTAATACTTGGGTGTGTTATCAACATGTGCAGTCTTTCATTGACTTCATGTGGGTTGTTTTGATCAAGAATAACTCTATCATTTCGAATTGTATTGTTTCGGGTACATAATGTGCGATCACAAAATCGATATACATATGTCATTACTCTAAGAGCATTTGACAGTTTTGAAAATCTTGATAATATATCTGGGTGTGTAATATTCGTATTTTCCAAGGGAGGGTGGGTATCAACCGTCGTGCAAAACGACTGACTAACTTTAGCTTCAGCTTGAGTTATTAAGTGTTTATTCGTTGTTGGCCACTGTGAAGCAGACTGTTTCAACCACGATGGTCCATTCCACCATAAACTGTCATCCTTCAACTCATCGGGATTGCATCCTCTGCTAGCAACATCGGCAGGGTTATCGTGTGATGCCACATGGTTCCAATTATTAACACCGACTGTCTGCATAATTGTAGAAACTCGGTTTGCTACAAACGTGTTCCATGAATTGGGTTGTTTGCTAAGCCATGCCAAGACAATAGATGAGTCTGTCCAGAAATACGTCTGATGTAAGGGTAGGCTGAGTTGGGTAAGTAAATTGTGTGTCATATTTGCCAACAACACTGCACCACAAAGTTCTAGCTTTGGTAACGAGACTACTTTGATTGGCGCAACTCTTGTCTTCGCAATGAGCAGGGTTACAGAATTAGGTCCTTCAACGGGTGTAACTCGTGCATATAAGACTGCAGAGTAGGCTTTTTCAGAAGCGTCTGAAAATCCATGAAACTCAATTTTTGCTGAAGGTAAAAAGTTAATCCATCTTGAAATTCGAATTGTGTTAATATTATCGTAAAACTGCAAAAACTTTTGCCATTTTATTAGGGTAAGTGGGGTAAGACATTCATCCCAAGCTGTGTTATCTTGCCAAATTTGTTGCATTATAATCTTAGCAGATATAACAATTGGCGCTAACCATCCAGCTGGGTCAAAAAGACGAGCGATATCTGATAACACAGTTCGCTTCGTGTAAGCTGATTTTCTCTCAATTAAAGGAACATTAAAGAAAAACATGTCTTCTTTTGCGTTCCAACGAATACCTAGTGTCTTAGCATTATTTGACTCAGGTAGGGTAAGCAGATCAACATCGAGTTGATGTTCCTTGGGTAAATCATTAAGTAATTCCTTCGTATTGGAAATCCACTTTCTTAAAGGAAAACCAGCAGAGTCAAGAGCCGTGATTAATTGCGTTTGTGATTCTTTAGCCTCTTCAATAGTGTGAGCTCCGGCTAAGACATCGTCTACATACATATTATTTTTCAAAATTTGCGATGCGACAGGGTGGGTGTTTTGAATGTCTTTGGCTAATTCGTGAAGGGTTCTTATAGCCAAGTATTGCGCACAATTCACACCAAATGTGACTGTTTGCAATTCATAATCTTGAATTGGCTCGTTAACACTTGTACGGAATAAAATTCTTTGATATGGAGTGTGTATCGGGTTTAAAATAATTTGCCTGTACATTTTAGTAATGTCGGCATTATATACTATCTTATAAAAGCGCCATTTCAAGATAAGTACAACTAAATCTTGTTGTAGGGTAGGACCAATGTGTAGGGTATCATTAAGGCTGTTGTTGTTCGAAGTTTTGCTAGAGGCATTAAATACAACCCGAACTTTTGTTGTAACACGATCAAGTTTAACAACAGCATGATGGGGTAAGTAATACTGGGTATTTGAAGGAGTGTTAGGGTTATATTTTATGGGTTTCATATGACCCAAGTCGATATACTCCTGTAGCACGTTATCGTATTCTGATTTAAGTTCTGGCTTTTTCATCAGACTTTTCTCATTTCTTAAGAACTGAGCCATTGCTACGTGGCGTGAGTTTCCTAACTCGACAGGAGGGTACAGAAAAGGAAGATCTACCTGATAACGGCCATTTGGTAATTGACGGGTTGTGTTTATGTAGGTTTCTTCACAAACAGAACTCTCATCTGAAACTTTGGGTTGGTTGGGTACATCTTCAATTTCCCAGAATTTGGTCATAAATTTATCAAGCGTGACTGAACTGAAGTATGAAACTAAGGGTTGGGTACTATGTGATTTCTGAATGGGTCCCGTTAAAATCCAGCCAAACTCAGTCTCCTGGGCTATTAGGGTATTCAACAAATCTTTTCTTACCCCCGATTTTAAAATCTGGGGATAAAAATCACTACCAATAATGAAGTCTATAGGTCGACTTTCATAGAATTTTTGGTCAGCTAATTGAATATTTTCCAAGTCTTTTATGAGGGTTGGGTTTAAGCTTTGGGTGGGTAAATTTTTGGTTAGAGTTTTTACTACTATTGCTTGGATATTCAATTTGAAGTTGGTATGGGTATTTGAGCGCAATAAAACTTGGCATAGTTTGTTTGAACGGGCAGAAACTATCTCATTTAATCCTGAAATTTCAGCAACTATGGGCGTAGTGGGTAAATGTAACCTTTTTCTCAGTTTATCTGTGATAAACGAGAAATCTGAGGCTGGGTCTATAAGCGCTCTAGCTGGAAATAATGCTCCTTGAACCTCAACATTCAGAACTGCAGTTCCTAATAACTTCGTTCTGTCATCTAGTGTGGGTTTGCTTGATTGGGTATGTGTAGAGAAAGATTGAACTGTATTCGACGAACATGAAGGCTGGTTATCATCATCTTTTGGGTTTATTTTCGAACTTGGTTTGTGTAAAAGACTATTATGACGTTTACCACAATACCTACAGATAAATGTGCTACGACAATTTTGTATGACATGACCAATGGCTAAACAATTGTAACATATTTCGTTATTTTTTACAAAGTCAATTCTCTCATTTACTCCAAGTGAATTGAACGACGAACATTCTCTCAAAGTATGACCTCCATTGCAAAGTTTGCAAATGGAACCATCGTGTTTATTTTGGGGTTTCGAGTAGTTTTGGGTTGTGGGTTGAGTTGGGTTAGAAAGAATTCGTTCATTACTGCGTTTTTGGGTGGGTGGGTTTTGGGTGGGTTTTGGTAATTGTTTTCCATTTGAATCATTGGCTACATTATGAAATGTTTTGCCTCTTCTGTCATACTGTGTTTTAATTTCTTGGAAATGTTTGGGTTTTGGGTGTTGGGTAGGGTTGCTGCCGTTATCCTGAACATCATTCACAGAGGTAAGTTCCTTGAATGTGTTAGTTAGGAACAAATCCAAGTTTGTCCATGAAGGCATTTCAGCACAATCTGAGAGGGATTTTTCAAATTCTCTTCGCGTCTCCCTGGGTAATTTTGTCAAGCAAAGATATACTAAGATAGGATCCCAGTGATCCGTATCAATATCTAAAGAGTTCAGATTCGAAATACAGCAATTTATCTTTCTTTGCAGTTTTCTTATAGAAACACTGCACATAGTGTTTACTAGGGGTAGATTAAATAGGGTTTTTAATTGCGCGTTAATCTGCATTCTACGATTTTCATATTGAGCAGTTAACTGGTTCCACGCAATACAAAAGCCGTCATTTGTTAAGGGTGCATTGTCTACTATTTCTTTGGCTTCGCCGCTTGTCTTCTGCTTAAGATAAAAAAGTTTTTCCACTCCACTTAAGCGAGTGTTATTGCCATAGATTGCCTTAAAAAGGTCTCTAAAGGAAGCCCAGCATTTGAAATCACCGCTAAATGTTGGCATATCACAAGGCGGTACATTGAAGGCTACCATATTATTGGGTTGTGTATTTATGGGTTCGGGTAAAGAGGGTCGGGTTTCATTGAGTTGGGTAATTTCCTCAATTGATTCATCAATCGCGATCATACTATTTCTATAAAAACTCTTAGCAGATCTGACATATTTTACAATTTCCGATAAACTAATAGTCTTAGACTTCACTGGGTCATCTAAATCAGAAGATTCCCTAATCTGCACGAATTTGCGGTCAATTTTAGACCATAACTCATCAAGCTCACGTTTCTTGAATTTTAGAGCGGGTAATGATTGGAAATTTTCCGAAGAAGAGCGATAATCTTCATCAAATGCCTCTAAATCCGTTTGGATGTATCTCATTAAATCAGCGGCCAAATATTGTAAGATAGACATTTTGGGTTTTATTCAAAAATTAATAAAATATTTCAAAATGATGCGACTTTTATTTTAAAAATCAAAAATTTAATCAGCAAACTAAATTTCCAACTGGGTATTTTATTTATGTTTTTGTACGCTACACAGTTGGGAAGGCAATATTTGTCCTTCAACAGCAATATAAAACAAATATTCTTATATCTCTCTACGTTTTTGTGTAGGATGGGTAAGTGGGTAAAGAAATATCTTTATAATGTATTGCTGTTTAATTAAAATACCACGATCTTAATAAAAGTTGAAAATTTGTGTAGGTATATTGTAAGTTGTAAAATTACACACTTACCTTGTTTGCTGGGGGTAGGGTACAAACCTTACAAAACAAAAAATATCTTTTGTTTTTATTATTTTTCTTTGTGTCGTCTTCCCGCTATGATGCGTGTTGATTCTGTGTGTTGTGTAGTTGTTGTAAATTCGTTGTACTTAATGCGTGTGTACGTATGTATGTATATTTGTAATGTGGTTTGTAATAATATGTAAGCAAATTTTTGTTATTTGTTTTGTTTTTCTCGTAAATATTTTCTTTTTTATGGAAATTGGTTTTTGTTAATATTTTTGTTCACAATTTTTATTTTGGTTTGGGTTTTTAAATTTAATTTTTTCTTGTGCACTTTGTTTTATTAAATTGTTTGTTTATTTTTTTTTTTTTTTGAATTTTTGCACTGCTTTTTTCTTTCGTTTTTATTTATTTTTTAAAATATAAGTTTGTTTTGTGGGCTATATTTTATTTATGTACTGGTTTTAAGCTATTTTCACTTTGCACTTTTTTATTTTATTGTTATTTTAATGCTTTGAGTGATTATTGTTTTTAATTTGTAGGGTATTATTTATTTATGTGTGTGTGTTGTGAACTTTAACTTTAATTTACTTATTTATTATTTATTATTCTTTTTTAATTTGTGGACTGTATTCACTTTTTCACTTTGACGGTTCGTGAGGACCAATGTTTCTACGGGTTAGATAGGGTTAGATAGAGTGTAGTGTTGAAGTTTATGACTATGGGTCAACAAACCTTTGTAGGGGAATTATGTGCAATAGAAATAAAGGTATCCGTTTAGTAAATAAGAATCACTTTTATTTTCAGATTGATTTAGGTTATGTTTATTCAATTCAATGATTTAATTTGTAAGGTATTATGGTATTTAGCTTCACAAATGTACATAGGTATAAACACTTTAGATATGTTTTATAGTCTAGTTTATCGTAGTTCACAAGTTTTAAAATATTTTTAATAAATTTAAATTTTATAAAGACAAAAATGTAAACTTTTTAGTTATTTAAACGGTTGGGGTTTTTGCTGTTGCGCGCACTTTTTTCCTTCTCAAGATAGACTTTTGAGTGATGATAAAAAAATGACAACAATAATAGTGTATGTTAATTGCAGTTGAGGTGAAAGCTTAGATTGACATCTGGGATGGGAATTTTGAATTGTTCACTGATGTGAACATACTTCAAAAAAAGTTCAGCTTAAAAAGTAATTTGCAATTTGACGGTATTATAAATACTATATATATCTTTATAAAGATGTCATCTCTGGTGATATTTCGAACTGACTTAAAAGAAAATGATAAGTTGCAAAGGCTCTTTATCGTCACGGCATATTCACTCACTTTTAATTAGTCTACGAGCTTGACATAAATATACGCCATGTAAAACTTGACCCTGTTTCAAGTAGTTTTTAAGGGACTGCAAATAATACTTTACTAAAATATGTTGCAAATAACGAATGAAAATCTCTTAAGTAGTTCTAGCATATCTTCATGCTTATAACAAGAACATACCCGCGGAATCAACGATGTGCGGAAATTCATCAGTTTTATTTATTAAAACACCAAGAACTTATAACAATATTGAAGGAATCAAAAATGTCCTGGAAGGGTTTAAATTGTGTGATCGACGAATTCACAGACATTTCATACAAAAAGCATGTTCATATTACTATTGTTTATATAATGCTGAAACAAAAAAAAAAAAAAATGAAATATATAATCCTGGATAAGAGGTTTTGTTTGTCACTTTTCAAAAATATGGCTGAAGTTTCCTGCTTTATATAGACATGCTTAACCAGCAACAAATTAAAACTCATTTACAACAAATTTGGGAAATTTCTATATTTTTTTGGAAACCAAAGCTATGTTCACACCTATTAAATATTTGACTCCTAACGTAACCACTAGTTTTCTTAAAGAATTGTTTGCTTTTGCAAAACGTTTGGCTAGAGCAAACATTATTTAAGGATTTCCTAACTACATTATACATAAATGCAATTATCATCTTAGACAAAAAGTTTAGCAAATAACTAGAAATTATTTTAAATAATGCTTTAGTTTAATCAATTTACTGATCACGCTTTTTTTTGATTTTATTGTCAAATATTTGTTAGGTCTGAACATACCTTAAGTCATATCTATGTATTTTGTTGGTTCCTTACCTTAGTGAATTGTTTTGTTTTTATTCTAATTAACTTTTTATTACAAAAACTAATTTAATTTTTGTATTTTTATGTATTTGAATTAAAACCGGTTAACCGGTTATTTTCAAAATGTTTAACCGAAAACCGGGTTTTTAAAAATAGCAACTATTCGGAATATTCGAAACCCGGATATTGAAAAAAGTCAATTAATCGATCACCCTACCACTACCTATAATTTTTCCCATAGAATCCCTTGTTGTTGTTTTAATATTTTTTTATACCCTCAATCACCACTACTGGTAACTAAGTTTGTCATCCCATGTGCAACTTTTTTGCTATCCATCTCAGACCCAATAGATTATTTATATATATCCTTGGTCCTTGAGAATTTCTTAGTCGATGTAGCCAGTCTGCCCATTTGTCCTTCTGTCCATGTGTCAATCTGTTGAAAACAAGTTCCTTTTCGAAAAACTGAAACCAAAAGAACATTGTTGCTCTAAATTGCTTTTTATTTTCGGAAGCAGTTTGTGTTTGAAATTCAGCAAAATCGGTACAGTATACTCATCCTATAGTATGAGAGCTATAAATCTAAAGTGGAACCACCACCCTGAAAAATGTATAGTTTTGTTACAAAATCTAATTGCACGGATTAATATTAAATTTGACACAAATATGTTCTATATGACAAGAAGTCATATTGTTTTATTTCGTGAAGATCGCTCCATAATTAAATATAGGCCCCACATAAAGCCTACTCTCAAAAAAAAGTTTAGTACACCCTAAACCGTAACAAAACAATCAACAATTACATTGTTGAATTTCATGAAGATCGGTCTACAATTTACCATAAGCCCCAAATACAGCCAGCTCTCGAAAAAGAGTAAAGTACGCCTTAAATCTTAAATAATTACGCTACTGCAATAAAATTTGGTAAGTCACAGTTTTAAAGGACTAAAAATCAAAGTGTTAAATTTTGTGAAAATCAGTCCGAAATTTACCATAGGCCCCATATAAAGCCTGCTCTCGAAAACAGTTTAGTTGCCGCAACGAATTGTGTTTTTGTAGCATAATTGTGCCTTTCGTAGTTATATAAGGCTTCAAATCAGAGTAGGAAATCTCTTGAAGATGGTTTCATAATTTACCACATCTCCCTAAAACCATTGCTGGTAATACCTGAAAGTACCCTAAAGAATTTTGTGGTGATTGCTCCATAGTTGACTATGGGTCCAATATAAATTCTCCTCTCGAAAATAATTTTCGTTCGACTCAAACTGTTACGAATCCTGGGGCCTGATTCTGGCAGTCGTGATCGAGTACTTTCTCGATTCAAAAGCAATTTAATATCTAATTATTTCAGTAAATACTGAACGAATGAGAATTATTTTTTCGGTGTTGTAAAGCATTAATTTGAGTTTCAAAATATTAAAAAAATAATTTTCAGCATCGACTGAAATAAAATTGCTTTCGAATCGAGAAAATACTCGATCACGACTGCCAGAATTAGGCCTCTGATATTTTATTCAAAAAATAGATGACTAGATATAAAATCAGAATGCCTTCTAATTGTTGACCGACAACATATTTATCAAGGTCCAATGTGGGAGGGAGTGTGATCTATTGAGCGATATTATTATAATTTTCTGTCCTTTTCGCTGCATGATGAATGGTACTTAGCAATCGGCATAGCCGAATATAGCACTCTTACTTGCTGAAATTTCCTATTGTATGGTTTAAATTGTCTTTTATATAGAACCACCGCCCAATAATTACTAGAAAAAATCAGTTTTTTGTGAAACTTTAGTTCTTTTAACACTCCATTTAATATTCACCAAGTGCCTTAAAAAATTACCTGTTTTTTTGGCTTGTTCTTCATGTGTTTCCAGAAAGATGAGAAAAGCTAACAATGGCCTCTGTGTTACAGTTCACCCTCTAAATCTGTCGATACTTTGGTTTTTTTTTAATTTTTGGGCGCAATATTTTAAGAGAGAAAAGTATATATAATTGTTAAGCTCATTCCATACGGCAACTTCCGTCTCAAATGCCTAATTCTGGGCTGACATTTTTATAAGAGCTAAAGAGCCCAAACTTATATCCAGGACGATATTTTTATGGTAGCTTATAAAAATAATAGATCGATTTGCACCAAACATGAGTGTCGTCTTAATATTTGAATCGTTACATCTTCAACTCTATTGCGCTTTCAGTAGACAAACGAACGAATGTCGATGGATTCTCTTATAATTTTGCAATTATCTAGAATTTACATATATATTTTATTAGATGCCTAATGATTGTTTAAATGTGTTACAAACGAAATAAGAGAAATGTTCGCTGATACATATTTATAAAAATAAAAATAATCTTTTTATGACAAAGCTAAGATAACAATTTCGTACGGCATTTCCTTTAGTATTAAAGGAAAACTTCCTTGGTTTTTAAGAGCAGACAGATATTAAAATAAAGCTTTATATTAGGATAACTAATTGTATCCTTTTATTGCTCTCAACTAGGTTCATTGTCATACACTTAAACCTGACTAAAACTCAAACTAGCAAACACATGCTGAAATTAAATAAAAATGTCAGGTACGACTTTGTGATACCCTAAACCAGTTTGGTGTAAAATTAAAATTGTTGTTAATACTCAATCATAAGGTTTTTGACCAAAATCTTTTATCTTGATACTGCAATTTATGAATAATTGTTAGTGTAGGGTACTAATATTATCTAATAATAATAAGATAATTCTTAAGTTTTTTTTGTTTTTTATTTTTAAATGAAAAAAGACTTGCGTGTGTTCTTATCTCTGGTTAAACATTAAAATTTTTATAGCCAACAAAATTATAAATTTCTTTATTGCCACCCTTAAAAACCAGAAACAAAAATCTTAATAAAGTTGTAAATTGTGGCACACAAGAATAAAAAATATAAAGCAAATGATTTGTATAAAGACTTAATTAGAATTTTTTAAAACACAGCTGTGAAGTTAAATCTCATATTTTGTTGTTTTATTACACTTAACACACTTTTGCATGGAAAAGTATTCAAAATTAAACAGAAAATTATTTAAATATTTATAATATTCAAGTCCTAATAATATTTTCAGTTTAAATGTATAAAATTTTCTAAGAAAATTGTAAATGTCTTTAAACATTATTTCTAACCAACCCCACAGGGCGTATAAGTGCTGGGGAAATAAAATATGATTTGTAATACTCATACTTTTTGAAAAAGTATATTTTTCTGGAGCTTACTGTAAAAGCAGTCTTACTTTTATAATATGTACAATCTCTTCATCCTTAATATGTTTAAGGATTATTTAACTTAACCCTTGTGCTAATACCCGGGTACCATGGTACCCACCTAGGTATATTTATATAAAAAAATATTATTAAGAATTAAAATTTTTAAACAAGCTTCTGGATCGTCGTTATTTAACATAAAAGAAGCGAATTCAGATATTATATTTATTTTTATTCTCCTTTAATACTCCAAACAATTTGCGTAAACTTTAACTATCGCAACATGAGCAACCGGGTACCCCGGTACCCAATAGAATACAATGCACTTTATAGGATAACACAAACACGTTTTAACTGCTCAAAAAATTCAATAAACTAAATTCTGTATCATACAATTACTTAAGCTTAATTTTCAAAGCGTTATTATTAAAATACGAAAAAGTCTCAGTTACATATCGCCCCTTAATATAACAAAAGCGTATTTTTTTTTATTGCATATTTAGAATCTCCATCATTGATTTTATGTCTGGTCAAAATTTCGTCAAATTCTACTTCCAAAAAGTGGGTCAAAATGTCGTTGGAAAAAATAGTGTATAATTTTCTGTTCAAAATTTTCCTTCAATAAGTGTGTAAGCTCATATGCGCTATTTTACTTGAAATTGCCACTCCAAAATTGTTAAAAGAATAATAGTGTATACGCATTATACTCCATTTTAGTCTGTAGAAAAAAAATATAATTTATGACAACTTTAACTCATAAAATAGCTTATAATAATATACACTATTGTTTGAGAAATAGTTTCATTCCGACCATCGAAAGCTGCAAGATCTCCAAAATTTGTGCAAGAAGGATGTAATTCGTCGTGGCTCGCAGTCATTTTTTTATAACTTACAAGGTGGAAAGAAGCGAAATTGTTTAGACGAGCCAGAGGAAGAGAAAGAAGACGAATGAACTTCTAGTTATTTTTGATTTACGCAATGTATATCTTAATTTGTCATAATTTTTTGTTTTTAATAACCCAAATTGAAAAGTAATGAATATATGCCACTGAATTGACAAAACTATGAATTAATCACTGTTTTATAATGTTACAAATTGATATTTTTGAGGTCAAATATTTTAATAAAAATACCGTAAAATTATTGAATAAAACAGCGTATACCATACAAATTAAAATAGTGTATCAGATTCATCATACGTATTCCTTAAAAATAAAATAGCTTATATGGAGGACTTGCACTTTGAATGACATATGGATGGTCTTAAAGGATGCGTAGAATTTAAAGTCAAGAAACGGTATTATGTATTCGTCGAAAAATCCAATATGATGTAACTAAAGAGTATATAATATTCCATTCAACGTTGTCAATGTGTTGATTTAAAATGGCATAATCAATGTTGTGGAAATCATGATAAGTTATATGTTTATCTTCTCTGGTCATGCAGAAATCATAGGCAACGAAAAGCATATCATGTCTTGAAAACACTGATGCTGAAAGTTGGTCATATAAAAGTACATTGGATATATCATTTACAAATAGTAAGTCAATTAAACTGTTGGAGGTGCTGTGATAGTGTGTTGGAGTTGAAATATTAACAGGTAGTAGACCAATTAACTGCATTTTCTCAGTCAATTTGTTGTCAACAAGAATATTATGATTGAAATTACCTAGAATGGCAATATCATTGTATTGGATAGAAAAATCTTCTATAGGTATAATATCAATTAAGAAATAAACTCAAGGTCCGATTTTGGCTTGTAAACGCATCGCACGAGCATTTTGCTTTTATCTCTACACGTAATTTCAAGAAAAATATATTCAATCTTGCTATTTTGTTTTGTTTGTGATACCATTTCTGACAAATATTGCCACCACCTTTCCATTCTTTTACGACACCGTAAGTTACGACTTTTGTTTTCCTATCAGCTCGAAATAAGCTGAATCCATGTAAATTATATACGGAGTCCTGAACATCTGACGGAAATCAAGTTTCTGAAACACAAATACATAATATCTATTTAAGATGACGTAAATAGGTATCTGAACTCATCTATTTTGCTATTGAGACTTTGCGCATTTATATGAACAATTTTTAGTCCCAGCCTTTGTCTTGACAAAATCCTAATCACATTGTAAATATTGTCTTTGGAACGAGAAGTATTATTAACGATCATCATTAATTACGAAATAAGCAACGCATTTAAATATTTGTCTTGGAAAAATTGGGTTAATACAGTTGTAACGAAAAAAGGAGCTGTACAAGTGTAAACAGTTTAATTGATGTTTTTTTTTTAAATATTAGCCATTTTGGAACTTTGATCAATATTTTTATGGTTAAATCACAAAATGGTTTTTGGTACGCAGACCACAATAGTGTAAACGCAATTACTGAGCTAGCATTAAGGTGATTATTGTTTGAAAAAATCACCTAAATGAATCTTCTCAGACCACCTCTGATGATAAAAAAAACTTATTTATCACTTGAGCTATTGCAAAAGGATTTATATAAGATTAATTGATGAACAAATAAAAAGATTAGCTTTAAAAGAAGCCCAAAAATTTACATCAATCATAGAAAAAAAAACCTTTCGCTATCTGTATTGGATTCATATAACGCACTTAACTCGATTAACTCGAAATTTTAAAAATACATATCACTTTTTGCAAAAAATCAACTAGCAATACAAATATCTATTAAATGGAATTAGCTTAATCTAAGAAATTCGGATTTCCAAATTCTTTTAAAATCCAACCACAAACAGTTTTTCACCTCTACTGTAACTATGAAAATTTTGATTTCATACCCTCTTGTTGATCAAGTGCAATATGATTTACTTTTATGTTCAAATAATGATTTCTTAAAGTGTTGAATTAAATATTTTTAAATTAAAAATTATTAATCTGTAAAAGCGATTGATTCATTTATATGCTCAGAAAGGAATCAGACAATTTTATCACAAATGATTTTTTGAGGGAATTCAACGGTAGGTACCATTTTCTAGCTACGAGGGTATCATTTATGATCGAAATATGAGTTCATGTGCAATTATTTTCCCCGTGAAGCTGATTCCTTAAAGTTTAGATTTTGATACAAAATTGTAGCTGGTTTCAACTGCTTAAGCGATTGAAAAAGGATTCACATATGATTCATTCATATGCTCAAAAAGGAAATTAGACAATTGTATCACAACTGATTTTTTGACCATTTTCTCACAACGAGAGTGTCATTTATGATTGAAAAATTAGCTGATATGCGGTTATTTTGATCTTGATTTGATTATAATACAAAATGTAAGTTAGGTACTGATGTTTGTAACAGCTTGGTAGGTTCTTCTCGTCACAAGGATCACGCCTAGTTTAATTATTTTAGTATTTAGGTTAAATTTGGTCCAAACTAAATTTATTGCAATATAAATTATTCTACCAAAATTTATTTGTATTCATATTGGACCATAGCTTCCACATAAATACTACTGCCTTAAATAACTTTGGTTGCTACAACTTCTTTATTAATATCGGCATTCACATAAAAGTTTGCGAAAATATATGTCATAACAAATGCAGGCCCCAAATCAACGATTTGTTTTTTTGCAAGTCTCCATCCTAAAATTACTTTTAGGCAAATAAATTTCATATAAAAATCATATTCGGCACAAAGAACTTTTACATGAATCTTATCCTTATAACATGGTGGCACCCAATCATGTTTCACTCTCGAAAATTTGGTCTTAAATACTCTAGTGTAGGGTACCAGCTATGAGCAATGAAATCTCTTTTTGTATCAAATGAAAAAAAAATCGCTGTCATAATATATGCATTACGTCATCGTTAAATGTCCTTCGCGGAAGCCCTTATAGGAGTGAATTCCGTCGACCATAATTTTTAATTAATCGAGTGCATAAATCACCCGAAATACCAGCAATTTCGTAATGGATTTTGTCCTACATCTCCTTTCGTCTTTCTGAATTACCTTAACTATTTTATATAGAAAAAACTCTAATAGCGTCAAATCTTACAAATGAGTCGGTTGTGTGAGATAACTAGCTTGCTGTAATAAAGTTTCAATAATTTGGTTTTGTCGTACCCTTTATGTCACCTTGTGGAACCACACATCGACTAAGTTCATGGCACTAAACTGTTATTAAAAATACACCACAACCGTGGCCTTGTGGCGGTCTCTATTGACGGTTGTTGGCGCAACATTTTCATTATAAAAGGGAAATTGGGCAATAAGGCCACCAGAATGAAAACAATACCAACGAAACAGTTCATTTTTTTTTTTTACTTTAGGCTACTCAATGGTTTAAGTGTGACAATTTTGCAAGTTGACAAACTTAAAAGTTCCTTAGTGTTTTAAGAATTTGATCTGGGGATGCTTTTATATAAAATTGAATTGGCTCATGAATTTTTTCCTCGGAATGCATCAGAAGGGCACAATATGCTTTAATTATTATTATTAAAATATTCATTTAGGATACATTTCTGTTTATTTTTTGTGTAACAGCACATCGAAAGTTTCTTATAATTTGCTTACTAAAAGGTCTACATATATTTGAATAATATACGTACATTTCTTTCCTACCGAATAACAATTTTAAATATTTCAAAATAATGCAAAAAAAAATCCATCCATCACATACACTGCAATTTCCACCGTAGACAAGTGTTGGCAGCTAAATGAAGGTAAAAGCAAAAAAACCTTCATGGTTGTCAGACATGTCATTGTATTTGTTAAAGCCAATGACAATATATATATAAAAAAATGCGGCAAACAAATATTTAAACATGGCTACATGTCGTTCTACATATAATAAAAATATATAATACATTATTTCCGCGTTAAAAAAACATCATTGTTGAATAGTTTTTGTTGCTGTGACAGCATTACCAATATTTTTTACAGTATATTTTATTCTTAATAAAAAATAATTATTTAATAATTTATATACATATAATGAAAAATTACAAAAATAAAAAACAAGACACGAGAAACATTATCATATCAGTAGCTCGTGATGTTGTCGTTATCCTTGAGCAAAAAAAACGAAATTCCTGAAAATAAGCAACAGTTAAAAAAACCTGTAACATTGTTAACCAGCAAAATATCTATCAGGCAACCATTATCCAGCAAAAAAAAATAATCACTAAAATCAGCAACAACAAATCTTAACATTAAATATGTTGCTTAAAATATTGATAAAATATAAAAGTCGTTGGAAACAAAAACAAAATTAACAGCAGCAGTTGGAGTAAAAAGAGCGGCAATAACCTGAATGAACATCTTTATCATCATCAGCAACAATCCGCAGCCAATAAAAAAAAGAAAATATATTAAGTTAAAATATTCCATGCTTTTTAAAAAGCTTAATAACTGAAGCATGGATTGGCTGGTTCGATGGCCCTGTTGTTAAATGGTTTGTTGTGTTAAAATTTTTGCTGCAATGGATGTGTAGCTGACTTGTTCGTTGTTTGTTAGCGGCAATACCTTAAATAGTCTGGTTAAAATTCATTGACATTTTGCAGTACAAAAAAACAAACGCAATACCATGCAATGGCACGTAGAGTTTAAATTACAAGTTGTTGTAACTGCATCTCTCCAGCCGCCGCTCTAATAATGTTTGTGTAGAAAATTATTAAAAAAAATAACTTTTCGCTGTAAGTCATCTTTTGAACACAAAAATAATAATGTTTTTAGCAAACTCAACAAAAGATGAGAACATTTAATTCCGTTAGGTTTTTTTTAAAATCCACAAACTTTATTGGGTTGGATTCGGCTCATTAATGTTCGCCCCGTTTGGCTGGTAAAAAAGCAATAAATTTTTTACAAAAACAAAATACACATACGAAAAAAACAAAAACAATTATACACAAACAAAACATAAACACAATACACACACAAGCTGTTCATGGTGCGGTCGTTGCTAAAATTGTTTGTTTGTTCATTTCTTTATCGTTATGTTCGGTTCTTTCTTGAAAGTAGATACGAATGGTATTAAGGGTTGTGTTCGTTTACACAATCACTTAAAAAAATAGAAATTGTTCTTGGGTGTGTGAGCCGAACGCTAAATAATATACTGTTTATTTTCGAACACTGATTTCAGTAAACTTTTTGTTTGATTCAGATAAATTATTTATTTAAAAAATCAGTGTTTTTTTTATCAATAAACGAAATGCAAATAAATTGTTTGAATATGCAAATTTGTTTATAGGATCGATTTCAGACAAAAAATGTTTTGATTCTAAAAATTTTTCTGTGTAACGATGATCCATTAGTTTTTTTTTAAATCTGGCTACTCTTTGACTAGCTTGCGCAAGTAAACCGATATGCTTTCCTTTACTTTAGGCATTTTCTAAATCAAAAAACAATAAACAACATTTTAGCAAAGGTTTTAATAACTAAAAAAATAAAATTGTTGACAGTAAAAGCTTGGCTACTTTGATTTAAACGTTCTTTATTCAACCAGAGTTGTTACAGCATGAAAAGCAAGGCAAATTTATGAATGACAAAAAATGGTCGAATTTTTTAGTACATACTTATAACAAAAAGTTGCCACATCAAAAAAAATTTAATAACGATTTTTGCAAAAATTTATTAAATAACCTTTTTTCGTGCGAATTAATGAAAAATTATCTTAAAATCGCAAAATAAGTAAAAAAAGCCGATATTGCAAAAATAATTAATAAAAAGAAGCCGATATTTTTTTGGAATTTGTGTTCAATCAAAAACATTCTATCTTGTAAACCAAAAAATAAGCATTTGCTGTTTTTTTTTTGTTGGCACACTAATAATTATAATTAACCTATCATGTATAATTGAATCGATAAGTGCAGAAAGGGTCAAGTTTAGTTAATAATATATAATATAAACCCGAATACGCTTTATTTAATGGGTGAACTATGAAAATTATGCGAATAATATTTGTTTAAATATTAAAAATTTTAAAAGCTTATAAATTTCTATTACTTAATTGCAAAAATCTTCAGCTGTATAACCCTTTCTGCACTTAATCGAATATTTTTTATATTCATATGTACACTATTCAGTTTAGTTGTATCATCGTAAAGATTTTGTAATATTTCATAATCCTAGCATTCTTTAAATTCATTTTCTTTCGTAGAAACTCTAAAAAATTAAAAGAATTCTTATACAGTGCACTCGGGAAAACGTCAACACTCGTTTACGTCAACATCCCAAAACGTCAACCCTTTTTTTTTTACATTGCCTACTCTAAAACGTCAACCCAACTATAAAGCTCTAAAACGTCAACTCTGAATAAAATAAAATTTCGAATTTAGCAGCAGTTAAAATACACACATTTGTACAGACACACATTTATTTTATGAAATCAATTCAGAAATTGGGGATCCACCTTGTAAGTAGAGTAAAAAAAATTACAACTGTATGTCTGTATTGTCTTTTTATTTATGTTCAGTTGCTTTTTTGTGCAGACAATAAAACCAAGCGAAGCCGTCGAAATATTTAACAGGGCTTTGGATTGGGCTCAATGCGAGAATGTTGAGCAAAATGACTTAAATGTATTAAGACGTTTAAGAGAGAAGGCTCTCTTCCAAGTGTTGGATAGAAAAAAACAGCAGAAAAAAATAACAGATTTTTTTAAATGCATATGTGTGCATGTAAAATTAAAAATATGATCTCATTTAAAATGTATTCTTTTAGTTCCAGTTGTCTTCTATGGTTTTAGTCAGGTTGAATGCCTTTTATATTTCCTTTTTGAATTTGTTTATGTTTGGATTTAGTTTATAATTAATAAAAACGTTTAAAAGCACATTATCGATATGTTTTTTATATAAAAATTTTACATTCGTAAACGTCAACAATTTGTTAAACGTCAACACCCGCGGTTTTAATTAGTTGACGTTTTCCAGAGTGCACTGTATATATACATTTATGTTGTTTTGGGGATTTTAGCGCGTTCGGTGCATTATGTTTTTGATATATCCCGAAAAGGCGTAAGGTTGTCTTATAAATTCTCGCTCAGTTTAAATTTTAGTCTATTTTTATATTATTCTCGACTGCGTTGCGAATGCACATCTTTATCTTAAAAATTCACTGTTTGGTATGGTTCCTAGGTCTGCGTTGTCATCACTATATATTTTATATATTTTATTTTATGTTTCTGTTTGACGTACTAACAACCGTCATGAGTGATCCCTCTATGCTTTAAGCTTGGGCGAAACTGGAACCAACGTGACATACACAATCGAATTTTTTAAAACCAAGTACCGCGAGCCTTGTACTTGCGACTTAACATATTTTGACATTTTTCTTTGGGGTAACATTAAATCGGTGATTTATTCTAATACCTTAACGACGTAAGAAGAGCTGCAGGGCATTCTCGAACGTTTGAGGCATGGGAAAATGGGTCTATGCTTCTTTGCCGGACATTTTAGTAATTCCGCTTTCGTTTAATAGAAAAAACAATAGGTGTGGCTCTTAATTAAAAACGCCTTAGTTGATTCAGTCTATTGTCCTAGAATTGTTTGAATAATCTGAATATCGGGAACGCTTTAGTCCAAATAATAAATATTACATACTTTACATATAATTTTATTCTGTTGTAAAGTTTGGCGGATTCAATGGAGTTTTCGGCAATATATTGAGGGGTAAGCTAAAGCAAAAAAAAAGTATGCCAGATAGTATAATTCGCTTTAATTTTGAACATATCTCTAATCAAACGGTCTTTTAATATAACCCACTTACAAATGCTACCTTTTATTAGCGTTTCGAGTATAAAAGTGGAAAAGTGGAAATAAATAAATTTTAAGCGATTTATGATATGTTTGTTGTACTAACTAAAATTTGTCACCCTGTTTTTAATAGTATTTCATAGTACGAAGTATAAAAAGCCTGCATTCTTGCTTTCATTCTCATACAACTGATTTCAATCCAGCTGTGTCATGTGGGGCAAGGCGTATATAAAATTAAAATGATTAATCTTTCCCTAGTGGATCTCAACTCATAAATTTAATACTCGTTCTCAACGTAAACATATTAATTAAACTCATAAAAACCAAATGTAGCAGGAAAATATAACAACAACCACCCCCAACCCAACAGCTGAGGCAACGAAAGTTAAACAATTTTCCAAACCGAGCATTCATTCGTTCAACCATCGAACCAAGTCAACCAATCAGCCAGTCAACCAGTCATTTATGAATTTATGCCTTAAAGGTATGACAACTTGCATACTGTAATCACTGTACTTCACTATTAAATAAGGTGAATAAACTGAGATCTTCTTTAAATAATTTTCAAACATAAAAGTAAGTGTTTTGAAGTTTCCAAGTAGAGAGCCTTTTGTAATTAACCAATAGGTTTTCTTTAATGAGAATATGTCAACAACATTTAAACACTCGAATTCCTTTTTCCTGACCATACTTCCAATTGAGCAAATTATATATTAAAATTAAATCTTTCAGATAAAAATTTGAGTCAGTCATGTCTCGTCCATTTGTAAAGTGATCTTGCTTAATTTTAATTGCAAAATTCTTAAAACTATTTGCGAAAAAGATAAAAACCTTCTTGTACCCAACTGCTGGGTTTTTCGGATTCACCTGTGGGTGAGTTTTGGATCGCAATGTTATTTGTTTATCTGAATTACCAATCCATACAATTGTAAATTATGTTTGAACTTTTTTTACAGAGCAATAGATAAATTATAATTTTAGGCCGTTGCAGTGAAACAGACCAGAGTGTCTGGCAAAAATCAAACCCATTACCATCGCATTGATAGACTAGCTCACTACCAACGATCCCACCGCGCTTTTATTTGTGTTCAAAATTCGCCAAGTTCTCCAACAAGTTACCGATTGACTAAAAGTTTTTGACAAAAATGGGCTGACCGTGAACCCCACATCTCCTATCAGGCAACGTTCTAAGCATTTTTTAATATCAATGCGGTTTTGAAAATAATTTTACTTTAAACTCAGAATAAGTGATGATTCTCTCTTTAACCTTAATGTGTACGTGAATTTAAAAACATTTCAGACCATAAGTCACCCAAATTGCATGTTGTGGAGACCGACCAAATCATTAAAGCAAATTTTTTTCAAAAGCAACAAAAAAATGTTAAGGGCCAGAGGTAATGTCTCGATTTATATGGATTTTTTCTGAATTTAACTATACATTTTACGGGTTTAAATTAATATGAACCAATATCCGATATGAAATAACACCAGTGAGACCTGACATTTGAAGAAAGGTGTTGAAAAACGCACAGAAACGAGAACGTCAACAAACAAGGGGCACTATTTAATATATGTATATTATATTATAAGTAGATAATATAAAAACATTTTCAAATTATAATCAAAATTTAAGTAACTGTCAAACTTTAATAACAACTACATTTATTAAGGCTTGGTTTTGAAAACAGATTTGTGTGTCTACAAAATTATGGCGGAATAGGTTACTTTTGTTTAAAATTTTCGTCTTTAATAAAATAATTATCTAATCAAATTTCTCCGGAAAAATCCAAGACTACACTCACAATATTTTTACAGTAACGGACTGTAGTTTATTTAAGAAATATTCCATGTAGTCATTTTTAAATAAATAAACATTTTAAATTCCAAGCAAATTTATTTTTAACTGATTCTAACAGTTATTCAAAAACCTAAGTGCATATTAATACGGATTTTCAGTTGCAGTTAATATTGTCCGTTGATTGAGTTAAATTCTTCTTTATGTTAAAGTAAATAAAAATGTAATTTAAAGCAACGAAAAGTTCATTTAATATTTACTGTCGAAAATTTAACACCATATTCCGTAAAATCGAATAAATATTCAGTTATTTTGTAAAATTTTACTGTCACCAATTCAACACCATATTTATTAAAATTTACTGTCAATTTTTTACTGTCAAATTGACCCCATATTCAGTAAAAACAATTAAATATTCAGTTATTTTATATAATTTTACTACCAAAAATTAATTTTTACTTATCTATAAAAAATGAATTGCTTGTTTTGTGTAAGCAATACCCATTTTCTATTTGTTAAAATAATTTAGTTAAATACATCAAATTTTAAAAGTAAAATAATTGCGAAGCCATATCGGTCATGCTGCTGGTGTCTTATAATTGAGAGTTCTTCTGTAAACAACGTGGTCAGTACAACAAAAGTAAAACAAACGTGTGTAATTGGGTAAGTTAATAAAAATATTCTCCCTCTCTCGCTTATAAGAAAAACAAGCGGACAGGTGTCTGTCTGGAATTTTTTAGAAATTCGGCTCTTTTGTGGAGTAAACGAAAATTTAATAAAATAACTGAATATTTAATTGTTTTTACTGAATATGGGGTCAATTTGACAGTAAAAAATTGACAGTAAAATTTTAATAAATAACTGAATATTTAATCGTTTTTACTGAATATGGTGTTGAATTTTTGACAATAAAATTTTATAAAATAACTGAATATTTAATTGATTTTACGGAATATGGTGTTGAATTTTTGACAGTAAAAATTAAATGAACTTTTTGTTAAAAATAAATGAAAAATAGGTACCGGTTTTTAATTGAACTTTCATTTATTTTATATTACAATTTCAGTTAATTTAACGTACAGAATATTGTGAGTGTACGTTAGCCCATTAGAGGTCAAACAAAAACTGTCCACAATTTTTTAAGTTCAACTCTATTTATTGATTAAAACAAGTATTAAAAAAAACATAAAAGAGAAAAAATTAAAAAAAAAATTTGAACTGAGTTTTTGGGGTGTACTCAACTCAGTACACTAACCTCATATATATGAAAATTTTCCGAGCATTGTTTTTTAATGCAAAGTGTTTTATGCACTTCTTATACGGCCAACGAGCTCTTATATGGCAAAAAATGGACCGCAGATAGTTTAATAGTTTAGTAGGATAGTGCCCATCTTCAGATTAACCTGCAAACTTTGACCCAGACGTTACTCTAAATTTCTACGATCAACATAAAGATTGTATCTAAAAAAGCTTTAAAACACATGATAATTTCGTGCAGTACAGTTTAACTATTCCAACAAATTTTTAACAACACGTGAATCAAATGGATCAGAACATTCCACATGCGATTTTTTTGAGTACAAATCTAACTGCAAGCAATTCAGTTTTTGAAGTCGAATCGAACTGGAGTTCTTCGAATGAATTGCTGAGCGGGATTGGAGTCAAAATGTTTTACCATTGACTCGTCTTTGGGAATATTTTGGCCACCATTGCGCTAAGCATTTCATTTGAAGAAAAACAGGTTGATTCGACTTCAAGAATTGGAGGCTATAAGGTCAAAGACAACGTAATCAAAGATTTTTTAAATATTTCTTCACGCATACTATTTAAGCCTTCCCAAACTTCAGAGTTCTGCTGAGTGGTTGAGCTCTGCGATGGAAAGCAATTCCAAATAGGATTTATTTGCTTTGCGAAGTCTTGCCGAATTTTCTTCGGTGCCAACGGTTCATCATCTCTATCGGCACTGACGTCGTTGTCAACGATTTCAAGATTTACGAAAACTTCAATAGTACCAGGTTTGACTTTTGGTAGGCTTGAAATCGTTATATGTTTCTAAACACCTCTTTCTTTATCACATGATATACTGTCAACAGATTTTTGAAGGCTTTTGATCACTTTTGGGCCGTACAATGTTCTCCACTAAAAAAAAACTTATTTTTTACCTATGCATGTTGTCAGTGTACTCAAACGAGTACAGTCAATTTTATACTGTTCTACTTTTATTATTTTTTTAAGTTAGTAATTTGTTTTTGTCTATGAGTTATTCTGGTACGATTTTAATTATAAATATCAAAAATTATCAAAAAAAAATTTAACATTGTTTTCAGTATTATCAAAATAGTGCTAATCCCTTCACAATGTTTTCGTGACACAAATAAGACTTCTACTTTTGCACCCAAAAATAAAAATAAAACACAAATTCTTATTATAATTCTAATTGTTGTAAATATAACTAACGGTAAAACGATTAAAAATTCTTTGTTTTTGCTTGGAAGCTTGTAAAATGGTAGCTTTACTCATTTGAGTACAGTGACCTCTAATGGGTTAATTAGAGTGAACGCAAAATGCTGAGTGGCGCAGAATATGCTATATGGTTTATACATATACAGTATATTATTGGGTAATTATTTGCATTTGCTTCGAAAAATGATATCCTGTAAGTGATGTCCATTTTCTGCTTCGCTCATATGCGCTCTTTTTAGCATATACTCCATAACTTTTCGCAAAATTTTGCGGGTAATTATTATAGTTATTTATTAATAATTCCCCAAGCCTTCTTCGCAAAATGCTGAAAAAAGAGAGCAAAATAATTAAAAAGTGATAAAGAATTCAAACCACATAGCTCATTCTACGCCACCCTGTACAACAAACCATTTTCTATCCGAATATGCACATGTCATGTACGACAGAGAACTATTATTTAATTTAAAGTCCATACAACGAACGTTATTCAACAAACTATAATCAGCAAATTTTCGTATTTATAAATATATTGTTTAATTGCCTTGGTTATGCCTGCCTTCTTCCCTGCTGCATGGCTGCCAGTGCTAAATATAAAAATGATTGTTGCACTTTTGAATGCAATCATCGCGTTCATCTATGAGCTGGCAACAACTACTAAATGGATGAATAGATGAACAAATGAACACGGCTGTATAGATGAAAGCCTAAGTGGCTTCGAACAAATAACTGATTGACATTAAATAACACAGTGCAACAAAATTCGAGTCATCGCCGCCAACCGGAACAAATTTGTTCAGCTTGTTTTGCAAAATTTGAGTTGAACATATTAGGCATTTCTATTGTATAATGCTAAGCCTTTTTTTAAACAGTACAAAAAGAACCCAGAAAATAAAAATATAGGGTTAATTTTTCTTAAAAAAAGTGCCATACATTTTTTTTTGTATAAATTCTAATATACCATTTAGCTCAAAAATACATTGTTTTGCCTTAATTATTACTGATTTTGTGAAAAATAAATATAAATTCTACTTTTCATTTTTCCTTTATTAAGCATTTTACAAACATTGCATGAACGTTTGGTCTTAGAAGACCCCAAAAAAAATTTTATGCAAAAAATATTCGTAGAACATTTTAACTCTCTAAAGTGCCGTTTTAGTATACTTTTGTGAGGAAGTTAAAAAAGAACAAAAATGAGCCCTTAAAATGACAGGTAGAGGGTTAATACATTATAAGAAAAGAATCTACATACAACTGTACTGCAGATATCTGAAATAGTTTTTTAGCTAAGAAGTACATTAATTATATTTTTTTGACAAAAACTTCAAGAACCAAAATGTCAAAAACCGCTTTCAAACCCCTTTGGTAGATTTGCACTACCAGTGGTCTAGTTTCATTTCGTGTTGCAAGTATTGAGGCGGGGTTTTTGTGCACAGTGTAATTAAAGTTTGTTGACAGAATTATAATAATGAAAATAAATAAAAATAAAAACAACAGCGTAGTAAAGAAATTGGTTGGTTTTAAATACCTACTTAAATATTAAATATACAGTCATATATTTGATGCGTTAACAGCAGCCGACGACAATGAGACAAAGAACTGTCTCTTTACATAATTTATTTGAATTTCCAACATAAATATCAAGCCATTAACGGTTAAATGAAAGAGAATTAAGTATCAGAATTTTACAGAATGTACATATGTATGTTTAATTTGGAAAATAATTGGAAAGATTCGTCAGAGGAGAGAAATGATAAAAAGCATTTAAATGAATATAAAATATGTATCACATTAAAAATCGAAATAATCTTTTCAGTTTCTGTTTAAAGATAAATTAAAGGATAATAAATTAGTGTAAACGTCAATATTTAATGATAAAATAATAAAAAAAAGAAGAAAGATATTTTCGGCTATGCCGAATCTTATATACCATTCATTATTCACCATCATGCATGGATTTTCTTTATAAGTAAGAAAAACATAAGTTCAGCTGTGCTATCTAGGTCACCTTTAAATAGAATTCGCCTTAATTACTTCCTTGTCTTTTGAAATATTTGATCAAGTGGTTCGAAGAATCTCAAACTTTCTAGCTTAATCTTTTGTTTATCCTCTTTTAACTTTATTACACAATAATTAAAGTTTTCAAAAGAATTATTATTTCGGTGCGATATTTTATTTCACTTAATATGGGCGAATTGTGCAAAAATCGCTATTAATTGCTTTCTTTTTTTATTATCTTATTTTTAAATAAAAATTCTTGTAAGTCAAATTTATATTTAAAGAAGTAAAAAAATCACTTTATTGAAATTTATTACAGACCGATAAAAACACACTAAAATTTATATGAAATAGGTGTGTTTTTAAAATAAACTCATGATAGGGAGTGCTTTAAAATTTTTTTGTAACTAGTGAATTTTTTTCTGGAAAAGTGTTACAGTAAATTTAGTTTAAAGTCTTACGGCCAATTCTTAGGTTTGATATTATATCACAGTTATATTTAAACATTTTTTTAATAGAAAATTCTGTTCTTCGCTAAGCACATAAATGTAACTTTATTTACCAAGCTGGTACATTTAAATTCAACTTTAATTTCCTTTGAAAGTACCAAGTAAGGATGTCTCAATTTAACAACAAAACAACAACCACAGGTAAATCAAAAAATCAATATCTATTTATATATGATTTAAGTTTATATGAAAATTATGTTAATACCCAATAAAAAATTTTATCATTTTGCGAAGCACTAATGGAACATTTAAAAAAATAAGCGCACAATTATGCGCTACGCAATAAGACATACAGAAATGCAGTAAAGTAAGTGAAAGAACTCTCAAAAACGTTTATAAAAAAAACATAACATTTCAAGTGCTACGGCATTCCCTTACTGCGAAGCAGGTTTGTAAGGGAGAGTACTATAAAAACCTGTTTCAAAACATTCAGTGTCTAAGGCCGATCGTTACATACAACAATTTTTATATGCGCTGAATAATGCGCTTTATGTGTCAAAAATGTATTGCTTCAAAGTGGGAACTCGCCATATAAAATTCATGTCTTCCGTAAGCGCAATGGTAAGCTCAACTCTTGTATTTCTCCCTTACAAACCTGCTTCGCTCGAAGCACAATTTTTTATTGGTTAGAAACTGGTAATTGTTTTTTCATAATGTTACTTTATTCTATTCAACATTGGAATAGGACTATTACAAAAAAGCTTAATAAAATACATAACTGAATACATGAGCGAAATCATAGAATAAGTTCAAAACATAAAAAAATGCTGAAAATTAAATAAATGTAGATTAAAAACCATACTGAAAATTGGGCATTACTGTCCTCGCACATCGTTATAATTACTATCATTTGGATTTGTAACCTTAAGAAACACAAACTCATCTATTGTATTAAAAGAATTGGTGGCGCTTTCAAAAATTAATGAATAAATATGTACAAACATGAATTCATGCCTTTTTAAACATTTCAGTACACGCAAAGAAAAAACATGGTTGTGGTAAACATATTCTAAGAGCATCATATTATGATAAAACTTATGATTGTAGTCGCCATATTAAGATTATTATTGAATCATATTATGACTAAATATACTCGTAATATTACATCATAATATTTTTGCCATAATCATATTATAATTATGTTAATTATACTAAGTTAAGAAGTTATCAAATTATTGTCATGTTAATCATAATAAGTTAAGAACTAATCATATTATTGTCATGTTAAACATAATAAGCTAAGAAGTAATCATATTATCATCATGTTAATCATAATTAATATAGAAGCAATCATATTATGATACAGCCCCTTTCATAACTGTCATAAAAATATAAAATAAATTAAAACTTTTTTTGCATCGATTTTGTATTTTGTGGCTTTTTACAATTTTTCTTAATGTGAATGAAACAGCGGAGTTCAATATAAGGCTTGCAAAATCTGCAATACCTATTCCATAGTAGGATAAAGAATTGTTTTTCGGCTCTCCTAAAAAATTTGTTTTTAGACATACGCGGTTGCCCATGAAAACCACAGAAATATTGTAACACTTTTATAAAATATAACGAAATCTCTGTGTGTTTTGTTTTTGGATTCTACAAAAAAACTACGATATTTTGCATTTGCACTATTAAATCACTAATACGGAATGAACTCCGCTAATATTTCAATTTTTTTCATTTCTTTAAACATATTTTTTTTATGAGAATTTATCTTTAAATTGATTAACCGCTCACATATAAAATAAATGATACAACTGATACAAAATTATTTTACAAATGGCGCTAACATAATATTATTAGAGTAAAAATGGTTTGATTGCATCGTAAACATAATATGATAAATGTATAGAAAGTTATCATGTGATGGCTATTAAATATCATGATATGGTTGTGAGTAATATAATATGTTTAGAAAGTTATCATAATTTAGTTGTTAGAAAAATAATTATTTTTCGTTCAACAATACTCAAATTAATAATTGCGATAAACATTGATTTGTTTACAGTAACTATAATATTGTTGATATTAAAGAAAAATAACAATTATTTGTGTACGACAACAATATATTGTTACATTAAACATAGTGTTGTTGCCGTAACCATGCCCAACCATATATTTTCTCTGCGTGTATACAACCCTGCAGTTCTGTTTAACTTCAATTTAACCATTTGCTTAGGGTCGACATGGGTTAATAAGCAATTACTTTGGTATTGAACTCAATACTTGCTTCAAATTTAAAAAACCGCTTGGCTAGTACAGATGGAAATTATATTATTATCAATTGGCAATTGTTTGCCAAACGTTTCTCTGATAACATATTCCAGAAGGGCTATCGCTAGTGGAACGAAAAATAATTCGTAGAGTTCGCTCGTTGCTCAGTTTGTGGCGGGATAAATTAAGTTTTTATACTTACTTTTACTACGAATTGTATACAACAATTTAAGTACGGTAACACTTACTTACTTTCGAAAATCAATACCGGAATTTTTCAAAATAAGTTTAAAATTCTTAAACCAAGTAAAAAAAAATTTACTCTGAGAGTAAAATTACAAAGTGAGCGTTTAAATCTCATTAAAGTTATCAAAGTTTGTTGTAGACACTGCAAAAACACCACACAAGCAGTTAAAAAAGATTTGCTTGTTGTGTGTAGAAACAACAAAAAGAACAGGATAAGTCGTAAACACATTATTTTCGTAGTTGTAAAGTAAAATTGAGAACTCGTGCTTCTCACTTAGTTTATATTTTCACTTAAATATGTTAATTAAATTTTTAAAGTAAAAACCATATCGGGAATGAGGCTGGTGTTCTATAATTGAAATTCTGTATGGTGTAAAACGGGTAAGTAAATCATCATAATTAAATTATACTATGTTCACACTTGGGTTCTTAAACGCGTTTAGGCAACACGAACGTGATTAAGCTTTAATCACATCAAAATCGAGATGATTTACCATACATTGAAGTGATTTGTCAATCACTTCAAATTGACATGATTGCAACTAAATCACTTCATTATTCACATAAAATCCACTGAACTTACCTTAAAATGAGTATAATGTAGAATCAACCAACATGAACGTGTACAACCGGCCACGATTTCTGCTTAGCGTTTTTATATTTTTTTTCTAAAATATTTCATAAATTTTACAATGTCATCATTAAAAAGATTAAAACAATATTCTGATAACTTTATAAAAATTTTTTTATCCATTTTTATTACTTTAAAGAAATATAAATTTGCTTGTTGTGTTTTTTTCTTAATCATCTGCCATCTTAATCATCTCAAATGTAATGTGAACAGCTTTGATTAACTTAATCAACATTTTGCTTAAGCGCGTTTAAAACCCAAGTGTGAACATAGCATTATGCTTTTAACTGCACTTTTGGCTTACTTCAAGTACGCAATCGGGATTGAATTAATTTTCTACATTTGAATTAAGAGCATTTTGAGATTGATTCAATTTTAGTTTTACTTAAATCAGCTTAGTTTAACTTAAATCAATTTCATTTGGGATTAAACATGGATAAGTTAAGTATTTCGCAATTGAAAAGTCATACTTGATTCAATCTTTCTGTACTTGATGCAAGAAATATCGTACTCACCGTAATATTAATACCGCTTCGGATTGATGAAAGGGAATATTTTTATAAACTTTAAACACAGGATAGTTTTCAAAATTTGTTCGATTTCAATTTCATGGCTGTGTGTTTTGAAGATTAAGCAAACATTTTGGTTTTGCAAATTCTTCGTAGGGGCGAATGTTTTCTTTTTGCGAATTTCGGGACAGTCTCGAAATGCTTGTAAGACCTACTGATTTAAATATTTAAGTTTTTTCCTTACTTATTTACAGGTAATCACTGTTTTTTTATTGCTAGTAAGTTAATTTATGCTTTATAAAAGTTAAAGAAGAGCTTGTTTATTATCTAATTTAATATTGCTTTAACCTTATTAACTATTTTTCGGTAATGCCTGTTGGAATCAATACAATGTAATAAGAGTTACACGGAATTTTAAAACATAAAATAATAATATTTATAAAAATAATTAGTTTTGCGGTTATTTTGTTAAACTGTTTATGGTTTTTAATCCAATGGTCCGTCAATGGCGGTGAGTGTTAAACGGCAAACCCCTCTGAAGAGATTGAGTGGTTGCTATCAAAACATGTAAGGGTAGCCTGTCCGTAAAAACCTGGTTTCGGCCAAGAATGAAAAATTATCAATAAATTTAAATTAATTTCATGTTGTAAAATTCCTTTCTTCATAAAACTAATTTAATATAAATAAAATTTATTTCATTTGTAAAGTCAACCTTATTGAAAAATCATGTCGAAATATTTCAAACTTTTAAGCTTCTGGGTTGGCCACTTTTTTTATTTATTCGCATTAAAACATGCCTTTATACCAAACGGATATTACATATGTAAAATTTTGCTAAAATAGTATAGTTTCATAATATCGCCATTTTTTCTATTGCGTGAGAGT